>BSQZ01000047.1:3815000-3822500 GCA_033239005.1 Lamellibrachia satsuma | reverse complement strand
TGAGCAAGTAACATATACAACATTCCTTGGAGTAACTATTGATGAAAACTTATCATGGATAGAACAAATAAAAATGGCTGAAAAAAGTATCAAAAAGCATAGCAATTTTGTATAAAAATATGCATGTTCTTGATTGTCAAGCGTTACACACATTATATCAATCACTTGTTGAACCACATATGTCATATTGCTGTGAGATATGGGGAAATTCGTATCAATCTAGATCAGATCGATTTCTGATATAGGAACAAGCTACATGGATTATTTATAACCTCAGTTACCATGATCATACATCTGTATTTTTTCATAGCTAAAAATACATAAACTTCATGACTTAGTTACATACAAGACTATTATTATACTCTCTGAAGCAAACAATCACTCTTTAAATGGTCGTGTTCATTATTTGAACCAACCGCAGCTATATACATGTATGGTACCAGAAAAAGCAAACTGTTTTATGTTAAAAAAACAAACACTCACTGTCAAAAGCATAAAAACGTGGAACAGTTTAATAAATTACAAAACATTCAAGTTGTCGTTACTTACTGCATATTTATAAACTGTTAACTAAAAGTGATGTTAAATTAAGCACTAGCACCACTGTAATAAGTTTATAAGTCAATTGTGGAAGCTAGTTTAAACTATATATTTTTTAACTTGTATTGTATTTATTTAGTTTGAGAAGGCCATATCTTATAAGTCGTGTGACTTCAGCTATGTCTCCCCAGCAGCAACAGCAGCAGCAGCAACAGCAGCAGCAGCAGCAGCAGCAGCAGCAGCAGCAGCAGCAGCAGCAGCAGCAGCAGCAGCAGCAGCAGCACACCATCTTATACATCTGTATTATGTTGTCGTCGTGGTTGTTGTTGAATAAACTTTCATTCAAGTTTTACGGTGAAGCACTTCACTAAATGTTTCATAAATCTTTCCTCGATCTACACTGTTCGTGTCGTACTAAGACCTAGTATTTAGAGGTGCACAATCCAATCCTTTTTTATCATGTAATCATTCTACCTAACATAAACTATATATATATATATTAAATTCAAACATTTATATAAATTGACGTATTTTTGTTTATGAATAACGACCTTGTCGTTCAGCTTGCAATGTAAACATGATATTAGAGTCGAAACATTAAGATTAAACATATATTACAGCAGCGGATCCAGGGGGTCTTAGGGGTCTCAAGATCCCCCCATGCTATGGAAGGGGGTTCTGGGTTTTGGCAAATATCACAGTAAAGAACAACGCATATAGGCCTACATCGTAACTAGTGACGATTTAATGTCTGAAGTATTAGCAGCCGGATAATATTAACCCTTCTGTGAGTAGAACGACACATGTGTCGTCCCCCCTCTGCTCCCCGGTTCGTAAGTACAACGACATATGACTGCGACTGCCAACTAGACTAGATCCGCCCCGTATAATTATATTAACATTTTAATTAAAACACATTTGGTTGGTAGATATGCAAGAACATGTATTTGACAATAAAAAAGCATGTTTTTTTCGATAAAAAATCTATCAGACTTTATACCTTTAAATGACGTGAGTTCACTCGGTGGTTGTCGACAGATGATGTCCCACTCTCAGCCCGTCACTGCGGCCCTCTACAACCCGCTCTTTAAGCAGGTGGTCAGTGTAGCGGCCGACTCCACTGTCGCCGTGTGGACCATGGTCACCGGACACAAGGCGATGCAGTTCCGAGTACAGGCGGCATCGAGTCACTCCGAGTCCAACTACATTGAGGTGACTAGCCCGGGGAAGCTTCCGTCTTCTGTTTTCTTACTTTGTATAGTCGTACGTTGTGTTGCGCTAAACTTAATATTTATGAAATGTTGAATAAAAACATGTATTTCATGTGATCGTTTTCTTACAAATTCTAGTTTATTTTCTTGCTTTTGGGAGTTGCGTAAGAGCAATAAAAGTCGGGAAAATGGCCGCCAAACTGTTGCATGACACTACAGCGTCTTTATTTCTGTACATCTAGTTGTATGTAAAGCTTACCTTGAGAAATTCTTAACACAAAGTTGCCTAAAATAGTTTCACATAGCGTTATTTATTGTGTTTTGAACAAAAGTTATGGTGTGCTTTTTATGTCAGCCGCGGCTGAATTGTCACCTTCCGTACGTCAGTCTTCGCGTCCAAAATAAGAATTGCACGTGTTCATGTACAGAGTAGTTCATTCCAACAATTGAATCATTGAACATAGCGCAATGATGTTTTATCCATTCATACAAGTGTATGAGTTGTTTGCCTGTGTTATTCCTGTCAAAATATTGTTTGTGCGAACACCATCAATCAAGTCCGGTTTATAACGTACGGAAGAACGACGTCGCATGAAATGCAGGGTCGTGTACTTTACTGGATGTTCAAATTCAAAACACAAGCGTTCTTGCTCTGTTTTGACTTGTTATATAAGATATATTTCAAAGCAGATATTTATGCTACTTAACTGTGAAACAACTGTTTCAAATGTTTAGGGTCGATGCAACATTTCGTGTACCCGTGATTTGAGGTGTGCGTGAATATATATATTTTTATTTTGTGTGATAAATACGTTATCGTCATCTACCAGGTAACGGCCATGTGTTTCGACCCGACCTACCGTCGTCTCATCACGGCCACCAGACTCGGCCTAGTGAGCATCTGGAACTTCAATAACGGCGCCTGCCTGCACGAGTTTCCTACGTTCGACAAAAGGTGCCTCAGGCTTCTAGAGTAACCCTAACGATCGCAACGTGTGTGCGCGCGCGCTTGCACGCGTGCGTGCTTGATGCCGTAATCACACCAATAACACTACCTGCTTGATGCCGTAATCACATCAATAACACTACCTGCTTGACGCCGTAATCACATCAATAACACTACCTGCTTGACGCCGTAATCATATAAATAACACTACCTGCTTGACGCCGTAATCACATCAATAACACTACCTGCTTGACGCCGTAATCACACCAATAACACTACCTGCTTGACGCCGTAATCACATCAGTAACACTACCTGCTTGACACCGTAATCACATCAATAACACTACCTGCTTGACGCCGAAATCACATCAATAACACTACCTGCTTGATGCCGTAATCACATCAATAACACTACCTGCTTGACGCCGTAATCACATCAATAACACTACCTGCTTAACGCCGTAATCACATCAATAACACTACCTGCTTGATGCCGTAATCACATCAATAATAATATATGTTTGACGCTGTAATCACATCAATAACAATACCTGCTAGACGCTGTAGTCACAGCAATAACAATAACAATACTTGCGTAATGCCATAATCACATATGTAACAATACTTGCTTGGCGATCGCAGTCAGATCACGTCAGTGATGTGCGAGCGGAGCCGGGTGATCTGCGGCGGCTGGAATCGACGTATCACTATTTACTTCGACAATGATGACGATCCGCGGAACGTGGAGTGGTTGATGCCGCATCAGGCCGACGACATCCTGGACATGGCCTTCTATCCGCCCACAATCCTCGCGTCCGCCTCCTATGACGGCCGGATCTACATCTGGTCACTTAGCACACTGGTGGGATGTTTTCCAGACCGTCATAATTAATACTTTATATTTATTATTATAATTATTAATAGTAGTAGTAGTAGCGGCGGCGGCGGCGGCGGCGGCGGCGGCGGCGGCGGCGGCGGCGGCGGCGGCGGCGGCGGCGGCGGCGGCGGCGGCGGCGGCGGCGGCGGCGGCGGCGGCGGCGGCGGCGGCGGCGGCGGCGGCGGCGGCGGCGGCGGCGGCGGCGGCGGCGGCGGCGGCGGCGGCGGCGGCGGCGGCGGCGGCGGCGGCGGCGGCGGCGGCGGCGGCGGCGGCGGCGGCGGCGGCGGCGGCGGCGGCGGCGGCGGCGGCGGCGCGGCGGCGGCGGCGGCGGCGGCGGCGGCGGCGGCGGCGGCGGCGGCGGGCGGCGGCGGCGGCGGGCGGCGGCGGGGCGGCGGCGGCGGCGGCGGCGGCGGGCGGGGGGCGGCGGCGGCGGCGGCCGGCGGCGGCGGGCGGCGGCGGCGGCGGCGGCGGCGGCGGCGGCGGCGGCGGCGGCGGCGGGCGGCGGCGGCGGCGGGGCCGCGGCGGCGGCGGCGGCGGCGGCGGCGGCGGCGGCGGCGGCGGCGGCGGCGGCGGCGGCGGCGGCGGCGGCGGCGGCGGCGGCGGCATCAACAGCAGTAGTTGTTATAACAGTAGCAGTAGTAGCAGCAGGAATAGCAGCAACAGTTGCAACCGCAGCATTAGCCGTAACACTATAGTCCCGCCGGTAGTTGTACCAGCAGCAACAGTACCAGTCGCTGTAGCAGTAATAGTAGCAACAATATTTATATATATATATATATATATATATATATATATATATATATATATATATATATATATATATATATATATATATATATATATATATATATATATATATATATATATATATATATATATATATATATATATATATATATACATACACATACACATATATATACACACACACACACACACACACACACACACACACACACACACACACACACACACACACACACACACACACACACACACACACACACACACACACACACACACACACACACACACACACACACACACACACACACACACACACACACACACACACACACACACACACACACACACACACACACACACACACACATTAAATACATGTTATTGTATTCCCCGCAGAACCTTTTGTACGCCCTCGACACGAAGCAGCGGCACACCGCCACGGGAACCATGTACGACTACAAGCGCCGGACGTCCGAGTTGCTGCGGGCCAACCGCGAGTCTCGCAAGACGAAGAACAGCCGCAAGATGACCGCTGTCGCGAGGATGATCGATGTCGTCACAGCCCCCGGCAGCTGTAAAACACTTCGGCTGCCCAAGATTGTCCAAGCCCATCACAATTTGAAGGAAGAAACAGACGAGGTGTGTGTGGGGGGGGGATTCATTCTTATAGTGAATAAAGTGAGCATCTCGCACTAGTTCCACGCCTCTCTGAGGTTTTATTGGAGTACATCAGATTATATTTATATATCTTGGAGCTCACACCCGATATACATAACCTGTTCTCTTATCATCCGTTCAGTGATTTTCTTAAGTGTATGCTTATTATTTTAGTAGTAACGACCAACTGTTGTGTGTACGATAGGGAAAGATGCGTAAGATACCCACACCGCCGTCGACCCCTTCGAGGTCCCCGGAGCCGAGCCAGCCGACGAGTCGAACAAGCCCAAGTCTGCCGTGTTCCGTGGAGAAGCTTCTCTTCCTGACCAAGCGGGAAAACACGGCCCGAACAGCCACACTGTTGGTACAGTGCTTTAATCGCTTTAGTCTAGCGCCTTCACTGAAAGCTCTAATCTGCGTTGGCGGCCGAACTGACGATGGTTCTTCGATGTTGACATAATCCAACGATCTACCTATTTCGATCCAAAGTCTAACGCCAAACCGCAATTTCAAGTTGGAATAATAAATTGGCCTACTTCGGTTCCAAATATGCCGCCCAACCTAGTATATAAACTGTCTGCATTTAGATGTCCGCAAGTAACACACCAGAATGAAGTAAACATACCCTACTCACCTACCTCGCACCGTTGACAGTGGTAGATCGCACTTTTTGTACAGTGTTATTTGACACCTCAGTCTCTATCATAGTAGTACAGAAAAACCGCTAGCTCACTTCATCGATGCAACCATGCAATATACCCTATAAAAGGTGTGCCTGTGGCTCGACGGTCAGAGCACCGGACTGTCGATTGAGAGGCCGATTAAAAAACTTTCGTTCATCTCACTTTGCCTGTGTCTTTCGAAAGAGACACTAAAAGCCGTTCGTCCCGTCTGCCTGGTGTCTACGCCACGGGAAGTAAAATATCCAACAAAAGTAAACCAAAACAAATCTGTCGTGGACTTAATGAGCCAAAGGTGTCAATGTACAAAAACCGGACACTGCACTAGCTAGCCAAAATCATTGATCTGATTATGTAGTAAGCGCCTAGAACCCTTCTCCGGGCGGATACAGGCGCTTTATTAGGCGTCATTGTTAGAACTATTACGTGTCATCATTGCTGATGCTGCTTTCATTTGACTTGTCTGCCGTTTGAAGTCAGCGTGCGGGGACGGGACGATCCGGGCGTGGTCTGTGCACCATCACGGCGGCTACATGGGGGCGTGGATCGGCGTTCACCTGCCAGGGGACATGGTCACGGCCATACTCGCTTCCCCCGACAACAACCTTCTCTTTACCGGCGACTCCTCCGGCTACATCAAGGTGAGACGACGAAACGACGACGCGATGCAACGGTGACGCTACAACGATTATGCGACAACTAAACGACGATTACACGACGATTGTTTTAATTGTTAGTATATCTACCAATGTTGTTCGAGTTCTATTTAGTTTCCAACAGTGGAGTCGTTCTATTCTTCCAACACTGGCGTCTGTCATTTAAATCCACTTCTGAATGAAGGCCCCTTTACCAATCTTCCAGACTAGTCTGTCTTCGGCCAGTTGTTCCTATTTTGTATTTTCTTTTCGCCGCTTCACCGCCACAGCGACCGGTGTCATCAGTGATTCGTGTTTCGTGTCGAAGGTGTGGGACATCAGCCACTACTTGATCGGCGGGCGCTCGTGCTCGGACGAGGAGCACGCCAAGCGGCAGGCCTTGTGGGACACGTTCCCCATGATGAAGTGGGTGCGACACATCGAGCACATCCACGTGCCGCACCTCGACTTCCGCTCTATGACGGCGGACCACAAGCCTGACACGCCCCACCTCCTCAACTCGTTCCGGGGCCACCTGCGTGTCATCAACTCCGTCGACTTCTTCGAAAACAAATACGGCAGGTGGGGCGTCTGTCGTTATTCACGCGTTCTAGTACGGCAGGTGGGGCGTCTGTCGTTATTCACGTGTTCTAGTACGGCAGGTGGGGCGTCTGTCGTTATTCGCGCGTTCTAGTACGGCAGGTGGGGCGTCTGTCGTTATTCGCGCGTTCTAGTACGGCAGGTGGGGCGTCTGTCGTTATTCGCGCGTTCTAGTACGGCAGGCGGGGCGTCTGTCGTTATTCGCGCGTTCTAGTACGGCAGGCGGGGCGTCTGTCGTTATTCGCGCGTTCTAGTACGGCAGGCGGGGCGTCTGTCGTTATTCGCGCGTTCTAGTACGGCAGGCGGGGCGTCTGTCGTTATTCGCGCGTTCTAGTACGGCAGGCGGGGCGTCTGTCGTTATTCGCGCGTTCTAGTACGGCAGGCGGGGCGTCTGTCGTTATTCGCGCGTTCTAGTACGGCAGGCGGGGCGTCTGTCGTTATTCACGCGTTCTAGTACGGCAGGCGGGACGTCTATCGTTATTCACGCGTTCTAGTACGGCAGGTGGGGAGTCAGTCTTTGTATTGCCTATTAGTTACTACGATGATAATACTGATAAGATGAGAATGAGGATATCGGCGATTATAAAGTGCTGAATATGGTGATGAA
>BSQZ01000047.1:3635000-3810000 GCA_033239005.1 Lamellibrachia satsuma | reverse complement strand
TTGTTATCCACTACCATCGACGGCCAGGTACTCATTTACCTCGCTGAATGTACTGTCGTTAGGTGCACACCGTCGCGAAATTTGCGCGTATCGTGCGCCAGACTACGAGGATCAACAGCGGTTTCGGTCAAGTCCATTTCGAGAGCGACAACGAGTCGGCGCAGACGCAGAACTCAGCAGCACAACGACTTTCAACGTTGAAGCGGTTCGCCGGCGCCGGTGCAGCCGTCAGTGAAAAGTTCGGCCGTCACTGAAGGCGACGCGTCGCCGGCGTGATGTCATCAACAGCGTCTCGCAGTCCGCGAAGCAAAAACGCGCGTATTTCCCGATCGGCGCGACGTTCCGACGGCGTGCTGGAGTGACGAACGGAACATTCAGTGCACGAACTCTATAGTTGTAACTGGTGCATTCGATTGGATGCGACGGCTGCGTATGCCTACACGTGACTTGACTGGCTAACACAATAATATAAATAGAATCAACATTTACACACGTGTCAAACCCGACGAATTTTTACACCAGGTTCTGCTCACGTTAGCTCAAATCCAAATGCACTCGTACCATGCGATTTATTCCACGCTCGATAAAAGGTGGACCGAGTTGAATACCATTATTTCTGTAGTGCTCAAGGTTAATTGAAATAAAATGGTAGTATTGCCATACATTACGTCAACTGTAGGCGACACATTTACTTTTTATGGCGTGATGCTGGACACCTGGTCAAAATGCGGAACTGTCCCGCGAAATGCACCCGAGTATGCATTTTGCACCCGACAATAGATAACGAACGTTTCACGTCCGAGAAAATGTAACATAATTTTAATGGCGTAAACCAAAACATCAAATGGAAAGAATACTTACTGGAATAAACAATACATATTATGCATCACGCATGAAAACTAATCGATGGTCGATATGTTTAGACAGTAGAAGTTAATGTAATATTTTTACTTCATGCATTGGTGAAGATTGTGTCACTACACCCTTGTTTTCTGTGCAAAGTGATGGAACATGTTGTTAGCCACATGCAGTGACGTATAATAATAATAATAATTAACTTCTATGGCGCCTATATCTTCGGAACTTGAACTCAGAGGCGCAACAAAACAGAATCATTAGAAACAGGATTTACATACTTGAGAAATATGCTGGCGAAAGTTGAAGTCACTATGAAAGACAACACCAAGATTGCAAACAGCATCTGATGGGAATGTATCACTGCCAAGCAGTTTAACTGGAAAATTTAGCTTACTTGATTCCATCCACAACACGATATCAGTAAAACAATCACTTAATGTCGAAACAGATTCTTGTGCATTTGATTGTGAAAATGATATGTACCCCTGTGTGTCATCAGCATAAAGGGGATGACTGAGATTATGATTAGTAATGACGTGGCTGAGCGATGTAGTATATAAGCTGAACAGAACAGGGCCAAGGACGGATCCTTGTGGCACTCCAAATGGAAGATGTTGTGACTGTGGGCAAGATAATATGCCAGATATGTTAATACTTTGATATATGTCTGAAAAATATGATTTGAACCACCGAAGAGCTGGGCCATAAATGCTAAAATATCTATGGAGGCGTTGCAAAAGGATTAAATGATCAGTTGTATCGAAAGTAGCTGAGAGATCAAGTGAAGTGAGTGCTGTGACTTTGACATGTCCATATTATCAATTATATCACTGTGTATCTTGAGAAGAGCTGTTTCGGTAGAGTGGAATCGTTTATATGTAGACATTTGATAAGTGATGGTTGTAAATATGTTGATGAAGGCGATTAGCAACCACTTTTTCCAATATTTGTGACAGAAAACTGAGATTGGAGATAGGACGATAATTCTTTAAGTAATTTTTGTACAAAGTTTGTTTTTTAATAAGAGGATTTACAAGAGCTTATTTGAAATCCCATGTAACAACTCCACTCTGCATTGAAAGGTTTGTGATTGTAGTAATGGGAAAGATGAGTTGATCGATATAGCTTTTTAGTAGAAGTGTTGGAAATGGGTTAAGATCACACGATTTGTTAGGATATTTTTAATAATAATACAAACTTCATTAGTAGTTGCAGGTGTGAAACTCTGTAGTGTTTTTTTCAGGGAAATCATAGTCATTATCATTAATGACAAACTTTTATCGAATACGAGCAATCTTATCTGTAAAGTATTTTGAAAAAGAACTACACAATGTATCCAATGAAGAATGTTCAGGCAGTGCTTTTAATTTCTGCCGATGTAGAATTGTGTTTACAGATTTCCACATCTGGCGAGGGTTTTCAGAATTTGTTGAGATAAAATGTGTATAGTAATCAGACTTAGCTTTTGACATGATGTGATTGCATATATGTAGCTGTTTAGTATAACGGGATCGATCAATTGGAGAACGAGTTCGTCGCCAAATTCTTTCAAGATATCGACGACGACGTTTTGCTACAATTATATCGTTAGACATCCATGGTGATGGAGGGCGAACTTGTACACTTTTGGTTTGTTTAGAAGCATGTTTATCCAGGAGTTTACTTAATGTTTCATTGTACTGATTAACAAGCTCGCATAATGTAGATTTAGGTTTGATCAAAAGATCAGAATTTGCTATATCGTCATGAAGGGTATTTATGTTAATTTTATTTATTGGACGAAATGTGATAATTTTTTTCTAGATCTTGAACCAGCGTGCAAACACAAATCAATAATGACACAATGATAGTCTGATAAACCTTCAGTAGGAAATATTGTTTTAATGTTAATGAAAGTACATCTAGTAATAAACAAGTCGAGCCAATGACCGTGAACATGTGTAGGAAATGAAACGTGTTGATGTAATGAATATGTTTGAAGGACATCCATCTAGTATTTAGACTTGGTAAATCAAGGTGGATATTGAAATCTCCAAACATGTAAAGGTTTTCTTGGAATTGTAAGGTGGTTTCAAGGAAATCTGGAAATTCATTAAACAAAATGTATTTGTGCTTGCAGGAGGACGGTAGATGCATATAAAATTAGCAGATAAGGGTGAAGGTTTTATAACAAGACATATTACCTCAAAGCTTTAGTATTGAGGTGTATGAATAATATCTACTTTATATATTTCAGGTACAATAAATGCTACTCCACCAACCCTGCCTGAATGATGGGGGTGTTAGTATAGGCAAAAACCATATGGACAAATATCAGCAAGACAGGCTGGTGTATCAGATGCTGATAGCCATGTTCCTGTCAAAGCTAAAAATGTCTATGTGTTTAGATAACATCAGATCAGAAAGGGCAGCAGATTTATGACGTACAGGTCGAACATTAGTAGTTGCAAAGCGCATGTTTTGAAATGTTTTTTGTCCAGGATTTATTGAGACATCACCTGCAAGAAGGAGGATGATAGACAGTCTAAATGATGGGTTAAAACCAGATTTTGTATAAAAGTTTCTGTGTGTACATAGACCAAGACAAGAAAAATGTAAAGGTGGCGTTTTTGAAAAGCTAATTCGTATACTATTGTTGATGAATATTTCAGAGTGTCTATATGTATTATAGATATCTTCCTCAAGAGAATAGCATTAAATAATGTAGACAAAGATAATAAACAAATGACCAGCACGAAGAGAAAATACATATTATATGCTCAGTGATAAAAAATTTAAAGGTAGAATATGATGTTGTTAAGGCTAAATGCAGTTGCAGGGAAATAAGTCACAATTCTGGATCAAGACTCCTTTATTTAATTAGAAATGTTGACCAGGGCCGACTCTGATCACTAAATTGTGACTCCTAGGCCTGTTAGATGTTAACTAGAATTAATATAGCCTAGCCCTAGGACTAGAATATAAATGCAGCTGACAGCTTAGCCAGAAACAACAACACACTCTTTAATATTAATTATTGTCACTAAGAGAGACAGAAAAGAGTTATATGTGCATAATCGCTTGCTGAATAATTAAAACATAGCAAAGTAGAAGCAAATATATAAAGAGCATACAATTATAACATGTTTAATTTAAAAAAATACCAAAACAAAGGAAAAATGTTTTAGGCCGGCGACAAGAATAGGCGATAATAGTAGGAAACAGTTAAAGCATAAATGTCAAAGTATAAAACTTAATGTAAAAATACTTATCTTAACGCTGACGTTGTGGTCCACATAAAACAGCACATTAAATATTATATTACATAACACTGATTTAAAACTAAAACACTGTAAAGTTTAAAAATGTATAAAATAGAGGAGAACCAAATATTTAACAAGATTGCCATCCCAAAACAACAAGTTCCAGATGGCAAGTGGACCAGGAAGCCATTGGCTTATCGAGAGTCCAACAATTTTCTCATCTATGTGTAGCCCGCCCTTATCAAATATCTGTCAATTCTGTTGTTAAACATATTCATATTACTAGCATTAACACAATCATTTGGCAGTTTGTTCCATTCATTTATCACCCTCTGTGAGAAAGAGTACTTTCTCATGTCCAACCTACATTGCTCCTTAACTAATGCTGCTTTGTGTCCTCTGGTTCTACTGCGCTCTTTAAGTTTGAAGAACATATTCTTATCAACATCCTCTTTACCGTTCACTATTTTAAAGACTTCTATTTGGTCTCCTCTTAGTCTCCTGGTCTCTAGTGTTGTCAAACCACAGCCTCCATACTTGAAAACAATATTACAAATGTGGTCTAACTATTGCTTTGTACAAGGGTGTAATTAGCTGTTTCTCCTTATACATGATAGTTCTCCTAATTAGCCCTAGAATTTGATTTCCTTTTGAAGCAGCAATCCCACAATGCTCTGAAACTTTCATGTCAGCACTAAATGTTACTCCTAAGTCCTTTTCTTGTGTGGTTCTACCTAGTACAGCATCCCCCATTTTATATTCTTCGTCCATGTTTCCATGTCCTATGTGTATACATTTAAACTTCCCAAAATCGAATAACATTTGCCAATTTTCTGACCATTTAACTAATTTATCTAGATCATCCTGTAAACTTTGTTTATATGTATCATTTACCTTTCTGAATACTTTTGTGTCGTCTGCAAATTTTAGTACTTTGCTAGATATGTCATCTTCTAAATCATTTATATATATTAAAAACAGTATAGGGCCTAATACTGATCCATGTGGTCAGTTTGAAATCTCATCATTTACTATTACTCTCTGTCTTCTGTGTGTAAGCCACTTTTCTGTCCAGTTGATTACATTATTACCTATACCATGGGCTTTTAGTTTAAGTAACAGACTTTGGTGTGGCACTTTATCGAAAGCTTTCTGAAAATCTACGTAGCCAACATCCACTGGTGACCCGTCATCTACCCACTTTGTAATTTCTTTGAAAAGACATAAGAGATTGGTTAGACATGACCTTGCTTTTAGGAACCCATGTTGAGATGTATTTATTAATTTATGTTTTACAAGGAATTCCACCATGTAGTCTCTAATTAATGTTTCGAGTAACTTACATACAACCGATGTTAAACTCACTGATCTGTAATTTTTTGGCTTGTTCCTCGATCCCTTCTTAAATAGTGGCATAATGTTTGCTTCTTTCCATTCTGAAGGAACTATTCCTTCTTCTAGTGACAAGTTAAAAAATTGTGCAAGTGGTGTACTAATTTGCTCAACAATTTCCTTAAGCAGTTTTGGTGGTATCCCATCAACTCCAGGTGATTTATTATCTTTCATCTTCTTAATTTCCGTTGCTATCATTTCAGGAGTTAAAAATAACTGCCCTAAATGTTCTGATTTATTGCCCTCAAATTTACTAAATGGAACTGGAAGTGAGCTGATATCTTCTGTGGTAAAAACTGAGCTGAAATACTCATTCAGGATCTCTGCCATTTAAAACCCGTCTGAAATTATGTTTCCCTTGCTGTTTTCCAGTGGTCCGACGTTATTTTGAATTTTCTGTTTGAAATTGTTAAGTCGGCAGCCTCGTTCTCAATCTAAGATCTCTCAAAGGGGGGCCAAGCAAACCCATTAGTTTATCATGTTACCGTGTGGTGGCGCAACAGGTTACATACAAAAAAAATGCTAATAACATCATTCTCCCTCACCAGCAAGGATTCCAGCCTGGACACTCCTGTGGGAAGCAGCTTGCGGAGGCTGTCCATGACTGGGCTGCCTCCATGAACAAGCGTCACCAAATAGATCTTATTCTGCTAGACTTTTCTAAACCCCATTTTTTAAATCGGCAGGATCCATAATTATAGTAATTTGACTAGTGTGGAACAACTGAAAAGTGTCACCATCTGGTGTTAAACAGTTGGCATCACTTTTCAGTTGTTCCACACTAGTCACCAAATTGCACCACTAGTGTTAAACAGTTACCTAGTTGTCTAAAGAAACAAATTCTGGTGTATGCTTATAAGAACAGTTTCCTTGACATTTTTCCATGGCCCATTTTTTTTCCAAACGTACTGTATGTTTAGTAGGTAGAATAGGTAAGTGATATCACTTATTCAATTATCTCCTTTTTGTACAGTGTATAAATAATATCACTTATTCAATTCACTCCCACATGACTTTGCTTTTGCTGTTTAGTGCCAAACTGTACTTGCGTGTCATGACAGTATTTTAATCCATATCTTAATAACCATGTAGGCGTGCACAAATATGCATTCATATAAAGATGTAGTGCATGCATAATTGGGCTCATTAACTTCATTTACATAGAGAAATTATTTCATGAATTCCACACGCAGAGAAGAGTTTTATTTCAATAAAAAATCCAGTATGGTCACAATATTACAGGTGCTATCTTGTCAGTTCGCTTTCAAGATAACAATATGGTGCAGTATTTATATACAGAACAAATACAACATTTAAATTGTAAAAGCACATAATACAAGATATGTAAAATCACACAAGCGATATCAAAAAGTTCACTATACATTCTTCCAAAATACATTTGTTTAATAATTAAAGTAAAGAAAATTAATGGTTTGGGGGTAATGCACCTGAGTTAATAAAAACTAACCATTTGCAACTGCAATCAAGAATAATATCACGCCAGTGGTTTTATCAGAATTTATTCTAAAATTGAAACATTCTCGTCAAATCTTAGTTTTCATGGCGGCTGACATGTTGACCAGGGCAACATTAAATGCCTGGAATTCTAGGAAATTGATGCAGCTAGACTTCCACTGTAACCTGTTAAGTGTATACCTGATGGTTATACACTAAAGCAAACTCAACCAAGAGAGCTGCTAAATCAGACCATGAGAAGTTTACTAAACAAAGGTTGAATTACGTTTCATAAGTTGAGCTCAGACGCAAACAACATATCCTATTGGCTAGAATAGGACTAGATGTTTACAAATATATTTTGAAATAAAGATGCTGTGTGTTCAACAAGGTTTTCCTAGTAAAACACTGGCGTGATATTCTTGATTGTAGTTGCAAATGGTTATGCTTTATTAACTCTTATAGGTGCATAGACCCAAAACCCTGACTTTGTTTACCTTTAAACTAAAGAAACTGCTCCCAGCACCAGACGGCTGAAGCTGCTTCATAGATAGTTATACACAAAGACTTGCCTATATAGGGAATGTACAATTACTTTCATTGGTAAACTGAAGATTAAAACATGCTGTATAACTTTGTTAATTTATGTATACTTTGAAATTCAAAAATTCACCAAGAATGTCCTCTTTATCCATGAAATCCGGGGTCAGTATGGCATCAAAACCGGTTGTCAATTATTGCTTCTGGGCATATTAATTATACAAAATAGCTCTACATAAGTTGTAAATCCTTGTACGTTACCTTTAACTGACAACACAAAATATTGTGTAATATATCAAAGTGAATTCAACAAACTACACTTGTCTTCAAAAACCCTCTGGTGGGTGGCTGGATTACAAATGTAAGAGTAGTCAGTTACACTATGCATTGCTGTAAACTGTAAACTGTAAACACTTCGTGTTAGCATTGTAACTGTAAACACTTCGTGTTAACATTGTAACCTACACATGTGATCCAGTTCGATGAAAGGTGTAGTTATAGTAATATGAAAAAACTGTAAGCGCACAACTGATCAGCTATCGCTCATATATGTATGCAAATTTGGACTTCAACAGTGTCGGTGTCAGCAGCCTCACTCAGCAGATATGTCCCACAGAATCTTTCTATTACATTTCTGATGTAAAATGATAAAAAAACAGATCAGGGAAACAATGTAGGGCTCTGTAAATGTAGAACTACCAATAATCCAAAAAAAATCTGGATAGGACTGATCACCCACTCACCCACACCAATATAAAAACAACTGGAGGAACTGCACATGCAATGTCAATGGAACGGAAAGCCAATTATGGCAAAAATTCCAACAAGGAAAAAATAAAAAAATATATACCTTTCCAATTTGTTCATGATAATCCGAGTGGATCACTCACCCATCAACCCATCCACATGCATTTTTTTCAATTATTGGCATTTTTATATTTACAAACCCCTTAGGAACAATACAAAGAAACATTACGCAAGAACAGTGTTTGTACAAAACGTACGGATTTAAATCACGGCTGGTTGAGAGATGATCACAATCTCGTCATTGTTGGCGATGTCTGCTGAGTCGCTGCATTGCTCTGAGTTTTGTTGGCATCGTCTGGCTGCATTATGAACATGTTGAGCCGTTCAAAGCCACTTCGCACATCATTCATTTGACTGGTGCTGCACAACTGAAGTGTCCACTTCCGGTCCATCAGAACAGACTCGAGGTGAAGTTCATCGCAAATCTAGAAAATGCACAAAGCACATACAGTGAAACCTTGTTAGTCCATTCTTTAATAATCTGTTTTATTCAGTAATCTGCACTGTTTTGTGAACAAATCTTGAGACACTGTAAATTGCTTCATTATTCCAATTGCTAATCCAGCCAAAACCCTTGGGAACATGGGTGTGTGTGAATAAACGAGATTCCACTCTAAACAGCTGTTGAAAATTTAGATGTATTAATTTAATTGTACTTTCTGCATTGGGCACTTCATAGTGCATAAAGCAGGTTGAAAACTAATAAGACACTTATAGATGAATTCTACTTAATAAAGATTTAACAAAATTTTACAAGATTGTCATCCAAGGCAAAGGCCCAGATGGCAATTGGCTTATTGTGAGTCCAACATTTTAAATCTAAGTGTAATCCGCCCTCCTGAGATATATGACAACCTTGTTTTTAAACATATTCACGTTGTTACACAATATGTAGATAATTTGTTCCATTCATTGATTGTCCTCTGTGAGAACGAGTACTTCCTGATCTCCAATCTACACTGATCATTTACTAATCAGAGTTGGGTTTCTGACAGTCAGAAAAGCATTTCTGGCGTGACAATGTCAGAAACTGGTTGGTTTCTGATGTCAGAAACTGTCAGAATCTAATACATGCTGTATACATTTATGATTTTGCTAATTATATAACCTATGAAACGGAAGACTGATAATTAAATGTCTATTGACTTCATTTGACTGTTTGGAGAAATTACATACAGTGGACTCTCACTATATTCAGAAGGAAGCTCAAGGAACACATTGGGACTTGGTCAAACTGTTCCTTATACATGTATTTGTTGTTCCTTATATCCATTGTTATATAATTATAACAAAGTACTGTAACTGTTACTGCACTTGGTGTGATGAACCAGCATTCTATCACATTTGGGTGACATCTGGTGACAACAGAACTTGCATCTAGCAACTGTTTTTTTATTACTTTCCACTTTAACAAAATGTCCCTACACAGCCTTAGCTGGTCTGCCACCCTTAAACATGGTGCATGCAGGGGTGTTACTAGCACTATTAAAGTCACTATTCAATACGAAAATGTCAAAAGAAATTGTGGGTAATCAATTTGCACTTCTTTAACATGTTACAGTGTATCTCTATGTGAAGATGTAGCAACAGTGGTTGGCCAAGCAACTTGCTAAGTAGAAAGCATTGGGCCAATCAGTTTATACCTCTATCAAGTACAAACAGGTGCACATATGATAAAAACCAGCTATTACAAAATTTAGTTGTAGCTCACTTGATAGTTCAGCTCTGGAAATTGGGACTTCAAATGATTGCCTGGACCTGCCTTGAATCTTTCTTTGATATCGATTTGTCTAATCTTACACAATGAAGCTGTGCATAGCTTAATATAGTACAACAGTACAGTTCTGTCTCAATTTCTTAAGTTCTGTTCTGTTCAGTACAGTTCTCTTCTGTCTCAACTGCTTAAGTTTAACTCTTTTGTTGACTTCCAACTGGCTTATTGACACAGCCACACAGGTCTGTGCACAGTCCTAACCCAGTTTCTTGAAGTCCTCTCCAATGTTATTACTGGTATGCACCTACACCCAGCCAACTTCTTTCATGCTTTCCCAATTGTGATTGACACCTGTCCTGCTCTTAAAAGCTAGCTGCCAAGTGAAACAATGCTTCAACAATTATATAGATCTGTCTTCATTTCTATCTGCTAACAAATTGGATGAAAATGCAAACATAATAGACTGCACAGAGTAAAAGTTGCCATTGTATATGACATGTAACAGGTTATTAATGCATTACTACATTTATTTAATATACAATCTACACACCTAGAACAGTATCTCCAATTTTATAGTTCACATTCAAGTTTCCATGTCCTGTATGTAGGCATTTATATTTCCCAAAACTTAATAACATCTGCCATATCTCAGACCATTTAACTAATTTGTCTAGATCGTTTTGTAAATGTTGTTTATTAAACAAAATGACATGTGATAATTTCTTAAAGAATATGTCTCAAAAACGAAGTTTCTGACATTTTGATGTCAGAAAGGTATTTCTGACAAGACGGTAAATACCATGGTATTTACCATCTCGTCAGAAACTTGCCAACCCTGTTACTAATGTTACCTCATGTTCTCTAGTTCTATTATCTTTCTTGAGTGAGAAACAAATATTTGATTACCGTTTGAAGCTGCAATACCACACTGCTCTGAAACTTTCATATCTGCACTTATTGTAACTCGTAAGTTCTTTTCTTTTTACAATAGTACCTAGAACAGTATCTCCAATTTTATAGTTCACATTCAAGTTCCCATGTCCTGTATGTAGGCATTTATATTTCCCAAAACTTAATAACATCTGCCATATCTCAGACCATTTAACTAATCTGTCTAGATCGTTTTGTAAATGTTGTTTATCACCTTCGTTGTTAACCCTTCTAAACACTTTTGTGTCATCCACAAATTTCAATATGTTGCTTGTTATATTATCGTCCAAGTCATTGATATATTAAGATTATTAAAAGTCCTAATACTGATCCCTGTGGTACCCCACTCAAAACTAATTTTCAGTTTGAAACCTCCCCACCTACGACAACATGCTGTCTTCTGTCAGTCAGCCATTGTTCTATCCAGTCGATTATGCCATCCCCGATATCATGGGCTTTTAATTTAAGTAGTAATTTTTGATGTGGCACCTTGTGTCAAAAGCTTTCTGAAAATCTAAGTAGATAATATCTACCTGCGATCCATTGTCTATCCTCGTCTATTTGTTAAGCATGACCTCGCTTTTAGGAATCCATGTTGAGATGGATTTAATAATTTATGCCTAACAAGGAAGTCCACCATATGGTCTTTAATTAACCTTTGTAATAATTTACAAATCACTGATGTTAAACTCACTCGTCTGCATTTTTTTGACCGATTTCTTGGACCCTTTTTCAATAATGGTATGATGTTTGCTTCTTTCCATTCCAAAGGAACCACTCCTTCTTTTAATGACAAAGTTGAACACTCTTGCAAGTGGTATACCAATTTGTTCTACTGTTTCCATTAGTAGTTTTGGAGGAATTCCATCCACTCCCGGTGATTTATTTTCCTTCATTGCCTTTATTTTCTTAGTTACCATTTCTGGAGTTACAATTAACTGCCCTAAATAATCATATTTAGTCTCTTGAAATTTAGCATCTGGAACTGGTAATGAGCTAATATCCTCTATGGTAAACACTGAACTGAAGTATCCATTTAGGTCTTCCACCATTAAAAAACCTTGTGATATTGTATTCCCAGCACTGTCTTCTAGTGGGCCAACCTTGTCTCGAACGTTTTGTTTACTCCTTATATATGCATAAAAATTCTTGCTGTCATTTTTTATGTTACATGCTAATTTTTGCTCATAGCTTCTTTTAGATTGTCTAATTTCATTCACAGCTGCATTAAGTGCCTCTTTGTAATTGTGTAATCCTTTCTGGCTTTCATAGTTTGCTTGTACACTATTTTTTAATAGCTTCTTTTGACAAGTGTTTCTTTCTAGACCGTTTTTCTAGTTTTTTCAAGGGAACAAATTGATCAATGATACTCTCAATTTCATATTTTAGAATGTTCCAACATTCAGTTGCTGTCTTATTCCTCAGCATGTTATTCCAATCTAGCTTTGTATGGTATTTTCTCAGATCTTTATATTTACCTTTGTGGAAATTTCTCCTGTATTTTTTTATTTGTACTTTCTGATTTTACTTTGATGTCAAAATGTATTTGTATATGATCACTGTTACCCAATGGCTCATGTATTTTGACAATGTCCAATAATTAATTTTGTGAAGACAAAAGTAAATTTAATACAGTCTCTCCCCTGGTTGGTTTTAGCATGTGTTGAGTAAGGAAGCTATCCTGAATTATAAGTACAAACTGTTGGTCCTCATCCCCTGTACTGTCTAGAGATTTCCATTGTATGCGTCGATGGTTAAAATCTCCCATTATGATACATTCCCCTTTAAATATATGTTAAGACATCTAAAGCAAGAAAATAATATTGACATTAAACAAATAAACATTACAAAACTATTTAAAATACATGCAAGATAAACTGAATACTAATAGTTAAAAGTGAACACTATTAAAATGTTCAAGTTGCTGAGGTAAAAGTGGCATAAGTCGATAACCGGAAATACACACAAATGGTATTTACAGAAAAATACACCTTTAATAAGAAATTTAACCTGCCGTTCTGGCAGTCTGGAGCATATATGGGACCACTGATGTCACTAACCTGCTTTTCGTCTCTTGCGTTCACTTTATCTTGGCAGTTTGCCAAGACGAGCCATGGCAGGGGTCTGAGGGTGTCATTATGAGCGGCTTCATAGAACAGTTGCTGCGTCGTTCTCCACTCACTCTCTGAACACGCACTGTCAATGACAAATATGACGGCTTTTGCGGCTGAATAGTAATGCTTCCAGAATTGACGTGTTTTCTCTCCACCTAGAACAGCAAACATTAAAATCAATCACAAAATAAATAAGGTTAACTAAATCTGTTGGTATTTTTGTATGCCCCAAATTTTTTATTCCACTCAAATAATAATGTTTGGATCAAACAGATTCTGTGTACATATGAACAGGACATGATCTACAAGCAAAGCTTTACTGTATATCTAGTTTCTATTCTCTTGTAAAGGTCTTTCCCCAAGGAAATGTTTTTGCTTTAGTTTTTTAATCATTTAAAAAAATCAAACTTGCTTAGTACAGTGTATTCTGCTGCAACATCGTTTGTGCAAATGTACTATTTAGTTTTGATGAAATCATCACACTAACTATTAAGTTATTTCTGACAGGATCCGGTCAAAATTTTGCAAAAAACGGGGCAAAAGTGGGCCACTTCTATATACTATAGCACAAGGCTATTCACACTTTCGCAGGTTACTTAAAGTCAATAATTATTTTGAATAAAAGAATGTACTCTTTTAAAATATTAAACCGACTGTGCATATTACTTAAACTGTTCACACACTACAGATCTGAACATGAACAAACCTGAATCATGAAGGCCTAAATCTGGGTAGCCGGACATAATCCCCTCAGTACAAAACCCCCTCGAGCAAAACCCCCTAGGACATAACCCCCTCTAGACAAATCACCCTGCAGATAAACCCCCTCTGTGGGTATTTTGCAAGAATGTGTTTTTTTGTGAAACTTTTTGCCTAAATAAATGTTTCTGCATTGCCATTGATGTCAGTGTATTAACTCTGTTAAATATGTCATGTCACTATGTCAATCATTTAAACTATTTCGCCATAGATGGCATTCAGGCCAGCCACTTTTCCAGACAGAGGACATGGCTTCCCACCAGTTGGAGTTGTATTACCATGGATCCATTTCCTATAAATATGCTGTAAATGTTACCTCATATGTCATTCACTGTTAAGACAACAATGGAGATCATCAAGAACAACAAGGATGACATTCATTACTAAGACAACCTTGGAGATCATTAAGAACAAAGGTGGCATTCACTGCTAAGACAACCTTGGAGATCATTAAGAACAACAAGGGTGACATTCACTGCTAAGACAACCTTGGAGATCATCAAGAACAACAAGGGTGACATTCACTGCTAAGACAACCTTGGAGATCATTAAGAACAAGGGTGACATTCACTGCTAAGACAACCTTAGAGATCATTAAGAACAACAAGGGTGACATTCACTGCTAAGACAACCTTGGAGATCATCAAGAACAACAAGGGTGACATTCACTGCTAAGACAACCTTGGAGATCATTAAGAACAACAAGGGTGACATTCACTGCTAAGACAACAATGGAGATCAGTAAGAACAACAAGGGTGGCATTCACTGCTAAGACAACAATGGAGATCATTAAGAACAACAAGGGTGACATTCATTGCTAAGACAACCTTGGGGATCATTAAGAACAAGGGTGGCATTCACTGGTAAGACAAGCTTGGAGATCATCAAGAACAACAAGGGTGGCATTAAATGTTTTCTTGATGGGTACATGTATACTAAAAAGAATGCCAGGGAAACAGAGATCTAATGGGAGTGTTCTAGCAGGGCTGCCTTCAATTATAAAGGAGTAGCAATATAGCATAAGATAGAATAAAAGTATTAAATTTTAAACACAATTTTTTCTGTTTTCATGTATGTTGCATATTTGTGCTAAACACCCACAAATACCATATACATAATATATTTGTCTATGAATGATGTTAATGATTGAGGGGTCTTGACATGAGGGGGTTTGTCCCGAGGGGGTTATGTCCAAGGGTTTTGTCCTGAGGGGGCTATGTCTTGAGGGGTTTTTGCGCGAGGGGATTATGTCCTGTATTCCTAAATCAGATGGAGTTTTAAGCCATATTTTTCATTTCAGTGCATTTAGTTGATTAATTTTTAGGCTAGGTGTCATCTCAAAATAGATTGGTTTTATGAGGTATTAGCAGGTGTTTCACTTAATGTTGGGCGTCGATGTATTTTTTCAACCAAATCATTTATTTGCCGATCACAGTTCATAAGGGTGCTGACTTCAAACGCATGCAGGCAGTTTTACATTACGCTATAGATTAACAACGATCAAGATCAAGAGGATGGATAGTTATCACTTACGTACTGGTACACCTGCAATGGGTTCTGAGAAACAGTAGCATCTTTAATCAGGAAAACATACTAAATTTTAAAGATATCCAGAGCCTTCTTCCAACAAATTAGTAACAATGTTATGTCCTAAATCATATTACTACAATGTACGGGATTGTACTTGAAGAATACTGTCATACCTCTTACATAGTACAAGTACATACCTCCAATTTCTTTTATATTCAAAATGCATTGTTTGAACTGCACAGCTTTGATGAGAAAACCTACAATACAAACAGCACATGTAGATACCAATTTTGTTAGAGCCAAACAATAAAAATACATATTATATGACTACTGATAATAATTAAATATTTTGACAAAACATATCTTATAACAAAATATATATTCTATTAACTATTCTACTTATGACTACGAATACTTTTATTTCAGATAAAAACCCACATACATACATACATACATACATAATGTGTGCGTGCGTGCGTGCGTGTGTGTGTGTGTGCGTGTGTGTGTGTGTGCGTGTGTGTGTGTGTGCGTGTGCATATCTTGACTATCATGGGACAAGTCCTTTTTGTACATCTGGATTAATAGTAGACTGATGCAGTGCCAATGATTTTGTGTAGGTACACGACTATATATGTGAGGACTACTACATTTGTGTTCACACACACATACATTTGTGTTCACACACACATACATTTGTGTTCACACACACATACATTTGTGTTCACACACACATACATTTCTAATGGCTGGCTGGCAACATAGGCAAGCCTCACTCCACTATGCTCGAAAACAAGATCTATTTCTTATGCACAAAATATGATAGGAAAAACGTGTATACTGAATTTCTGGAGACAATTTTAAGAATCTGATGGATTTTCCTGCAAAGAACAAATTTGCATAAATAATAGGCACAGTAGTGATGTTTTGCCAGCTTGAGTCAAACCAATGCATATAGCTGGGAAATCGTGTATACTGAATTTCTGGAGACAATTTTAAGAATCTGATGGATTTTCCTGCAAAGAACAAATTTGCATAAATAATAAAAAACTGTTAACATTGTCGCCAATAAAAAAAATAGTGCCCTGTCGCCATGAGAAAGATTGTGCTCAAAAATAAATCATAGTGCAACACCTGTGGTAGGTTCTATGTCTTGGGTGCTTTCTCCTGCCAATAGGCACAGTAGTGATGTTTTGCCAGCTTGAGTCAAACCAATGCATATAGCTGGGAAATCGTGTATACTGAATTTCTGGAGACAATTTTAAGAATCTGATGGATTTTCCTGCAAAGAACAAATTTGCATAAATAATAAAAAACTGTTAACATTGTCGCCAATAAAAAAAATAGTGCCCTGTCGCCATGAGAAAGATTGTGCTCAAAAATAAATCATAGTGCAACACCTGTGGTAGGTTCTATGTCTTGGGTGCTTTCTCCTGCCAATAGGCACAGTAGTGTTGTTTTGCCAGCTTGAGTCAAACCAATGCATATAGCTGGGAAATCCGGTCTTGGTGGAGCTTGCTTGCAGCAGAGCCGGCAGAATACCTTGAACAATATACACAGAGATACTGGCCACAGGCAGCTATAGAACAATGTACACAGATATACTGGCCACAGGTATATGTAGAACAATGTACACAGATATACTGGCCACAGGTATCTGTAGAACAATGTACACAGATATACTGGCCACAGGCAGCTATAGAACAATGTACACAGATATACTGGACACAGGTAGCTGTAGAACAATGTACACAGAGATACTGGCCACAGGCAGCTATAAAACAATGTACACAGATATACTGGCCACAGGTATCTGTAGAACAATGTACACATATATTGGCCACAGGTATCTGTAGAACAATGTACACAGAGATACTGGCCACAGGCAGCTATAGAACAATGTACACAGATATACTGGCCACAGGTATCTGTAGAACAATGTACACAGATATACTGGCCACAACTGTAGAAAAATGTACACAGAGAAAAATTACCACTGACACTGGGGGGTCCCTTAAAATATTGCTCACCCCCCAAAGAAAATCTTCTTTTCAGGCACTATTAGTGCCTATTTTTGTGAAAAGGCTTGCTATCATAGCTACCTGTAGTTATTTTACCAACTTAGGTTGAATGCACTTGTAAGTCGCTCTGGACTAGAGCGTTTGTTAAATGACTAAATTGTAAATTGTGGTCTAAACCATTGTTACTGGAGTAATGCGCTTGCAGACACAGTGCTCTGTGATTCTGAGAAGTAAAATGCCAAGGTAAAATGTGCCTCAACCAGACACTCATTGGTGGCATTACTGCAGACACCCAACAGATGGCGCCCTTAACCACAGAACACACACTCATCAATGATATTAGTGGAATGATTTAAGATGTTTTAACAGAGATTAACTGAATCACAATAGAGTGAGCTGAATGAATCAGCTAAACTAACAACAGAATGATGTTGAGTCCCGCGAAAACTGCAGAGTTCTAGCACATACGAACCAGAGTAGCCTCACACGCACCAACAGTGGAAGGGTAATTACATCGGTACAACAATAAAATATGGGACCCCCCAAGCTTACATTTTTCTTTCTTATGGGAGGTCCCTCATGCCTTATGGGGGTCCTGGACCCCCAGACCCCCCTCATTTCGAACACTGTAGCTGTAGAACAATGTACACACAGAAATACTGGCCACATATAGCTGTTGAACAATGTACACACAGATGTACTGGCCACAGATAGCTGTAGAACAATGTACTCACAGAGATACTGGCCACATATAGCTGTATAACAATGTACATAGAGTTATACTGGTCACAGATAGCTGTAAAACAATGTACACACAATGATATTGGCCACAGGTAGTTGTATATCAATGTACATGCAGAGGTAGTGACCACAGATAACTGTACAAAATTATACACTTATCAAAATAATGGGCTATACTATAGTATAGAGCCTGCTATACGTTCATAATGTATGCTTTGATATGTTATATCATGATATATATGCTTTGGCTACAACGTAAATGTCCATCCTGGTATATTTATAACGTACATATCTAACCGGCCCTTCTTATCTGCATATCTAGTTTCTATGCATGCGTCGTTCTTCACCCATTATCGCTCAACATAAACTGCTTGCCATCGCAACGAGTCGCAGTCAGAGGATGGTCATAGGCATAGCGACATTTACCCGACGGGTCGCATTTCTAACTACTTCCAAATTAATGATTTCATAATATGTTTAATTAATGGGTCATATCCAACCGTAATTTTGTTAAACCACAATACGGACCATTTTTCGTTTTTTTAATGCATATCGATTCTAGTCAGACTCGGTCACAGTCACAGAATCACGCGTCAGACACAGTCTCAGAGACGGTAGAGGCCAGAATAAATAATTATAATCTAGCATTTAGATTCATTCGACATTTCTCCTAAGTGAGTAATAATAAATTCAGGTCAATACTCACGGTGTAAATGCCAATTCTACAAACGGCGCACGCTAGCTGTATATTCTCAATAAAGCGAGACATATTAAAGCACTATCGGCACTATTATTTACACCCGTAGTAATGTAACATTATGAAGCAACTGTTTCCAGTAGGTGGCGTCACCATACTTTGTTTTCCGCACGGTGTCTACTGCGCCGAGTGGCGCCACTGTTAAGTTAAGTAGCCATACATTTATTAATTAAAGTTTTAACTGTCTCTGGAGTGTGCTTCATAACATTATGACACATAATCCACATAAATAAATATAACTCTGGTAAATTTATTCAAACGACTGGACATGTTCAAATCTATATACAGGCATTTATTAATTGACTGTGTAAGTTATTGCCTGAATACGACGTAAACGGCCAATTAATAACGTCGTTGCTTTCCCGCCCATATTGCTGGATGACGCGTAGTCAGATTCCGTATTGGCCGAGTTCAACCCGTGTTGTGGCGAGTTCATCCCGTATTAGCCGAGTTCACAAAGAACGCTCGGTTATGACGTCAAACGCCATCACGCGTTTGCATAGATACGCGCTAGTTACGACGCACGTCAAAACAGGTCGCGGGAATTTATAGTCAACTGTAAACGCGTCACGCACGTGGCCATAGATTTTGAACGTTTCAGTTTATCATGGCGCATGCCAGTGACAGAGTCACTGAGGGTCTCCTGAACAGGATATTGGAGCTGGAGCAACCATCAAACATGGAGGCAACTTCCTGGTTTAAAATCGCCACAGAAGATGATACAAATGAAATCATCAAAATGTGATTATGCGTAATTGTCACTTAATAAAATGTTATAAATTGTTCACGTTCGTATAATATTTGTGTTGCCATGGAAACGCGATTGTTTCAGCGCACGGCAAAAATGGCGGTAATGTTTGTTTAATCAAAGAGAACCTCGTCACGCACGCGCTCCAAAACCCATTAGTTAAAATGTCGTCGTCGGTTGGCGAGGAAATGAATTTATTACACACACATTTACCCATGATGATGTAGAATTGTCTATTAATAAAAATGCGGCCGATGGCCAATGCGGCTACCCGAAGGCCAATACGAAGGCAATACGAATATGACCAATCAATAATATATAGTACCGATACGCTAACTTTGTGGGCAGTCTGACAGAATCTCCTCCCAGGTGCGGACACACACGCGCCTCTTTCTACGTTCCATCGCCTCCTTGCACCAGTGGCCTCTGATCTACAAATTGGCGATGCATTTCAAAAACCACAAAGGCAGTTACTTAGGGTTATTTACAATAATGCTTTTCTTCCTGGCGGACAAAGATGGAAACAGTAGCCGGAGTGTGGCTGCATTGAGTGTGAGCCACTCTCTAGATGGCGCAACCGTCACTCCACCATCTCTGTCTCTGTGTTCATACGCTAACGTTGTGGCAGTCTGGCATCATCTCGTCCCAGGCGCCAACACACACTCACCTCTTTGATGAGGTGAGACCATAGTTTGAACGTCCTGTTGATTGTTTCACACGAATGTAGGGCGTATTAAATCGTGATATGTGAAATTAAGAAATTCATATGACGTGACAAGAGTGAACCATGTTTTTCTTAACTAACTATAATTATTCTCTGATATAGAGGTTGCGAGCAATTGGTGTACAATATATACAGGCCTTTCAACACAATTTGTGACATAGGGGTTGCAAGCTAAATGATATGTACAAGAGTCTCAATGTTCAAAATTAACACTGAAGAATTGGTCAACTTGGTCGGTAAATTCGGTAAGAAAAGCAATTGTAACTGAACACACTGTATGATCTAAACAGGCCAATAAGAACGAAAACAATTCCTCAAACTATGCACTCATGTACACACCTCCTGGCCGTTACCGAGAAATGTTGACTAGCAGGAACATTGTCTCATAAACCACAAGCTGCGCGCTCTATTGTTACAGAGACAATGAAGGATAACAGCCTCTGAAATATGCAATTCCATTTGGCATACTGTGGCTAACACCCCTTTTAAGTGGACAATGCAAGACATATCTCATGGCTACACGTGGTGTATTAATTAATTAGGAACATTAGTAATTAATTAAATGTTTGCACAACAAGGACATATACGACAGGCAAGCGACTTGTGTCTTTGCGTTGGTCCCTCTGGATTGACGCGACACCTATATAAGTTTGGACAATCCTTCCATAATTCAATCTGTTTTACGTCGACCGAAGAAGTGCCACGAAATTGTGCTAACAAGTTCTCTCGGATTCAAGATTTACGTCGCTCTGTTGAAGGTACGCTGATGTTTTTTCTGACAGTCGTGATTACAAGTGTGTTGCTCAAATCTGACATGTCAGCTATATAATATCTATACTTATACAAATGGAAGCATAGCTTTCTTTCAGAGTCTCGACTATTAGCTTGACGGAGCTTTCGCAACCTTCTCGCTCCCTTCGTCATCGCCCGCCTGAACGTCGAAAGGGACCGAGAGGTCCTGAATGCTACGTGGGACTAATAGTGGAGATTCTGAAAGGTAGATACTACATTTAGTATGAATTTTACAGAGTCCAGTAACAACATACATGCTGATATTTCACTCCGTATTATTGTCTTATGTTGCAGAAATGGCAATTGTGTGGACTGCAGCGGAAATGCTGATGGTGGTCGTCATACTACAGGCATCAGCGGGTGACAGCGCACATACGAATGTTGGCCGTCCATCGCCGCCACCGAGCAAGAAATATGAAGACATTTCAATGTCCGATTACAACAGAGACGTGGCCAGCGATGAACACAACACAAATGTGCCATTCATTGACACCTTTGACAAACAAGAATTGATGTTGAACGAAAACATCGCCGGACTTGGAGATGTGTCCAGCGATGAAGGCACTACAAAAGTGCCATTCATTGACACCTTTGGCAAGCAAGAATTGATGTTGAACGAAACCATCGCCGGACTTGGAGATGTGTCCAGCGATGAAAACACTACAAAAGTGCCATTCATTGACACCTTTGGCAAGCAAGAATTGATGTTGAACGAAACCATCGACATGTTAGTGAGTCTAATACAAGCAGCTTTGGGGAAACGGGGACCGATGAGAATAGACATTGGCAGACACACGCCTGTGATCGTCCGCACAAATCAACGAAAGCGGTATTCTGATTGGTTCTGGCGACGACGAATCTTTCGGTCAGACCTCGGTTAACGCAGCTTTCGTACATCGAGTGAGCCGTCCAACAATGAGAGCCAAGCTACTGGCCTGACATTTGCAGCTTTTGTTTAATACGTGTGGTGTTAATGGTAACGTACGAACAGTCCCTATTGCCTGGCTTATTATGCTGGGTGGGCGGTTTTTCTAACTGTGATCGTTTGTCGTGTACATTCCATTGTCAAGATACGCACATGTCAGCACATGAATGTCATATCGCCAGTAGACACTGAGCACAGAATGCGTTGTATCCGTGGTGGTTGTGTTTGTACATCACATGTGTAGCTAACACGACAATATTTTCGAACAGTCCTCCGTCAAGACTGGTAGTGAGCTGCGTTCAACCTGACGAGGAACAGTTGAAACTCTGACTTTGTGTGACCCTGTGACTTTTTTTTGTATCTGGCCTTAGGCCCAGGCTTTTACATTTATCCTCCATTATAACGGTATGCAGTGAATATACGCTGAGAGTTATAACACTTTTATAGAGTCGCTGGTATAATCTGGCTTTAGGGCGCTGAAATGACATTTCCAATTTATGGCAATAGCTGTGCGCAAGAACGGATGCGCAAACGGGAATGCGTGTTATCATATTTTCCCGCGTAAAGGTTGTTCTTTGTCTGGGTTGGAAATCACATCTGACTTACACGTAAGTGAGACCTGCACGTTTAGGGCGGAGCATTGTGTTTGTATGACACTCCGTTCATTGTATTTGTATGACACTCCGTTCATTGTGTTTGTATGACACTCCGTTCATTGTGTCTTTATGGCACTCCGTTCATTGTGTTTGTATGACACTCCTTTCATTGTGTCTGTATGGCACTCCGTTCGTTGTGTTTGTATGACACTCCGTTCATTGTGTTTGTATGGCACTCCGTTCATTGTGTCTGTATGGCACTCCGTTCGTTGTGTTTGTATGACACTCCGTTCATTGTGTTTGTATGGCACTCCGTTCGTTGTGTTTGTATGAGACTCCGTTCATTGTGTTTGTATGACACTCCGTTCATTGTGTTTGTATGGCACTCCGTTCATTGTGTTTCTATGACACTATGTTCATTGTGTTTGTATGGCACTCCGTTCGTTGTGTTTCTATGACACTCCGTTCATAGTTTTTGTATGGCACTCCGTTCATTGTGTTTGTATGACACTCCGTTCATTGTGTTTGCATGACACTCCGTTCATTGTGTTTGTATGGCACTCCGTTCATTGTGTTTGTATGGCACTCCGTTCATTGTGTTTGTATGGCACTCCGTTCATTGTGTTTGTATGACACTCCGTTCATTGTGTTTGTATGGCACTCCGTTCATTGTGTTTGTATGACACTCAGTTCATTGTGTTTGTATGACACTCCGTTCATAGTGTTTGTATGGCACTCCGTTCATTGTGTTTGTATGGCAGTCCGTTCATTGTGTTTATTCATTCGGATTTGTAGCTGTTTGTTGATAGCGTATTCATTACAATATCTACTTTTGATGGCGACCTGTCCCATATGTCCTAGACCTAGTTAAGTTAGGCAGCGTCAACGACAATGGCATGCTAGCGTTTGTATATCGTCCTAGTGGATAGATTAATGAATGTATAATGTGTTACCAAGAACGATTTGCGGAATTCATACTATAATTAGTATTACGGTGACAGTGCATCGTGCAGTGGCATTAGGTTTCAATGCGTAATGTTAGTAGTAGCATTGTCGGCGGTACCAGTGCCCCGATGTGGAACGATGTTCCCCTGTTGTCATTAGATAGCAGCACTAGTCATGTTACAATGTTCAAGCGTTACTGTTGTGTACTGAATGTACTGCAATGAGTTACATTCGGGTGTTACATTTATTTGTGAAAGTTATGTTGTATGGTCGGTACACTATTACACGTATACACACAGGCATCGTGATCAGTATTATTGTATTAGGTTGCTATAACAGTCCAACCTGTTAACATGATGGCACCTGGAAGTGGACTTCAACTGGACGGCTGGGCCATGTTTTCTTGTTAAACCACTTTATTTATATTATGTGGAAAATGGTGCTACGTTGGCGCTAATAAATTATCCAACATTTGGCCAGAATCTTAGATGCTATTTACATGGTAATTCGTGTTACTAATGTGTATTGGCTGTGTGCAGGCTACTGTTTGTTAGGATATTAGGACGTGAAGTGTGATGGCTGCATGATAATAATTTGTGTTCTATCGATGACAGATATCATAGTTCTGAGCAGTCGCCGTTTCCGCCGTTGTTGCCGTTTCGGACGGATTTCATTTTGGTTAAGTTAAACAGTTCTTCACAGAAACTAAGTAAATTTTAGCTAGGCTGCCATATAAAGTTATGTCTCGGTTAATCGTTCTTCTGTGTGAATAAACCTTATATATATATATATATATATATATATATATATATATATATATATATACCAATACCAGAGAATGCAATATAGAAGATACCACTCTGTTGTTGCACTGGTGTTTGTGATGACGTGGCCTGGAGCAGCGTGAGATGTTGTTGTTATAAGCTGTAATAAAATGTACAAACTGTTTTCTGTATGTTTTACTGTCTACTACGTCCGCCCGTCCATCCATCCGTACATCCACTGATTCCACAATACGCTGAGTAACGCCGTGCAAAATAACCAGGTCGTTCCCCATCACATTCAAACAGGGCCAGTCAGACGCGATACTTTGGCCATTAAACGTGAACGTATGAAGTCACCCACATGTCTTTTCATCTTGCGGAATCGACGATTTCTGTACATCACCACTAGTCTCTATCTGTATTCTACTGGATTCTACGACTGTTGTATGCTAAGAATTCACCCAGCAATCAGTCCTTCTTCGCATTTCACCACTGTGTATTATCCTCAGCTAAAGTTCTTTCGTGTAGCTATTTCAGCAGAACATTCGCTGAGGAAAGACACCGTGGTCAGAGGTGAAGAAGGGCTGATCGCACAAAAGGCGACATCGTGAAGGCATGTGTTGGGGGTCCAAGTAGATGTCTAATGCCCAGTACAGCAACCACCAGAGAGCCCAACAACACACACACACAGCGGTTTCATCGACCTTATAATGTGGATTTCCGGTGTGACGTTCTTGGTAGGTTTAGTATCTCACTGAATAGGCAACACGCGGATATGACGTAACTTCTTATCGCCTTCTTGCATGTTCCACTGGATACACTCATTGTTAACTTACTCCTTACACAATTGTCTTCTTAAGACAGTACAACATTTTTCCCACAACATAAAACCTCAGTCTTACATTGATACACATTGGCCTACATAACAACAACTTTACAGGTATACAACAACAACATAATTACGTTACGTAATTTTGTAGCGTATTTCAATTCATGGAATCTTAAAGGTTCTTCTTATTCTTCCGGTTGCGAGTTTTCCATCTCTTCAAGGCTTATTTACTCGTCAAGGTTAACTAGTGTTACGATGAAAGCCCCCGAATGTTTGCCCACACATCCGGGACTCCCGGGTATTACAGTGTAGGCATACAGTATGGAAGTGCATTCTGAATCCAGGTTGTCGCGAGCGCGACAAGCGGTGGCGAATTATCAGTTATATCAATGTATTTTATCGATTTCTTCAAAGCAGTTGCATTGAGATGACATTTTGTTTGGATTATTCACGGTCTATTGATTTATATGATGTCGCAAAACGAACTGATACAAACTGGTAACAATGAACTCTTAGTTTATGAATTAGCCAAATGCCCGGATGACATCGTAATTAGCTAATTATGTATGCGCCCAGAATATCGGTGTATAGGCCTACACAATTTCCGTCACGATGGAAAGTACGGTTTGAGACCAGGCGATGATGTGTGCGACAAACGGTGAATATAACAGTGGCGCCTCATGGTGGACTGTGCACCAGTCTAACCCGTGCCTCTCTAGTATGTTAGTAGTAGAAACTGGTTTATTTTCTCAGTTTAGTCTGGGCTGAAAGCATGGGGTTGATCATCTACTGAAAAGGGGAAAGTACTCACGAAAAGCGGGAAGTTGCTTCTTGTATGTCAAATGGCTAACCGGTGTAGGAGCAACACTGATAATTATATCATAAAATCTTACCACAAAATTGGTATCAGATATAATGTCAACAAGATTTGGTACAAACAAATCTAATTTAGGTAAGCCTACCCGGTACATAAATGCCAGTTTTCACTAATTTACCTTTGCAATGTCCACCGACACAGACCTGCCGCCGATGGAGCAGGGCTTCGATGCTTTCTTGGCAAAGCGAACTTCGTCTGCAGGCCAATATACATATGTATCTGCTCGTCGCGTTGTCAAAACCAATGAATTGCCCCTAGACAAAAACTTAAGTTTTGCTATTTTGAAAGCGCAGCCCTGAACACATTTTCTTGTAAAATTCCATATTGTGATAACATTGTTACCAAACCCAAATTTACCCCACAAGGAGTAATGTCATTTCAGTAAAAGTAGGTCAAAATTTACATTTATTATTAATTTGTGTTGTACATATGTAATGCATACAAAGAAGAAACTCATGAAGTGTCCTGCAAACATTAAGTTTTGCTATAATTAAATCACAGTCCGAACTAAATGTTCTGCAATGTTATGCATCCAATAAATAATAATGTTTCTTGTTTTTTCCTTAACCTTTTCGAAATCAGCCGTTTCTAAGTCTCTACTTATCCCGATATTTGACCAGATTTAAGAAAAGTCGATGCCAGTACGTTCAGGCATCACATTAAACGTGTTTTCAAAAGTATCCGCGAGAGGCCGGCACTTGAATAACGTTTATATTATAACGTGTTCTGTTCAATGCTCCCTACTTAATGCACAAAGGCCTACTTCTTTCTCCTCTGTTCAGAACGTCGCTGCCCAACTTTTTTGCGAAATCAGTGTCTTTCATCAACTATTCTACCAACCACAGTTGTCGTTCCGAAAACACGTGATGTCCTTCTCCTATTGTTGTCATGATTTGTTTCTGTTTTTTTCCCTACCACTGTTCCCTCCAATATCATCTTTTCCAATCAAACGTGCCTCTTGATGTAGCAGAAATATTTCAATCAAGCATTCACAATTAAACATTGCATTTATTATCTACAAATGAAGTTATGATGCAGCCGCATGGCAGTGACAATTTCTCAACACCATGCATTTTCTAATTTCGACATCAACATTGAACATTACGGACACGACAATACGCACCAGGCTACACGACGTAGACAAAAGGTCGTGCACACCAATCAGTTCGCGATTGTATTTCTAAACATGCCACACATTCATTAATAATAACAAGGTTGATTTCACACAATGGCACATATGTCACATTAAGGTCGTGTTGGCGCAGGGCCTACTATTCCAACAAAAAGATCAAGGTCAGGGTCACACTGAAAACGACTTCTGCCTGTGGATTAGTATGTAAGAAGTATATGGCCGGAATTATAATAATAAAGATTCGGAGGGAACACTTGCTCCAAGCCTTCACACTGACGCACGCACGCACGCTCGCCTCACGCACGCACGCACGCCGCACACACGCGCCCACTTATATACACAACCGCACACGTTTTGACAAAATGATGAATGAGGGTAACTGAAGGAAGGGCCGTCTAGGAAACGTAAATGTAGTAGGAAGAAAAGTGCAGAGAATCATTGATGGTCGTTGAAGATTGCTCTGAGCGAGACAACGAGACAATAGAGAGCCAGAAAGAAAAGAGAAAAGGGTGCAGGTGTAAATGAAGGAGAGAGCGAGGCAAATATGAGTTCTTTAGTTTATTTGCCGTAATACATCTAACACATATCACGTGGGAAAGAATGTAGCTCTTTGTGTCTTTTGGATCAGACATTATAACCGCATATCTAACATACACATATTAGTTTCCCGATGCCTGGAAAAACAGAAGGATCAGACACAGAGGTCAATGTATAGTGTGTTGTGATGATCTCTCTGTCAAAATGTGCGACTGAAGAAGTGTCCACGGCGCGGTTCAGCCTGTTAGCTACCTTGCACGGGTATACACATTAACTTGGGAATTTCCAGTACATCATCACAGTAGGGTCCTATGTATGTCTACGATTGTCACTAATGATAACATGTCTATCTGACGACAAATCAGTCGGATACTTGACAGTAACTGTGTTCCGTCAAATCAGAAGGATGATTCTGTCACTGCGCCTGTCCACGCATCTATAGATTGTATTAATCAAGTTTGAATATAATGGAAACGTCGTCATGACAGGCGTCTGATGAACCAAAGGATAAATTCCTGTTGTGTTCTTGTCACGGTTTCTTCAGAAATGCGACTTTTAGTGGCATTCACGGATCGTTGAACTTGTATGGTCCCACCGTTGGGGGCTTGAAAGGGGAGAGAACAATAATATTGAGGATCGTTTATACATAATAGCCTAGATTGCGGGCGCCGTGCCAGCAGAATTTCACGCCTTCACACAACAGTTCCCTGCTTTACAAAGGGAAGTGTTTTGCTATACAAGCTATGATAATTATGTAATTGGATATGGACATGGAGTAGAACATTTGCTTGGAAGTGACCCCACTTGGTCGCACACTGTATGACGAACGGGTAAAGTGACGCGTCGCAGCTAACGACGACACAACAGACACCCGCAATCAATCAAAGACCCAGGTTTCTTTTATGTTATAAACTGGTATAAAATATTGTTTTCTATACAATGTATTTGATATCACGTTGAAAGAAATATGTTAATTTCACAAAGATTCCCACGACATTGAATCAGGTTTGTAATGCTTGGTTAATAATTGTTATAATACTAAATATAATGTTGATGTTATACTATGTTACTAAATAGGGGGAAATCCCACACACACACACGAATTACAACTGATGAAATATGAAGCAGCATAGCCATAGACATAAGCTCTTTAAAATATCATTACGTTTGTACTACTGACATTAATATTGACACTTATTAAATATTTGTATTGCTGACGTTTCAGAATATTTCGTGTAGTCTAATGAGTGGCATCACAGCTTTCAGATAAAAACAATCGTATAATAATATTTTTTACGACTAGCAAATCTATCGGCGGGGTCGAAAGCGGACGATTGTAATAATATCGACAACAGACAAACAAGCGTTGCACAGCTGTGGGATCGACACGCGGGCGGAAGCGAGCTGTGTGTAACTGCCTGGTTCACCAGGCGAACGAGTACGATCTTTATAATCACAAAGCTGTTTCAAAACCGCGTCTTCCTGGTCTGCTGAAAACTGGTCGAGTTGGAATCAAGAAAAGAAATGCATGTGCTCACGTTTTTTTTTTTGTTGCTAGCAGTAGCTACCATAGAAGTTGCAGGCAGGGGCGTATTTTTTTGGAGGGAGGCCATTGGGTCGTGTCCCTTTGGCTTAAATGTTTTGTTTTTTACTGTATTTTTGTAGCGCCGCTACAGGGTAGCATGGGTGGCCAGGCTTGTCCCCCTTGCGAGATCCTAGATACGTCACTGATTGCCTATGATGACAAGAGCCACTCTCGACATCTGCGAAACGAATGACGCTAGTTCTTGTCTTAAAAGATGTTGGTTGTACTGTGTACGGACTTCGACTGATAAAAGCCAAATTGTAGTCGAACCTGAGACCTTCTGGTAATACAATGTGAGTTATACGTAGTCGTGAATGAAGTAGGGATAATGTCTCGACGTGACGCCAAGACTTGTACAGGGGGACGTAAAAGAGGCAGACCACCGAAATTATGGATCAATATCATTTAAAGGTTCCTCCTCAACTCACTTAAAGGTTCATCCTCAATTCACTTAAAGGTTCCTCCTCAACTCACTTAAAGGTTCCTCCTCAATTCACTTAAAGGTTCCTCCTCAATTCACTTAAAGGTTCCTCCTCAACTCACTTAAAGGTTCCTCCTCAACTCACTTAAAGGTTCCTCCTCAACTCACTTAAAGGTTCCTCCTCAACTCACTTAAAGGTTCCTCCTCAACTCACTTAAAGGTTCCTCCTCAACTCACTTAAAGGTTCTCCTCAATTCACTTAAAGGTTCCTCCTCAACTCACTTAAAGGTTCCTCCTCAACTCACTTAAAGGTTCCTCCTCAACTCATTTAAAGGTTCCTCCTCAACTCACTTAAAGGTTTCTCCTCAAGTCACTTTAAGTTTCCTCCTCAACTCACTTAAAGGTTCCTCCTCAACTCATTTAAACATTCCTCCACAATTCGATTTTTCGCTCGTCTCATTTCAAATCCATTTAGCGAAAAATCGAACCTACCTAGCATCCACTGCAACATGCTTTCTCGTTTGTGAAACTTTTATAATTTATGCAGTTATTTTAAATCACCACATAAAACTGTTAAGCTACTTAATGTTTGATCAAACATTAAGTCAAGTGAAATTAGAAACACTGAAAACTCACGTATTTCATCCTTGGTGAAATTTCGTCACTTTGTCATGTGATCTGCGAAAGGATGGATATCACGCACAGATCGGCATTGATACCCACATTGTTTACTATTTTGGATATCCGATATTTTTAGCCTTACCAGATCTAACGACCGAAGTCAATTATTTCGATTATTTGAATATAAATACGCTTTTTATTAAACCGACTCCGGAAGTTACTTAGACTATCCACACACTACATATTTGAATATCAACGAACCGGATTTTCGATAGGCTAAATCAGTTGAAAATGTAGTTTTCAAAATGGCCAGGTCTGGAGCCACGGGGGCTATTTGACACTGCTCATATACGTACCAGATGGAGGATGGTTTCTGTCGAGGCTTCCCTACGATCGGCCCGAGTGAGTGAGTGTTTGAGCGAACGTGCGTGCGGGCGGGCGTGCGTGCGTGCGTTCAAGCGTGAGCGAACGGACGAGCGAGCGATTGAGTGAGTGCGTTTGTAAATAGCGACAAAATGTCTTGGACAGGTGAAGTTACTACTACATTTTATTCCGAAACATACGCACGCATGCATGCACGCACGCACGCACGCACGCAAACACACACACACACACCACACTCACCCACACGCACACACACCCCACACACACACACACACGCACACACGCACGCGCACACACACACACACACACACACACACACACAAACAAACACACGCGTATACACACATACACTCACACATGCACGCACACACAGGTGCACGCAGACGTGCACGCACGACGCAAGCACACACACGCGCTCGCACACGCGCGCACCGGGTGACACGCGTGGAGTCTGCACCCGACACTGAGCGTGGTGACGATACACTCAGGCTAGGTATGGTTGGAGTCGGTGCAGGTACACGCGCCCTCTGTCAGTCATGGCTAGACAGGTCGCGGCCCAGATAACGGAGGAATTCTAGTTTACCAGAGAGAGTCTGTTAAAAGACACGCGACGGGCCTTCATACAGTTCCCACGTTATTAGGGGACCGTGTCGAAATGCTTCCTGTTTTTTTCCAGTATGGATGCTTTCATACGCAAATTAACAGAAATCACAAACAGGTCGGCTTTTAAAGGTATTTTATTGCAGATGGTTCAGCAGTTAGTAGACGTGTAGGTCAATTACTATTGCATCAGCGACATGTCTGGTTGTGTTCGAAACATCGGACGAGTTGACACATACGTTTCAGTTCTCATCAGCCAGATCTGATCAGTTCTAATCAGCTAGATCTGATCAGCCAGATCTGATCAGTTCTCATCAGCCAGATCCGATCAGCCTTTGTGGCAAACGCTTCACATGTGTTAACATCAAGTTCAACAGTTATTGATTCTACCCACACTGACAATCGATATGCTAATCCTGGAGTTCCCGTTCTGCTAACTATGTCACATAAGAGGATAAGATTGAATGAATAAATTAAGATGTCGTTTAATGATGTCTTAGTGTACACGCACTACTCACTGTTACAAAGTTCGAAGTAAGTTCCCTTTAGAGGATAACGCGAACACACATCCCATTAATAATCTTACCACCAGAGAGCGGGACACGCAGTAATCAGGTACAATGATTACATAGTTACTACAGGTGAGTTACACTGCCTTGCTCTATACCAGCTTAACACACGGCACCATCTCAAACCACCGACGTGTTGTTATTTCTCTCCTCTTTATACCTGAAGCCCGGAATGAGGCTGCCACAGGTCGTCGATTATTTTCTTACTTCTTCCTGATGCTAAACGAAATTGGTTTCATTTAGACTTCGTCGTACATCGGTGTATTTCCCCCCAAACATCGTTTATTTTCCGATCTTGGTTCATAATGTTAAATCGAGCGCGTGCAGCCGGTTTTCCGTTATGGCGGCTGAATATGAGCGGTATCAAACCGAAGGTCGAGGACGTGTTCACGGTATTCACATGTCAGTGTACGTTTCCTGCAGGTGGAATGCTGTGTGAGGCTAAATGACGTTAGGTTCGTTTTATATAAAACATTGATGTTTTAAGCTTTACATGTTAAGCCCACACACACAATTGAACTTTTTTGACTTTACGTCTTCGGACTATCCCTTGTATTTAAGACTCTTTGGATGTCATCGGTGAACAATTTAAGCTGCCGGACCTACTCTGACGTAGGTTGCATAAATAGGCCGACTCCATCCGTCTCCGTCATCTTAATTAAGTAGGAAATGATTGCTTCCGTGATCGCTTTTAAAGTTATGAACCATTCTTCATACTGAATCACAGGTAATAACAATACTCCTACGATGTCTGCACATCACTGTGTGACGCACAATACTGTCTGGGCGAGACATCCGACAAGACTAACGATGTTATAATAGCTCACTATCAATTATGTTTGTGTGCATGCCAGCCGAATTAGGCTACGCCGTAGTCTGGCTTAGGCACGAACGGCCGGATTTCGCTTCGCCACTGTATATGACACTTTCCTTGCAATTAATTATCATTGACAGCTACAATGACCAAGATATAATTCAAATCAGAAATAGTTTTAATGACACAACGGCTTAGTAGATCATTGATGACAAATATGTTTGCAGTCCAATCCAATTTCAAAGAAACATGCAAACATCTACACAGCACTTATAATTTTGTCTTCCTTAGCCAAATTTAGGAAGTACATATTTTGTCCCTCTCCTTTAATGTCTCACTAGTCCATCTTATTTCCTGTATGTAGCATACAACTGCTTTCTTACTCTCTCGTTCGAATGACGTTCCCTTTCTTTGTTCTTTGTTCACTGTCGTAAACATCGACTCTGCTCTCATCCAACACATTCATCTCAGAAACGTTCAACAAATAGTAAGTAGCAAAGTTAGCTGATGCCAAAAAACACAAAAGACCATGCCGTAATAAAATCACCTAAACTAGGGTTGGATCCTCTATGTCAGAATCATCCGATTTAGATATGTGGTCAACAAGGACAATGTCAGGACAGACTAACCATCCGAGTATATTCAAGATCTTCTCTCACCTCTGCATATCATCAATTGACAGTATCGCAATATTAAATACAGTTCAATAATAATAGTACTAAAGCTTTTCACCCCACTGCAATGTTTAGCGTACTTACGTTAGAGACCCATTGTTAAACCAATTTCTCACGCATGAAAATTCATTATGTAATTAAAAATTATTTACCCCTATGCCAACTACAATACGTGACACGAAGCAGTAAATCGCGTGCATTTAGACCACATTGGGTATTTCTGAAAATTTGAACGTCTAAATAGCAGCTAGAAAAGACACCATGTTTTAATTTTTTTAACATGTTTGTCACATCACCTAAAAATTACTAAAATAATTGTATAAGATCTACAACAGGGACATTGGGCATTGTACAGGAAGAAACTAGATGATATGTGCAAACTGTTGATATACAGTGTTTGTCACATGCATGCTGCTTGGTGGTGAATAAATGCTGCTGAATTGCAGTGCTCACACACAACTTTTGGTGACCATTACATGCCTAATATCTTACCTTTGTAATAACAAAGTCCTCCGTTTCCACAAGTTTCATTAATAAATACACCAAATTGTGTGGAAATAGTGACAACATAGTACTCTAAAAAAAGAAAACACCAACCAAGACAGTTTCAGTTCTTCTTTTTTTATGCAGCCAACATCCATTTAGCAGAATCTACTTAGAGATTGTGCTGCACTGGTTTTTTAAGAGTGTCCTTCTCTATAGTTAGTGAGTCCATCACAGGTTTTTTTTCATTTCCCTGCGTGGGATATTTTACTTCCCCTGGCATAGACACCAGATAGAACGGACCAACTGCTTTTACTGTCTCTTCCGAAAGACCCAGACGAAATGGGGTGTACGAAATTGCGCAAACTTCGAAACAGCGGAGGTGTTTTCGAACCGGTCCCTTCGACCGAAAGCGCGACGCTCTACCACATGTACACCGCGCCCCATAAAGCTTAGTTAAATACCAAGCTTTATCATTAACATATACAGACTATGGAACATTTCCCCGTGTTTCAAGTCACAAACTCTTTGTTAAAAAAATAAATGCAAAATACACAAACCACATTAAACTACACTAATTACTGGAAACAATGCTGCATCACATGTCTATGTAAATAGAAAAAAAATATGCACTTTGTACATTTCAAATGACATGACCGTATAATTTTGCAAAAGGGCACGAACTTAGTCATATGTGATCGTGGCAGTGACATATTGGTTGCTTTGATAAATGAGACGTCCACAGTTTCCCCTTAAAATAACACAGGTACTTTTGTATAATTACATATTTTTTAACGCACGCAAGCACGCACGTACGCACGAACGCACGCACGCACGCACGCACGCACGCACGCACGCACGCACGCACGCATGCACGCACGCACAAACTATTATATAACGCTTTATACGCACAAACGCCTTTCCTCGACATCAACGTTGTTAATCGTGCTAAATGACGTTTCGTCATTTCTGTGCAGGTGACGCAACATTCGGCTGCAGTTGCGCTAGTCAGCGCGGTAGACACGCTCTTGCAGCGCGACCACGCACTGGCCGATAATGCCTTTGTACAAACCGCGTGATTTCGGAGCGCCGACGCGGAACGGTTGCCAATCCCACGAGTGCCTGTGGTGTGATACAATTCACTTCTCACGTCGAAATTTTGAAGTGGAAACCATTTCATATAATTATGTTAAATTGCATGTGAGTAAAGTGCGTGCAGTTGCTGGGCGGATTCCTTTGGGACAGTCAATGCACGCACGCACGCACGCACGCACGCACGCACGCATGCACGCACGCACGCACGCACGCACGCACGCACAGATAATAACAAGTCGTTGTGCTATTGCAGTATATTGGTATGGTGGATTAGAAGAAACATACTGCGAATTAGAATTGTGTTTGAATCGGAAAAGAGACTGGTTTATGCTGGAGTGAATTAGTGCGTGCGCTGTTACTACATCAACAGCACTTATACAAAACATGCTCGCTGGCTACCATAGTAGTGAGCAGGAATATCTTGATTCCAATACAGGGTAGCCTTGTTTACCCCCAGCGACAAACATTTCGGATCTTATGCTACAATATTACTACTATAGACATGCATCCAGACAGCCTGACATTTGAAATGTGTGATGCGCAAAGCACCTCTCCAAAAGCCTCTTCAAAAACGCGAGTATTTTGCCAGGTAATGCATAACTTGTTTTTTGACAGGTTATGCTAAGTTTCATGTATCTGTGTGCATATACCGCAACAAGAAATCTTTTTTGCTGATCTAAATGTGCACGTACTGCAGTACTGGGCAATTTTAAATTCCTGTATTCCTTTGGAAAAATGGCTGTTTCTTCTATGGAGACGTTTCGTCGTTTCGTTAATTTAAATTATTTCATTTAAACTCTGAAAACCAATCCGTCAAATTTATGCTTAAATTACTTTTGATTTTATCTGTCAGGACCATTATTAAACTATCGTTGGACTCACTACAAGACAACGGCTTCACTTGGACTCACTACAAGACAACGGCTTCACTTGCCATCTGGGCCTTTGGCTTGGATGGCAAATCTTGTTAAAATCTTGTTGTCTACTAGTTATTTGGAGCTTAAAGATTAATGCAAATATTCCAGAAATCGTGACATATGATAACAAACAGTTGTGTTAGTAGTTTGGAGCGCATTAACAAATAATGTCATTTGTTATTCTTCAGTAAAAGCTAATTAAATTAGTGGCATAGAAATCGCAAGCGATTTGACATTTCGCTCAGCAACGTCCGTACGGAGCCGTCGTGTGACTTCAGTCTGGCCAAACGAACATCAACAAACATTGTCATTCTATAGCTGCGCAGAATATCTGCGTACGTTATAAGCTTATATGTTGCAGTAGGGACAAAAAACAATGAATTTGTGTGTGACATCAGTTTCATTATTTGAAACACTATTAAAACACTGCAATATATATAGACTTTAAATAATTGCTAGGGTAGCCCCAGAGGCACTTTGTGCTACGACAACATCGCAAAGGAGAAGCCAATACATAGGCGAGACAGGAATTTAAAAACAGTTTGATAAATAAATCAGCATAAAAACAACACTATTGTAAATACAGTTATATTTATGTTGTTTTTGAGGTTTTTGATCGCGGGAAATTTACTGCGGCGTGAATACGAAGGCTTCGGCCAATATATATATATATATATATATATATATATATATATATATATATATATATATATATATATATATATATATATATATAATTATATCAATATATATAATTAATATATCAAAAAGCACTTTATGAGGTTATATATACACATATATATATATATATATATATATATATATATATATATATATATATATATATATATATATATATATATATATATATATATATATATATATATATATATATATATATATATATATATATATATATATGACCCCATAAAGTGCTTACCGTTTTGGATATCCACTATTTTGAGCGTTACCAGAGCTAACGACTAAAGTCAATTCTTTGTGCACTGCTTAATTAAACCGACTGCGATATTACTTAAATTACTCACACACCATAGATTAGGACATCAACGAACCGATAGGCTAAATCAGTTGAGGATGCAGGTTTAACTGTAGCCTTTTTAAGAAACCATCCCATAAATTCCGGCTGATTGCATTCACCGAACCCCTATTTCAAAACCTTATGACGGGCCTGGAAGGGCCCGTGTTAATTTTGTGTTGCGTTTAACTTCATCTCATCTTGCCCGTTCGCGCGTGTGCGCGTGTGCGCATATGCGTCTGAGTGCGCCTGTGAGCGAGAATTGGCGTGTTGTATGCAAAGTTTGAATGTAGCTGTTTTCGGTCTATTCAAACCGATTCTACAGTAGACCCCCTATGCGTTTTGTTTGTTTTCATTTTATGGGACAACGATAGGGAATAGTGAAAACTACATTAGGTCGTATATGTGTTCCATTGTCGGCCCCTCTGTGTTGTATATTCGTTATCGACTATTCGTCGTCACTAGGTATCAAGAACTGTCGGAGATGAGCTCGATTTCAGCTAGTGACGTCATAGCTGCCATCTGCGATATGGCCTCGTTTAATCTCGACCAGACGTTTGGCACTGCGCCAGTGCAGTGACGACGTCTGATTCTTGGAACGGCATGAACTGGTTGCCGCCATTTATGAGCTTGCCATTACAACATTGCCACAATCAGCACACCATGATCTATGCCATGCTAGTGCCACCATTATATCGAGCCAGGGGTGGTAGTGTTAGTACTTCGTGTACTCTACCTCTGGCATATATTCTAGACGCCGTATCGAAGAGTGCCACTTGCTGTATTGGTCGGTCGTGATTCTGGGAATCAGCCGTTTAAATAGGTCGATATCGCTGTTGAAGAATCAGAGCAATGGCAGCCTATTTTGATTTGCGCCATGTGATTGGTTGGACATGAGACTAGCTTCTAACACACAAAATGGAGTTTAATTTCATTCTTTTGATTTCTCAACAACGTATCTGTAGATCCCTGTTAGCATTAAGTCTGTAGAAAACAGCATTTCATCGTAAACTAAACACCTACCTGTTTAAACTCGCTTAACCTCCATACATCAGCCAATCCAACTGTTTACAACTGGAATTGCTAATCGATTAAAAACTGTTTAACCCCTTTTGTTTTGGTCCGCTGTCGAGCTTGGATGACCCGAGGATTTCGTGTGTTAGAAGTTAGTGTATTAATAATATCCAACCAGTGACATGGACTTCCATTGTTTTGACTCTTCAACAGGTCGATATGCTAGTGGTACACTTGGTGCCCACAGCAGCCCCCTCGCTTCAGAGTAAGACAGACACCTTTGGTTTATGTCTGTATACAGTCGAGCCTCCGTATTCCGGACACCTTCGTCTCCAGTGATTATGGCCGAACAACAACAACAACAACAACAGCAGCACAAGCAGCAACAACAACAACAACAACACATATACTAACATCGATATATTGACATGTTGTCATCCCACGCGACGAAGCTGGCGAGCCCACAGACGTAAATAGAACACCCGTTAGTAACGTTTATGGGGGAAGATTAATGATGTAACTCTACGGGCGAGCCACGCTTCACGCAGGCCGTGACATCGACACCAACACAGCACCAGACAGAGATTAGACTACACAACCTCGACCCGTAGAAGCCAGCCGCAACAACAATAATGGTGGTTACACCGGATTCCATTTCCCACACGCACGACCACGGGGCATTGACCCCACATCCTTAAATAATTGCATTCCAACAAAGCATAACATTCTTGGCTGACAACTGCAGGTTGTGTCGCTCTCTGAACTCGTAATGAATGGCATATCTTTTTTTAAAGAATGCATTCGCCAATTATTTATAGAACATTTTACCATTATAAATTGTCAATGACATGCTTTATCTCTTAATAACTCTTATTGCATTTTATTACTTAACTGAATTTAAAACAGTTTTATTTTCATATGACCAGTTATTTCTTAGTGTAATTAGTCGTTAGTTTATTTGTTATTACTTTATACATTAATATTTAAATTTGGTATTCTATGACTGTTGCCTTTACGTGCGCATCATTATTATATTGATTTATGGATTTTATTACAAAAATAATGTTGTGTCAATGTTGTATTTTAAGCGCCTCTGGACAAATATTATATCCGGATATACGGCGCTATATAAATAAAGGTTATTCTTATTATTATGTACTAGTACCAGCTGTGGCTTCTTGTCAGCGACACAGACACGACTACGTGAGTTGGACGTATCCGATCGGGCCTCACTGTACATAGTTAGTACATATGTCCACGCATATACGCACCAGCTGCCTCCAGTTTCTGCAGGCAATCTCTGTCACACATTGACAGCGATTCCCCTGGCGGCTCTGAAGATGTTGCTGTCAATAATACCTGGCACCGACCTCTTCCTCTCCACCAGCGGAGTTCCAGTAGGGTCCTTGAACACTCATGAACCCCACGCACTAGAAAATGTGCATGTCCCGTGAATGTCAGGGGTGGTTCTATATATGTTATAAGGGATTTCCAGGCCCTGAGCTGCAGATATTTTTACCAGCTGTGACACACCCCAGATGAGTCCTTCCTTAATGACTATGTTCGCGGAAGAATGATTCGGTAATGGTCAGCACATGGGCTCCAGTTTCCAACAAACAGCGAAGTCCAACAGACTCAACCTTGACGCCCGCCTTGTGAGTTTCCACCAGGGCTCGATGTAAGGTAGACCCAGCACTAAATCCCGTCGTGTGGCATGCGAACGACGGGTTTCGTCAAAATCCGTCTTGCTTAATATGTTGGTTCCTCCTCTGGGACAATCGCGGCGCATGTGATCCGAAATCCAGATCCGAGATCCAACAAAGCCTGGTCGGAACCATGTGATCTTTGTCGACAATTTCTGCCCGGAGCAGCCAAAGCCATCGATTGGTTTCTTCTGTGCTAGTGTTGAAGAATTCAACAATCCCACCCTGCGTCAGAGCTGCCTCCCGATTCGAAACTTTGACCGCAGCAGGCTGGTCTCCCACCTGCCAAGCACACCACATGGTCTCGTAGCTGGAAGAAGTTCAGCACTGGTACATCATGGAGGAGACTAAGTATCTTCTTGGACACTCTGCGATCCGACACAGCCGTTGTCAACCTCTCTATCAAGGTCTGGTAACTCCTGGACTCGTACGAAAGATCTCGTTCAGCGATTTTGCTGTAGAGATCAACTAGTTTCTCCACGAGCAGGGTTGAAAAAAATCATGATTTAAATTTTTTTTATTTATTTGATTTTTTTATTGATTTGATTTTTTTGAAATCTGGTATACACAATGTCATAAAATATTTGACTATCAGGCTATCTGGTGTCAATACAGCTACACACTTTGTGCTTTTGTATTAAAAAACGCACAAAACTTTGTTGATCTCGATGCTTGTAAACAATTATTTGTGTTAAATTCATACAAATCAGCGATTAAAAAAATCGGAAGTAAAAAAAAATTATCAATCAATTATTATTTTTTTTGTGTGATTTAAATCATGATTTAAATCAAACAACCCAGTCCACGAGCCTGCCTGTACTGTAACCAGCGTTCCTGCTGTGAAGCCAGACCAGTGCCGTACACAAATGCTATCAGAAAGGCTTTAACGTTGCCTCTGGGTCATCCCAGATTCTCGTAGCAGAGAGTTCTACACCGCCCTTGCCCCATGCCGTCATCTTGGGCAGCCATGCGGTTGCATGTCAAAATTGGTATCGCATGTCGGCCACCCACTGTGCAACCTTACGGTCGCCAGATTACTCTGGTTGTCCACACCAACGATCAAAGCAACCAACTTGCATAATAATTTACTTGTGACTTACATATAACATTTAGCCTCATTTGGCTGCGTGGTATAGTTTCTCCCCCTTGCATAGACACCAGGTAGAAGGGACCAACGGCAGCCTCGCGTTGAGCAAGAACAGTCATCTCCTGCTCAGCATGTAGCAAAGTATGCGTCGTCTCTATCTAGACACGGATATCATCAATCGTTGCCATAGCGATTCACAAACCATTGAACCAAAGTGGTGCCATTACTTCGATATGGGGGAAGGATACCAATGCTTACACACACCACAAATCTAAGACATAAATAACATAGCACATTATAATTCAAGAAACGTCGCAGTCTCTTCGAGAGTTTTCCGCGATAATCAGCGAATCTTCCGCGGCCATCAGTGAGGTAACAAGAGATTTAACAAGATTTAGTAAGATTGCCATCCAAGACAAAGGCCTGGATGGCAAGTAGACAAAGAAGCCATTGGCTTATCGAGAGTCTAACATTTTCCATCTATGTGTAATCCGCCCTCCTGAGAAATGTGTCAACCTTGTTTTTAAACATATTCACGCTGCTAGCAGTTAAACAATCTGTAGATAATTTGTTTTATTCATTTGTTGTCCTCTGTGAGAACGAATACTTGATATCCAATCTACACTAAAACACTGAGTGAGAAAAAAATTGTTCTGTCAATATTTTCATACCCATTCAATATCTTAAAAACTTCAATTTGATCTCCTCTTAACTCCCTTGTCCCTAGGGTTGTTAAACCACATTCTTTTAGGCGCTCTTCATAACTAAGCTGTCTCAGTTAGGGAATAATTTTCAAGCGTATCTATATCCTTCGTACCATATGGTCTCCACGATTGTTTACAATATTCTAAATGAGGCCTAACTATTGCTTTATACAGAGGTATGATGAGCATTTATCTTGGTTGTATTTGTTGGACCTTTTCTGAGTGTGTGGCTAATCCAGCCCCATTTTCTTCTCTTTAGTGTAGTGCTTATTTCTTCCTGTTTGGTTTTCTTCCAGAGCTCTTTATTTGATATTTCGTTAAGCCACCATACCTTAAGGATGTATCGGAGGCGACTGTTGATGAAGACTTGGAGTTTGTTGTTGAGAGAGTTGTTGAGTAGTTTTCCACGTCTACCCATAGAGAAGAACTGGTTTAACGTTGGTGTTGAAAATGCGGATCTTGGTGTTTATGGATAGTTGGGAAGAGAACCACACTGGGCGTAGGGTTCTGAAGGCATGACGAGCTTTATTGATGCATAGTTCCACATCTTTGTCAGCTCCATCATTTGTACTGATGTTGCTGCCGAGGTAGATGAAGTCTTGTACTTCCTCAACAGTACGGCTTTCTAGTGAGATGGGTTCGGAGGATCTGCTGTTGACTTCCATCACCTTTGTTTTTCCCACATTGATCTTAAGACCCAGAAGGCTGCTATTTTCTTGAAATCTTTCTGTTTTTTGTTGCGTGTGTTTATAGGTTTCTGAGAGTAGTGCTGGATCATCTGCAAAATCCGGGTCTTCTATTTGTGAGAACAAGTTCCACTGGATCCCACCCAGTACGATGGTGTTCTGTTGATCTTGTCATTGTCCAGTTTACGGCTATCAGAAAGAGCAGTGGAGATAGCAAGCAGCCCTGTCGTTCTCCAGTTCCAACCTGGAAGCCCTCTGAAACTTGTCCTTTAAAGATGACATGATCAGTGAAACTTTCGTACATGTTCTTTATTTGGGTTACACATTTCGCAGGTAAACCATAGTGCCTCATGAGCTTCCAACGAACTGTCCTATCTATACTATCGAATACTGTATCGAAGTCCACAAAGTTTACGTAAAGGGAACTCTACCACTCAATACATTGGTCAACAATAATCCTGAGTGTGTAGCAATTTGATATGTGCAGGATTTATCCCTTCTAAAGCCAGCTTTTTCCTTTCTTATCTTCTTGTCAACTGTCAACTCTTGTATCCTATCCAAGATGATACGGCAGATAATTTTACTGGGCACTGATAGAAGCATGATGATGATGATGGCTCTCTTGATCTCCTCTTTGGATACCCTACCACAATTAAGGTCTTCAGTTGTTTCCTCACTGTCTGGGATTGAATCCGGTGGAAGCCTAATCAAGATTTCTTGGAAATATTCTTTCCAGCGTTGTAACTGTAGAGATTCCTTAGTGAGAAGGTATCCCTGTTTGTCCCTGATAGGGCGACTAGTGCTCTTGTTCTACCCTGCTAGCTGTCTGGTGATCTTGTATAACTCTCTGGAGTTGTCTGGAACTGGTAATGGACTATCATCCTCTCTCGTTAACACTGAACTGAAGTAACCATTTATATCTTCCGCCATTACAACTTTTTGATATTATATTTTTACTTACTCCTGACATATGCATACAAACACTTGCTGTAATTTTTTACGTTGCATGCTAATTTTTGCTCATATCTTCTTTTTCACTGTCTCATTTCTCTCGTAGCTGAATTAAGTACCTCTTTGTAATTTGTGTAGTCTTCATACTTTCTGGTACGCCTATATAAACCCTCAACATAGTTTGCTTGTACACTATTTTTTAATAGCTTCTTTTGTTTTTTGGAAGGGAACACATTGATCAATGATGCCCTCAATTTCATATTTTAGAATGTTCCAACATTCAGTTCCTGTCTTATTCCTCAGCATGTTATTCCAATCTAGCTTTGTTAGGTATTTTCTCATATATTTATATTTACCTTTATGGAAGTGTAACCTGTATTTTGTTATATTCTTACTTTCTGATTTTACTGTGATGTTAAAATGTATTTGATTATGATCACTGTTACCTAATGGTTAATTTATTTTGACATTGTTCCCTAATTCGTTTTGTGAAGACACAACTATAACTAATAAATTCTTACCCCTGGTTGGTTCTAGAACGTGCTGAGTAAGGAAGCTATCCTGATTAAAAAATATAAACTGTTGTCCTCACCTCCTGTACCCTCTAGAGATTTCCGTTGTATGTGTCCGTGGCTAAGTTGTTTCGCGATGCTTAGTGAAACTTCCGCGATCGTTAGTGAAACTTCCGCGATCATCAGTGAGTCGTCCGCAATCACAAGTGAGCATATCTGGTAATAGAAAGGCGGGAGAGTGCCTTTGAAAAGCGGGAAACACCATCCTTCGCTCAACTGTTGTCATTTTTTAATGTGTTCGTCGTTTTTAACGTAACGATCTTAACTGTTACAATCGTATCAGATTATACAAAAAAATTGCAATAGAAGTGAGGATGGAATTGATTTAAACTTGCGAAGCTTGATTGAGGATGGAATTGATTTAAACTTGCGAAGCTTGATGGTGTTATTTGGAAAACACCCATTGTATTACAAAAGTAGAATTGTTATTGAGTGGCAAAACTATTATATTGTTTTTATGTTTTTCCCTCAACAGTTAAATCGTTTCCTACAATATTTAAAAACTGTCCTGTATAGCAATACTGCCTATTCGATACGACGCGACGTGTCAACACAACATAATGTTCCGCTACTTTACAACAAACTACACGCGGTCTTCTTTAAGCTTTCGCCAATCAATTGTCATACGAATGGAACAGTTGGATTACGAACAAGAGCTAAGAAAAACTATTTTTATGTTGTGTTTCCACAGGCAGCAACACCATTTAGCCTCGCTTTTACATTGAATATTTTAAGCCGTCCATCTTACAAGTGTATATTTGACCTTCTGGACATCTTTAAAAGTCGGGTTTTCAGTGCTTCGAAAATACACATCCGTTCTGCTTTTTTATGTGTTTTGTCGTGTTACCGGTCCTTGACTCCTCTGTCACTCATTGTTTTTTCATTCTGCACTATTCGTCTCCCCTCCCCTCCCTCTGACTGACATATTCAAAAGTTCTGCAATATTAAAAATATAAAGTCGCCGAATGCTTAATTTTTATTTGTTCTCGATTGTAAGGCGTGCATGTTAAAAGACACTGTTGCTTTCGTTGACATAGAAGAAACGATTGCGAAAACATAATATGGAGTGTTCTTCTTAGCGAACTACGCCGTCGAACGCCGTGTTGACAGCTGCCCCGTAAACTTTTGGAGTACGTCAGCACGCGCCTGCACTCAATCACCTCCACCGATTTTACTACCAAGTGGTAATTTTCCACGTCGTTAGGCGCGAACTCGGTAGGGGGGCGGGCGCGCAAGCGGGATCCGTAGCCGACATCAATAGCACCCGTTTATACTCGCAACCATTGACTGATTCAGTCGCTATCGTGTTTACGCTAGTGTATATGTCCACCAATCAGCGCGCGCCGCCAGAAACTTGGCAAGTTGTCAGCAAAACCGCATGTTTGATTGGGGATGCATACTTTTGAATGCAAAACACAGCGAACATGTACGTCCACTAAAAGAAGATCATCAACGGATTGCACATCATTCTTCATAAATCTTAAATGTATTTTTATAAAACATAGAACTGCATCGCAGGATTACCACATGTTGTTTTCGCAAACACTCTACCACCCCTATCACTTGGAATGAACTGACCCTTATTAGGTCACGTGCTTGGCGCTCGAGACACAACAAGACGGACGGAATTCATTCATAACACGTGGATACGCGCCAAATTACCAGATTTTGTGTAAAGGGCGTTCGGTGAAAACGTTGCAGAGAAAAACTTCCCCCAACGTCGTTGCAGAGTGGAAACGATCGACTTTGCTCGTCCGAAGCAATATTTGTCTTGCCTTCCTCATACTCATATTGGCCGGAGACATGGATAGGAATTGTGTGTTGCGTCTCGTGGGTGTCTGTCAGCGTGCCAAGAACATGCTGATGCAACCTCTGGTGGACAGTCGAATGTCAGTTCAACCGCATTTTGGCGTTTGGGTCTTCTTCACCAAGTTCACGATAGCACTGTTGATCATGTTTTTGCCGGCAGCCATACCATCGCAGGGTAAGACAATTGACGTTTTCGCTAGTTGTGATAGTACAAACCCTATTATTTGGCGCGCTTTTTGTTAGCCCAATTCATGTTTACATCCATGTGATACATTAAATCACAATGTGTAAAACATCTTTCGGCGATTGTACAGATAAAGGACAGCTGTTCGGCTGTGTAAATTTCAAACATTGTCATTGGTACTTATCTTAGGCATAGGAAATGCGTGTTTTTTATGCTAAGCACACGTTCAACTTTAATTCAGTATTGGTCTGCAACTTATATTTTCGAGTACTTTTTTGTCACTAAACACGGCCGACCGTAATGTGGCTTCGGGCTACTAGTTATACGGGGCGTACGCCTTCGGCCACACCCACGGCACGGTCTACGTCTATACGACTGCAATACTAAAAAAGTAAAGCCGGCTAAACCTAAAGTTTTCACGTGAATTATCGCAAAATTTACGAAGTTACGGTCTAACGACTTTAATCAGTGCGTTATCCGTTAGATTTGGCATTGGCATTTTATTGCTAACAAGTTAATGACCATAGGCATAGTCGACACTCCCCATTTTGAATAAAGTCAATATATAGACAATACTTCAAGTTCTAATATGATCGTCTTAGATTCACCTTGAGCTCAAAAGCTTTATCTGTGACTATGTCTATGACTATGTGTATTTGTTTGTAATGAAGTCAAAGTCAAAGTCAAAGATACAGGCATTGTCATAGTAAACTTGTTAACTGTTATGTACTAATAAATATTATTATTAAAACAAATTATCATGGGGATTCTGAAAAAAGTGCCTCCAACCCTCCTCCCATATATTTATTTCTGGAATAGCCCTGGCCCCTGAAAGAAACTACCTCTTGTCCAGTCATAATGACAAGGCATTATTTGGTGAACCAGTGGCTCTAAATATTATTACTGCACCGAATTAACATGGAATTTAATCTTCCTGTTATGTCTGGTGCAAAGATATTGTTCACCTACATCTGGTTGCTCTAGTGAAGCAGTTTATTTGGTGTGTTGCCCTCGTTTTTTTAAAAATAAATAGCTGCATTGTCTTATGCCTATGATATAAAATGCAAATATTTTAGACATACCCACAGGCACAGGAAATATATGAACATGCTTACCCAATCTAATGTTCTAAGTAAATTCTTATGATGTTTTTTAAAAAAATATGCGCTCTAATATTTTGTTATTATTAACCTGATTCGTGATGAGATAAATCGATTGAGGAGGAATTTTTAAGTAGTATGTACACTTGGTTTAAAACTGCTTCCTTAACTGATTTAGCCTAACGCAAATCCAGTTCAGTGGTGTCCAAATATGTAGTGTATGAATAGTTTATGTAACATCCGCAGTCGATTTAATAAAAAAGCCTCTTTTCATTCAAATCATCGAAAGAATTGACTTTAGTCGTTAGACATAGTAAGAATCAAAATCGCTATCCAAAATGGTAAACAATGCTGATCATGGGTGTGACTTCCATACTCTTGCCGATTGATTACATGACAAAGTTACGAAATTTCACCAAGGAAGAAAATCGTGATTTTTCAGCAATTCTGTTTTTACTTCAGTTAGTTCTTGAACAAACTTTAACTAATTTAATAGTTTATCTGATGATTTCACAAAAAACTGCATACAAAAGTTGCCCAAACGAGCTAGCATGTTGCAGTGGATACTAGGTAGGGTTGATTTTTTGCAAAATTAATTTGAAATGAGACTACAAAAACTTGAATTGATTAAGAACCTTTAATATAAGAGTGCACATTATTTGTACACTTCTTTGTTAAGCTCTGGTTCACCCCAGTTGAGGATCACCTTAAATTGTCTGTGCCCACCAACAGTAATGTTGTGTTGGCTGGGGGTGGGGTAAGGGTGGGGTGATTCCTTATCATACAGGATTCAGGGAAAGCGTAGGTGTTTGGGTGCACACAGGTCAAAGGGGTCTATGTGTCTGCACCAAGCAGACAGTTAAGTGTCAGACGTCACCCCGATCTACCTTGTTTACATCAGGTGGGTGACAGTATGGGTGACAGTAGAATACATGGACCCCCTCATGATTCAATTTAAGTGCCTTGAACTTTGTTTACAAATTACAGTGAGTCCATCTTCATGTGGTAACCTGTTTGATCTGGCCTTGATTGTTGGCACAGTCCCAAAGGGTGCTTGTCAGAGATGTCTGCTGGCTCAGAGCCAAGTGTCTAGGTGTAGCTGCACTGAAACCTGCCTGCTCAGTGTATATAGAAATTCATCAAGCAATGAATGGCTTTCTTATCTGTCAATCAGTCATCACAGCAGCAAACACCCCATCTATCTACAGAGCAACATGTTTGGGTGCGGTTGGAAGGAAGCCTTTATCTAGTCACTACATATACACCAAGCTTTTACACCAATCGACCATGAATATCCAGCAAAAGTGTCTATCAATCTTTCATAGATCGGCAATCACCTTATTGAAGTTATCCGGTCGCACATTCAGATATATGCAAAAGTGGTGCATAATAAAGATGCACTTTAGCACCTTTGATGCAGAGTTGGGTCACATTGAAAGATGAAGGCATAACAAATATGGGTGTGGTATATGTTGTGTGAGGATGTTTTTTTGGTTTGATACAGTGGCAGAGATGGATTGCATGGCTGAATGTGTGTCTGCGTATTGTATTTCTTTGTTCGATGTTTATGCTTAATCGAAACATAACAGACATCCATGTAGCAGTGCGTTAACCACAAGGGGTTACCAAACGGTGGCTCGGGAATATATGGAATGTACATGTCATATTTGATTTGAAACGATCCCTATGTGCTTTTTATGCATTTATCTGAATTTGTTTTGCTCGCCAGACAGTTTTCTTGGAACTATCCCATCAATCAGGCTTCAACTAACATAACTAGGGGACTTTTTATTCCATAAACTAAATTGCTGTTTTAATGGTCTTTTTGTCTGTCTTGTCAAGCTTATTAAAAAAGGCACTGAACACCCACACAGGAATGCTAAAGAACAGCCATTACCAGAATATTTTTATTTGGATCTGCTTCTTGTTAAGCGAAAGATATTTTTAATACTTTTCTCCAATTATTTGTGCCTATTTACATCCATGTATGCATTGTCTTGTAGCTAAATTAAAGTACACACCTTGCAGGCTAAATTACTTATGTGTGGAAGGTGTTCAATTAGCAGTTACCAACCGCAGACACCCCCAAGGGTTATTTAATTTGAAGTGGCTGACTGTTTAAGAAATAATTAAGGGCAACATTCTTCAGACATGTGACTCCAGTCCAAATAGCAGTACAAGTGGAGGTTTATTCAGGTTGCCTAATGGCTGCTATTTAATATTTCCAATTAAATCGGTCTGCTTTTCAGTTTGTTCCTTCATTAAGACCTTTGTCAGGAATGCTGGATAATTTCTGCCATTGTTTCCATGCTCAGTAAGTACCACTTTGTGCTAATTGAAACGGCCCTGGTGTGTGAATTGTCCGTAAACAATGCCAGTGTAATTAGGCTGTCAGTTAATGACATACATACAGTGACATTCCACTGTATTTGCCATGGAAAACATTAAATGTCTTACTGCAGAAACCCCTTTAAGCCCTTTAAATTCTGCTGCTAAATAGAAAATTTTAGTATTTAGCAGCAGGACTTGAATGTTGCAGCACACCTTTATCATTGAGCATGTGCTGGTATTTCCAAAATGAATTTGTTTTAAAAAAGACAGATATTTTATATGGCATAGTTACGAACCAGAGATAGAAAGGAAGGGGCAGGGAACGCGATCGAAAGGGATATTTTGGGGAAGCCACAGCCCTGGGAAGATTTAACACTAACCGAGCTATAGTGAAACAAACATTAAACAACATTTTAACTAGGAAAACCCCCAACAAATTTGATGCCATTATATTTATAAGGTTTCTGTTTTTAGATGTTATGTATTCACCTTAGCATTCTTGGGGGGATTTTACTATATGGTACGTAATGTAATGAAATGGGACAAATCGAGATGTAAAAGTTTGGAGAAAGTCCAACTATTGGGTTGTGCCGTCAGTGTCAGTGTCTGAGTGGTTGCTGCCATGCGTCTGCATGCTGATTGGAGGCAGCATGAGGGTGTGTTTGCGACCTTGACCAGTTTAAAACCAGCCAGTTGTAGGCAGTGTTAAGACCAGGCCACTTAACTTTGTTTCTTAGACAGTGTTTGTGTTTCATAGAACAGCGACGTCATTGTGGCTGTTGTGGTGACTACCATGTGATCTCATTATATGGGCATGTTTGGAGGTGTGTCTCTGACCTTGGCCTTGCTGAGTCATGAATAAACATGTGCGTGTGAGTGGGATTATGTACAACTACAAGTGAAATAGGTCACGATGCTGCGTTGTCAATGAGTCAGACCTATACGGGATAGTTACTGAGACACCAAGCTGGCAAGCTGCCAACTTTGTAGAATTTGTAAGTTTGTGTACAGATTGGCTTAGGGACTGTTCACAATTGTCAACATTTACGTGTTCATACACAGCGTACTAATTTCTCCCCCTTCCTGAATTAATACTCTAAAATGTTGATAATTTTCCAGATTGAAAAATATATAGAATAATCGATGTAACTTTTTACACAGTGCATGTATATAGCTAGGAGATACAATTAATAACCATCAGAATATATTTACAAACATTTAACTATAATAATTATGTTCAAGCTATAGCTTAAAGCGAAACAAAAGCCAAGGTCTTGGAGCCATATGTGCCTAAAAGAGTTAATAAAAACTAATCATTTTAACTACAATCAAGAATATCATGCTAGAAGTTTTCTTGGAATTTGTTCCCAAAATGGGATATTCTTGTTAAGTCTCCGTTTAACTGGGAGCTGATCATTTTAACCAGCGCAACTGATAAGTGCGTGGCAGTTATATATATATATATTTAGTAGGTTTATTAAATCGTCGTGCCCATCCCTCTTTGTTATTGAATCAACATGGCAATGATATTTTGGGAGATAATTCTCAGCGACAGTGAATGCATACATGTGTTGCGTGACATTATGTACAGGAAGTCATTTCATGATTTGTATGTCTTTAATTTCAGATTGTCTGAACAACAGCCCAGTACCACTTAAACAAATACTACCTGTTGTATGCACACCCAATGATTTAATTTAATCTGATCTTCAGTACATAAATTTGCACACTGATGAGCATTTATGTGAATTTCAGTCATTTGCCTTTAGAGTTATATAATACTTGCCTAAACTTGCAGACAGATAACTTGATTAAATATAAAATAAAATAATATATATATATATATATATATATATATATATATATATATATAATATTAAATAGGCTTAAATTAAATATAAAATATATATTTATATATATGTTTTTTTTATTTAAGCCTATTTAATATATATAGTGGCCATTTGGGTCATAGGCCACATGGCATGAGATTTGGCTAAACAAACAAGCCAATTTGAGCCAATTTAGCTAATAGCATTTTCATTGAAATTGGCTAAAGCAATTTGTATTTGGACACACCAAAAATTGGGGCCTTTAGCCAAAATGGCTAAACAGTTTACAACATCACAGCTAGCCCAGTATATATATATATATATATATATATATATATATATATATATATATATATATATATATATATATATATATATATTATATCAAATATTGCCAGATATCAATATATGTAATACATGTTATGCAATGGCAAAATCAGTATTTAGTATAGAAGTTAATTTCTGGATTGATATACATGTAATAAAAATGGACTTTTTGGGTGAAACACATACGCCAAATATAATGTAATTTGCCACGCCCATAGTGGATGACTTCCTGAAAGAAAAACTTATTGTTATTTAAATTAAAAAAGTAACTAAGTACTGAACATTGGACATGAGATAATTGCATTTTAATGTGATTACATAATTTTACTAAATTAATTTTTTTGTTTTATCTTTGCAGAGAGGTAAGATGTAGGTATAGCTGCATCCTGGATAGTTAAAAGCTCAATATATGTGTGAGTTTTAATTATGTTTATCTGTCACACTAACAAAGTTACGTAAATTTCCAATGTTCCACGTTCCTGGTATGTAATTTAATAATTGCTGAATTTGATTAGAGTAAACAGGTTAAATACTATTAAAAAAATATTTTCACAGACATACTATGTGACTGACGCTGATTGTTTTTATGCTGTAACATGAACTTTGTTTTGGGAACATGTTGTGTCTGCGTGGACCGATGCATGCAGTGCGTCTGGGATAAAGAATTTTGACTGAAGTCTTCGTTTTCACCAGTGACCTGTGTGTTTTGCAATGTAACTCCATGTGTACGTTATATAACAATAATGTGTTCACGTATCATTGCTGTCTGATAAACCTGTCCTGGTTTTAAAGTTTCTGTCAATGTAGGTGCCAGGTTGTTAACAGTTGATACCCATGAAAATATTTTCTTTTAAAATTAATAAATAATTATCAGCCAGTATAGCCTCTTATGTAACTGTGCAAGATTTTAGGCTTTCGTGAAATACTCTACAAACTGCTGTATTCAAATAGAATAGTACACAAGTTGCCATCAGATGTTGGGTTCAAAGTGTCATCATGGATATAGGGGTTCAAAGTGTCTCCGTAGATATGTGTATTCAAAGTGTCATCAGGGATATGAAGGTTCAAAGTGTCATCGGGGATATATGAGTTCAAAGTGTCATCGGGGATATGAAGGTTCACAGTGTCATCAGGGATATGAAGGTTCAAAGTGTCATCGGGGATATAGGGTTTCAACGTGTCATCAGGAATATGTTGGTTCAATGTGTCATCAGGGATATGTGGGTTCAAAATGTTATCATGTATATGAGGTTTCAAAGTGTCACCAGGGATATGTGGATTCACAGTGTCATTGAAATGTGGGTTCAAAATGTCATAATGGATATGAGGTTTCAAAGTGTCACCATGGATATGTGGGTTCAACGTGTCATCAAAGATATGTGGGTTCAAAGTGTCATCAGGGATATGAAATATTGTATTTATGAAGTATAGATATAAAATTATATCACGTGTTTGTGATTCGAGATGGAATGTGGCATGTAGCAAACATTATTTGTTGGGACATTTGCTACTGGACCAAGGTCACATAATGTCTTTACAAGTGACTACAACTGGGACAAAGTTGTATTCCACGTTTGTTCCGGTTGATCCGTCAGTGATAATGAAACATGGACCCGGAGGGCGGGAACCAGTACTAGTGGTGATTGAAGACTGGTAGTTTGACATAAGGACACCCACTTCCTGCGTCTGGCCATTCAGTCAACACTGTCGCCAACACGCCAGATATATAATTACAGTGATCAAGCCAGCCGTTGACGTATCCAATAAGAACTGAAGAATACTTCCTTTGCCCTTTATTTCTTCGAAGAACACAGGGGTGTTGAGACGCGCACTTAGTGACCCTCTCATATTTGATAGACACTACCGAGACATGGGCGAGCAGCAGGCAGTGTCCCTCTCATTTCAACAGAGACATGTAATTTCAGCACAGCTTGTCTATTTAGTCTGGAATGTACTTGTAAAAACTCGGGTCGCCATCGAGATTGCATCAGCTGTCCCTCTTTGACTGTTTGGTGTCAGTGCATTCATATTTCAGACGTTGTTTGACGACACATTGACAAGAGATTTCTGCTGTCTGGCATATCGTCTCTGTTCTGATTGTGCTGTTCCAAGCCTGGTACAAACAGATTAGGATTTAGAGCGTTGACCTGGTGTCCGATGTTTTAGTCCTGCTAGACCATGAGGCATTGATGGAGTGACAAAATAATTATAATTAAATGAGAGCTAGTTCGTAGCAATGTCGTGATACTTTTTGCGGTGGTCTATGAGCCCCAAAAGCCATTAAAGAAACAGTTAACTGGTTATTCAACAATGATAAGATTTTTGGGGGTTTAATGATGCAGTAACATTTTGAATAACAGTTACAAGTCTAATGACATTGGAGGAATTCACACAAAAACCTATTTCCTGTACATGTAGATAAACTGTGAGTTTGCGCAGATAGTATTCTTATGACTCAATTATTATAAATCTTTCATATTTTTGTTTCTCGAAGGAAGATTATGTATTTTTGATGACCTTTATGGTCAGCAGAACTTGATGGGCTTGACATTTTATATGTTGCGTGTCTACCCACCTAATTGACCACTACGTTGACCTCTTCTAGTCTTGACCTCCATGTCATCAGATATTTTCTTGTCCTACAGTGGGAAGCTGCTGGCTTCAGGTAGGGAAAAATGGGAGATGCAAGGGGCTGTTGGAGATTGGCATTACGAAGGAGGCCTGCTGCGCAAGTAGACGGGGCACCTTCACGGGGTGGACTCCCCACCCTAACATCACATCTTCAAAACTCTTTTACTGGGATGTCATAGCCGGAGGCGCCCCCGATTGCGAACCATGCAAAAGTAAGTTCCTTCTGGATTAGGGATTTGTGAAAACGTTTCAATGAATTATGGGAAATTTTACCCCTTTCTAGGGAAAACATGTTGATTCTGAATAGGGTAAATCAACACTTTGTGTTGTGGTTGATTTAGAATTTTATGGTCATGGTTAGCATGGGGGGTGTTAGCATGGTGGGTGTTACCTTGGGGTGTGTGGTGGTGGGCTAGAACTTTATTATGGTAAGGGAAATTGTAATATGGTCAATCCAGTCATGTAGTGTGCAGAATCACAATTCGTCCTGGTAAGACAGTTGTTTCCTATCCGCTGAACAATATGAAAGCAGCTCTTAATGACAAATTACTTTTCAACCAATCAGCAACTTGTGACAACGTCGACTGTGAGTCTGGCAAGGAGTGCCGGATTCGGAACAACATGCCAAAGTGTGTTTGCCCAAGCTGCCGCAAGGAGGATCATAATGACGGAAACGTTTGCGGCGTCGATGTGAGAACGTACCACAGCAAATGTACTTTGATTCGACACAACTGTCGTAGAAAACAGAACGTGCTGGTCGACTACAAAGGCAGATGCCGAAGTAAGTTAAACATTTCTCCTATGATTTTTCCTTTTCTAAAAGTGGAAGTTTATTGAATTATTAACTGTTTATTGTCAGAATAGATTTTTTTCTAACGTTTAATGCCACTAAATTCATTTCTAAAATGGACTTATTTGTGTAGTCATAAAATAATTTTAACCAATCATGCTTTGTTTTTAGTGTAAAAACAATGCAAAAAATATTCATAATAAAATAATTTAAAATAATTGTTTAGCTGAAAAATAGAATTTGAATTTACTTTGTTCAAAATTGGTTTCAATCTAAAGCTGTAATCTAAACAAATTAAAAAAAAACGTAAATCTATGATTAAACTTTGAGCTTGTTAAGGTGAGTGCAGTTTATTTTCTGATAGCATCATTTTGATTTGGTCCTGCTCAAAAATTTTCTCAGGCCTGGTGTAAACTCACTGGCGCCTTTGTCTGTGGAAAATGTGAAATGTTATGTACTGGATAGGAAGCGTCAAGTGTCAAAGCAGTGGGACTCAACAGCTGTCTGCCTGAGTACTCAAGGTGGTGACAGGTCATTTGACAAAAAAGAGGTCTTATGAACACTGATGGTCCAATATAAACAATGTGTCTGCACACACTACAGAAGCCATAATAAATATATATAATCTTAAGCTAGCCATGTCTCAAAAGTTGAAAAGTTGGACATTGTAGGCGTTGGGGAAGAAACAAAAAGCACCATTCCCATTAAGGTATTTTTTTCTTGATCGAAATAAGGATCATTAGATGATTCAAAATGTTAAGTATGAAATTTTGCAGAAAATAAACCATCAGTTATATGCTAGATCAAAACTCTCATAATGGAGAAAGGTAAAATGAACTCGTAAGTGGCATACATGGATTTTGTTTTTAAAATCTTGCTTGTTGTACTGATATAAGTACAACAGGTTTTTTTGAGCAGATATAGACACCTGTAATGTAGAATAACAATATTTGTAAGCTCCACCCAGTTGGAAATATGCATAACGATAAACTTATAACCACTTCATGACACACAAGTAGCACAATTGTCAGGATAAAAACATTTTTTTTGTTGGCTGTGCAACTTTTGTTGATCATTGAATTATCATAACATGAGATACACATTACAAACTTTTTGATGTCTCTGTCATGGCGTCAGGAAAACCTGTTTACGTGCTGTAATAGATAGTGGTTACATTCACAGGATAATAATACTTGGAAAATGGTTTTTGTCTATCGTTTTGTCTGGAAGTGTTTGCGCTATCACATAAACCAAGTGCACTTGATTCTGGCAGAAGCAACGGTTTCTTCATACCACCAATATGCTTGGATTTAGGGGTCGTTTCAAGATATCATGTTTTAAAGCATAACCTGCATATTTATGCTGTGCACCCACAAAGTGAAGATGTGAAAAATACCCCATAAAAATTCTGTCAGGGGTCATTGAAATATTTATAGCTTTGTAACTATGTGGAGATGTATAATGTTGATAATTTATGTAGAGAAACCAATTTTGCAGAAAAACTTGTGAAAGTGTATTGCTTACAGCCTAGCATATAGTTGATTTTTTTTTCTTTGTTAATTATGCGTTTTGTTTTGCAGTTAATTGATATTATTAATAATTTCACTTAATAATTTTATCCACAAGGTTATCTGAGAGTCAGGCCATCACCCTCTAGTTAAGGTTAAATATGTTAACGGTGCGTTCTTACATAGCACAGTATCCAGTCCTGGGGACTGTTCAAAGTGCTTTACACTTACTGAAATAGATGTGGAGTTTTGATAACAATTATGATCACTTAACTTGTCAGCCGTATTGCAGTTTCTACTTTGCCTTTTAAATACCAACGGTCACTATTTTCTAAGGCATAGGCAGTAATAAACAGCACTGCTATTCCTAACTTTTCCGACATATTTTAGAGTAACAGTTATTAATTTCACATTTCTTGCATTTATCTTGTTTACTGAAATTGTATTGAATGGATACTGAAACTGCATTCATCATATCAACAGTGTTTTTAAGGGTCAGCTGCCATGAAGGGTGCAGAATGTCACACAAGCAATTAAATATCATATTTATTAAATTTTTCAACTTTCTTGCAGGGTCGTGCGATTCTGTGCGATGCAATGAGGGAAAGCGATGCGTGTTAGACCAGAATGGACTGCCTCACTGCATTTATTGTTCAGACACATGCCGGATACACGGCACGCGGCGCATGCTCTGTGGGGCAGACGGTGTCACATATCCCAGTTCATGCCATCTGTTCAAAGCGACCTGTGATAAGGGACGATCCGTGATGCTCGCCTACAAGGGGGGATGTATAGGTGCGTGCTTGTGTTCATTACCAAGGAAGACAATAAATGAATGGAAGAAAGTATCTACATATTATGTAAATGCTGTTGCAGTGTGAATATGTTTAAAAGTACAAATAACAAATATCTGAGAGGGGTGGGTTACACATAGATAAAAAATTGTTGGACTCTCGATTCGATAAGCCAATGTTTTCCTTGGGTTTTTGTTTTGATGGCAATCTTGTTAAATCTATGACAGTGGAGTGATGGTGAATCAGATTATGGCTGGGAATTCATAGATGTGTATTTGCATGTACAACTGGATGTACATGCGTGTTTATTTAGTTATTAAATTAAGGGTAAGAATGCCATTATAAGAGTACTCATTATAATCATTGTAATATTTCATCTACTATTCTTGGCATTTAAATGTTTTTTCGCGTATCAGGTACATAATAAATATAAACCAAGTATTAATTTTGCTTTGATTAAACTGTCTGGAAAACATTATATATTAAGCTGAGTACTCATGTTGGGACCTGTTTTTCTAGATTAGAGTAAATCTAAGCCTGAGCAATCATCCTACATGTTGGGACCTGTTTTTCTAGATTAGAGTAAATCTAAGCCTGAGCAATCATCCTACATGTTGGGACCTGTTTTTCTAGATTAGAGTAAATCTAATCCTGAGCAATCATCCTACATGTTGGGACCTGTTTTTCTAGATTAGAGTAAATCTAAGCCTGAGCAATCATCCTACATGTTGGGACCTGTTTTTCTAGATTAGAGTAAATCTAAGCCTGAGCAATCATCCTACATGTTGGGACCTGTTTTTCTAGATTAGAGTAAATCTAAGCCTCAGCAATCATCCTACATGTTGGGACCTGTTTTTCTAGATTAGAGTAAATCTAATCCTGAGCAATCATCCTACATGTTGGGACCTGTTTTTCTAGATTAGAGTAAATCTAAGCCTGAGCAATCATCCTACATGTTGGGACCTGTTTTTCTAGATTAGAGTAAATCTAAGCCTGAGCAATCATCCTACATGTTGGGACCTGTTTTTCTAGATTAGAGTAAATCTAAGCCTGAGCAATCATCCTACATGTTGGGACCTGTTTTTCTAGATTAGAGTAAATCTAAGCCTGAGCAATCATCCTACATGTTGGGACCTGTTTTTCTAGATTAGAGTAAATCTAAGCCTGAGCAATCATCCTACATGTTGGGACCTGTTTTTCTAGATTAGAGTAAATCTAAGCCTGAGCAATCATCCTACATTTTGGGACCTGTTTTTCTAGATTAGAGTAAATCTAAGCCTGAGCAATCATCCTACATGTTGGGACCTGTTTTTCTAGATTAGAGTAAATCTAAGCCTGAGCAATCATCCTACATGTTGGGACCTGTTTTTCTAGATTAGAGTAAATCTAAGCCTGAGCAATCATCCTACATGTTGGGACCTGTTTTTCTAGATTAGAGTAAATCTAAGCCTCAGCAATCATCCTACATGTTGGGACCTGTTTTTCTAGATTAGAGTAAATCTAAGCCTAGAATCATCCTACATGTTGGGACCTGTTTTTCTAGATTAGAGTAAATCTAAGCCTCAGCAATCATCCTACATGTTGGGAACTGTTTTTCTAGATTAGAGTAAATCTAAGCCTGAGCAATCATCCTACATGTTGGGACCTGTTTTTCTAGATTAGAGTAAATCTAAGCCTGAGCAATCATCCTACATGTTGGGACCTGTTTTTCTAGATTAGAGTAAATCTAAGCCTGAGCAATCATCCTACATGTTGGGACCTGTTTTTCTAGATTAGAGTAAATCTAAGCCTGAGCAATCATCCTACATGTTGGGACCTGTTTTTCTAGATTAGAGTAAATCTAAGCCTGAACAATCATCCTACATTTTGTTTTCTGTGTTTGGTTTTTGACAATTCTATGCATTGAAAAGTTGCTGCTATTTAATGGTCGCCTTTTGTCACTTGTAGCGGGGGCCACCTGCTCTACGATATCGTGCCAGGCATTGGAGAAATGCCTGACCCACCCTGTAACAGCGCGGCCTCAATGTGTTACTTGCGACATGCCATGCTCAGGTTCTGTCTATGGGAACCGCGTGATCTGCGGCTCGGACGGCCAAACGTACTCCAACTGGTGTGCGTTACGTGAGGCAGCCTGCCGAAGTAGCATCGTCATAGAAACGCAGCACAGTGGTCCTTGCGGTCAAGGTAAGAATCAGTTCGGTTGAAAGATTGAAAGCTCATTACGCCGATCTTAACAGTTGTATAGGATTGATTAGCTGTACGTTGGAGAGGAATTGTAGATTCAAGTTTAGTTTGTTATTTATGCAAACATTGAGAGTTTAAAACATGCTCTTTGCAATCTTCCAGGAAACGTTTGTTTTTAAATTACATTCCAACTACTTTTGTTAGAGTTAGGGACATGACACGTGGGAAATATCATAGTCATACATGTGAATACTTTTTGTTCTTAGTTGATAATATGAGTCAGAATTGTGATTACATATTTAAAGATACTTGTTCATAATAGCTTGTAATGTAGTTATTAAAATACACCATGGTTACAATCATAATAAAATGCAACTGGTAATTACAATTTTGATTCTTCATTAAACATGGCTAGACAGATATGCCATCTGGTGAATACATATACAACTACAGCCTGCCAGTCAGTAGATACAGTGGTTCCACCTGGCGAATGCTAGCATAATCACATCCCAAGTGATGATAATTTTTGTAACATAAAGTTAAGAAGATTTTGTCACAATCTGTCCGTTTTCTTAGGAAGTGTTTCTATATTCCTTCATAGGAATTGAGAAGGTTACTCTGAGGAATTGTTGTTGTGTGTTTTCATTCATAGGCAACAGAAATGCATAGTTTTGTCTATCAGCGAGAGAACAAGTGAGTTAGCCACAAAAATTTAAAGTGTGTCTTTGAGCCGCTTTTGCTGTGCATTATTTTCACTGCATTGCCTGATGGAAAATGTGTTGTCACGAGAGTGCACGATAGGGCTAAGCATTTATAGTCAGGTTTAACAAGAGTTCAACATTTAGGTTACATTCATTGGATCATGAGATGTATTTTCTGGAGAACAACTTTTCAAGTCTTCTTTCTCCATTTAGCCAAGTTAAGTCCTCTGCGTCCTTCCGATGATCAAACTAGCAAGACCAGACTGTCGGAATAGTTGTTTTTGCATTGTATTTTTGACCCTGAACACTGCTTTTAACACATTGTTCCTTCTGGGTTGCAGTGTTGTGTTGGCAATTAACTGTGTCCAAATGTTGTTGAAATGTGATTTTCGCTTTGTCGTGTTGTGTTAAACCTGCATGTGTTTTCTGTTCACGAGGCACATTTTGTTTAAATATTGACATGGTTCTTGTTGTCTTCAGAGATCATCTCTTATGTGCTTATTGTTGTCTTTCTGTAGAGAAGTGTGCATGACTGTGTACATGTATGCAATGCAATGGAGGTGAAATTGGATTAAATAATTTGAAATGACAATTAGCCCAAAACATAGTGAAAGTCAACTGTTATATATATATGTATATATATTTCATATATATATATACACAATTTACAAAACTAATTAAACACTGAAATATAATAAAACTGAACAGTCCAATGTAAGCACGTACAAACAACTGTTTCAACAGCAACATTGTAAACGTAGGTGCTTATCATGTGAATTTGTTTTGGTTGAAATATTATGGGTGATAAAATGGGTTGGACACACAAGCATGAGTGTAGAAAATGGCCTGTCTGTCGTCATACCTAGCAAACTGGCATGAGGGTAGCACTGGTTTTAGTGTTAGCAATGAAACATTGTATTAAAATTGTGACTTTTATGTGTTGCAGAAAACAATGATGAAGACATAGTACCAAGTGATTTATTGCCCGAGGAAGCATCAAGCGAACGGATGGCTGGTCTTCCTACCCACTCCCAGGTGGTGCTGGCAGTCATGCGGGCGCGCTACCATTAGCGACACCTTGTAGCTGATACCACCAAGAGTTCATTGATGACACGTGTGATATTTTAGTGGTGATCGTTCACTGAACTGTAGCGAAAACTTTGTTTTACAAATTTTTGTTTCACTGGTGCACAGCATGCGTAGGATACCATGCTAGTGACGCCATGTTATGGCATGAAGAGTAGTGATCTTTGAAATTCGTCATCTTCCGGATACGTTGGCACGAGTCGAATTGTGCATTGTAAGGCATCAGCCAAGTATGTTTTTCTTGTATAGCAATCGTGTTCTCACCGAGAAGTTGGTCCTTGCAGAGTCCAGATGTGGACCAGAATAACGGACATGTCAACCTATGTCACTACGTCAATGATTGCATCAGATATTGGCCAACAAATCTATTTTGAAAATACGTTGGCCATAATTCAATGCTAAAATGAAGTATGCAATTGTTTGACTCCCAAAGGTATTTTTATCATTTCTTCTCGAAATATAAGTTGGTAATGTGAGGTGATTTGATCCAGAATTACCTATGCATTAGTTAAGCTTTGACCAGTATAATACATCATTCATTGGACAGTATGAAAATGATGAAGTATATTTCTGCATATGTGTGAGGCAGCTAACTGGTTGGGAACTAATTGACTAGTTGTAGATATTTTTGCCATGATTGCGTGTCCTTCAGAAAGCAGTTCGTTGTGGAATGAGAGAAAACCTTGTTTTTTCTCTCGCCCTATTCTCTCGCGAATGGTATATATGTAATTTATATATATGATTGAAAACATAAGTTTTCCTCCAGCTTAAGGTGTGTTTGTTTTGAATAGGTTGTCAGCTGTGAGCCATGGGTTGTATGAATACAGTGGATATTTATTTATTGTTAGAGAGGGCGTACTACCCTGTCGTACGTCAGGCCAATGTGTCGCATGCAAATCACACTTCGGTCATCTAGGGGACAAATATCACTTAGGGGTCTGACTGAGTTTTTGAGGTCAACTTATTTTATTCAGCTTGAGAATGTGTACCAAAATATTTGTTGAAATGTTGCAGTATTTGTTTGAACTGATGCGTCTGCCTTGTTTTATTCATCAGTTGAACACCTGCTGACAGTTTTACAGTTTTCAAGTGTGCTTACATTTAGTTGTATCTCGGCAGGCAAATTGACGGCTTGCAACTGAGTTGTTTAGCGACAAAATCTGCATTTAATAGTAGATAAAGTAATAACCTTTTGCTAGTTTCGTCCAAATAATTGGTTTTGAGTACCTCGGGCAGAAAATATCATTAGGTTTAATAGCGATATTGTAAATCAGGAATAAGTAAATTTCATGTTGTGATTTGTGTAAATATGAATTCGGATAATTCGTTGTACTGGACACTGACTTCCATGTGTGTTACTTTGGGGTCACACGAAGAAATCGGTATTTTTAATTCTGCAGCCTTCATTTTAGCGGCCTGGTAAATTGTATCATTCTCTCTGTTTGCTGGCATTTGTTGGGTGCCAGATGTAATGCTGGCCCACAGAATAGTTATTTTAAAACTGCATTAATTCCTTTAGCCAATCGCAAATTAGGTTTGTTAATCTTCAGATCTGTAGTGCATAGATAGATTAAGTAACATGCACACTTGGCTTAATGCAAGAGTGCATATTTGTTTTTAAATCGAAAGAAAAGACTTTGATCATTAGATGCAGTAACGTATGAAAGTGTGAATAGGGTTGTGCCATAGTATATACAACCAGACCACTTTTGCGCTTTTTTCACAAATATTTTGACGAGATTCAGTAGAAAATAATGGAATAATTTGTCTGATGACTTCAGCAAAATAACAAATTTGTACAAATGAGCTAGAATACTAGATAGGTTTGATTTTTCATGGAATTAATCTGGAGAAAAAAATTCTAATGGAGAAGGCACTTAATGTTCGGAGATGATCTATCAGTGTTGTAGCATGGTATGAATAAAAACAATATGCAGTACAGATAAAACATCTTTTGTAAGGACCTGTAAGTCTTAACTAACACACAAGAACTGAAGTTTAAGAAAACAGTTTACCATTGTTGAAAAATAGATAGCCGTCTATTTTTCTAGCACCAGTCATTCTATAAAGTATTGCTGGTTATATAAGCAATATGACACACCCTGTGTAACATAGGTGTTGTAGTTTCACCGAATGTCTTCTTGGGAGTTATTTATTTTGTACATATTTACAAGCCTATTTACATGTCTTGCAACAAGAGGTTGATGTTAATGAATGTGTTTGTGTTTGGAAGCTAATAAATCTTCATGATATACTTTTAATTTCTTGTCTACTGAACTGTACCTTCAGCAAATACACTTCATTCCTCATCTACTGTACCCACAATACGACAAACCTGTGGGAATTCAAGATAAGCACGAGCTTGTAGCCAGTATTACAAAAGGTAGAAAGTGTGTTTTTGTATAATCGTGTTATAGCGTATAAATCTATTCCATCTTGACATCCAAAATGTGTTTTAATGAACCGCATAAAAAATATAATTTGATCTTTATTTGTTGATGAATATTGACCTTGTCGTTCAGCATGCAGTGTAAACATGATATTTGAGTCGAAACACTAAGGGAGTCTTAGGGGTCTCAAGACACCCTCCCCCAGGCCATGGATGAAGGCTTCTTAGACCCCTCCTGTGTCCGTGACAAATGTAATGGTAAAGGACAACGTATACAGGCTTACATCGGAACCAGTGACGATGTAAAGACTGAAGTATTAGCAGCCGGCTGATGTTAACTCTTGTGAGTAGCACAACGTATATCGTCCCCCCCTCTGGTTCGTAAGCAGAACAACATATAACTACAACTGATGAGATCCCCTGCCAATTAGCCTAGATCCATATTTGGAGCGAAACATTCAAACTAAACAGACAACAGTAAATTATATTTTTAGAATGCTGTTCATTGAAGCAAATTTGGGCAACATGATAGGATAACGTTAAACTACATAAAAGGATTTTACGATAAACATGATTTGATTTAGCAGGAGTAGGAGGGGAATGGAGAGCGGGAGCGAGGGATGGGAGGTGCGGAGACAGCAGTGAAACGGAACCGGTGACGAAGAAGGGGATCAAGATCAATGACCGGTATCAGTGCCAGCCTCCCCCCGGACTTCAGGGATAAAGAGAACAACAATGAATAGACACACCTTTAAAGGGAACAAGATCAATGACCGGTATCAGTGCCAGCCTCCCCCCGGACTTCAGGGATAAAGAGAACAACAATGAATAGACACACCTTTAAAGGGAACAAGATCAATGACCGGTATCAGTGCCAGCCTCCCCCCGGACTTCAGGGATAAAGAGAACAACAATGAATAGACACACCTTTAAAGGGAAACAAGTCATGGTTTTTCGGCCTATGCACTTATAAGACTTCCTAAAACAACCATTTGCAACTACAGTGAAGACTATCATGCCAGTGGTTTACTAAGAAAACCTTGTTGAACACATCGCATCTTTATTTCATGGGCTGCGGCATACTGTTTGATAACCCTATGTCACGAGTGTCGAAGTCAAGCAAAATTTGCTTGCCAAATTAAATATATTTGTATACACCTATTCCTGTATTTGCCAATATTATACGGCTATGCTGTTTGCATCCAAACTCAATTTATGTAACCTATTTTGGCCTTTGTTTACTAAACTTGTCCTCTTTCTGGTAAAATAACACGTCTGTTTGAGACTGCATTGGTTTTAGTCAACTGGATAAATGACTGGAATCTCCCACTTTTAGAACACATTCTGAGTAAACCAGTGATATTCTTGATTTTAGTTGCACACGGTTAGTCTTTATTATATCTTTTAGCATAGCCCTAAAAAAACATGACTTTTATTTTGCTTTAATGTGTTTTGTAGGCAGATTCATTTCCCTTGTTGACAAACTGCACTCTTGCTTCCCCAACAAGTACAAGCTGATAACATTATTTTGCAACATAGTTTTAATGACATCGACACGGCCAGTGTACAATGACCACCAGTTACCAGATGCTCTGTTGTCCCGACCATTAATTTAGTAGACTCCTAACACCAGCTCTCCTCTCCATCCTAATGTACTGCTTCGTAAGCATTCACAAAGAGCCAAGCAACAGTTGACAGTTACTTGGCTGTTGACGTGTCCAGTCCTACTTCACTACATCACTTGGAGGACACTCGTGTTCTCTTGTTCCAAGAGAAGTTGTCAGAGTACGACTTCAGCTTCTTCTTCGGCCAGTTCCTCTCCTCGACGTGGTAGTCCCAACCTGAACAGATGCACGATATGTCAACTTGAATGCAGCTGAAACATTCTACCCAAACAATTATGGTTCTGATTGTCACTTGTTGCTTAAAATTGTTAACATCAGTTACACTGACTTATCAAATGTTACACATTCTTATTTATAAGCTGCTTCCCACATAGGAAGAGAACGTTTTAAATGAAGATTACTTCATGTAATTGTATTTGATAGATTTCATGTACCATATTTGACCTAATAAGCGTACGATAGGCTTAAAAAATTTGGGTTATACAAAAATCTCAAGTAATCTGTTCTTATAAGAACAATTAGGTAACTGTTTAACACTAGTGGTGACACTTGGTGACTAGTGTAGACAACTGAATAGTGGTGCCAACTGTTTAACACCAGATGGCGACACTTTTCAGTTGTTCCAGACTAGTCAAATTACAATTATGGATCCTGCTGATTAAATAGGGGTGTACGATGATATGCTTAACTGGTCAAGCAATCAAGTATTATTATCAGGTTTTTACAAACTGTTTCGATATGACCAAAATTTTATGATGAGTAAAAGCTGGTTGCCATATTGTACTGATGTTTTCACAGTGGTTATGAACCATGAACTCTGTCTTTCCAGCATTTGTCTTTAACCCAATTTTAGCACACCAGAGTTGTGGATATTAGATTTTTTAGAATGTTTTTGTCGAAAATTAGACAAGAAAAAAATCTAGTTGAGGAGGGACCTATAAAACACAGCCTGCACTACCACATACCATTTTTCTCACAAAAGACAATGGCGTCTTCCTTGCTGCTGAAGTCCAACGTCATATTAGACAAGGGATCACCTCTGGAACATTCATTGCATGAACTTTAATATAGCCTAGTGATTTCGAGATTGGTTAAATTTTTTTGGCCACTTAGATTATTATTGTACCTTAAAACATGCTTTTTCAGAGCTATTTACTGGAATGGCATGATGTAACATTTTCTAAAAGAATTACACAGTGTTTTATAGAAAACAATGGTTTGTGAAACATTTTATGGTATGATAAAGATAACAGATTTTAATTCACTCAAAGAATGACAAGGATTACTGGTAATTCTTATTTTCCAAACATTGTTATTTCAAACCATTTTGGTCATTATAATTTTTTATAACATTTCATTATTTAATTACATTTCACATTACAACAGACATACAATACACAAATTTATATTCAGCATAAGTTACATAAAAGTTCCGTTCCAAAGTAATGTGCATGCAGATTTGGTGGGTGTAATGTAAACAATTACATCAGCACAAAGGCAGTGGGTGACTTTTTAAATGTTGTATGCCTCAATGGTGTCCTAGTGATGAACAACGCCTAAAAGAATGTGGCTTAACAACCCTAGAAACAAGGAGGTTAGGAGGAGATCAAATTGTTGTTTTTACGATATTGAATGGGTATGAAAATTTTTACAAAACAATTTTTTTCTCACTCAAGAAAGAAGTAGTACCAAAGGACATGAGGCACCATTAGTTAAGGATTAGTGTAGATTGGATATCAAGTATTTGAGGGGACAATAAATGAATGTAACAAATTGTCTACAGATTGTGTAACTGCTAGCAGCATGAATATGTTTAAAAACAAGGTTGACACATATCTCAGGAGGGCAGGTTACACATAGAGGGAAAATGTTAGACTCTCGATAAGCCAATGGCTTCCTTGTCTACTTGTCATCCAGGCCTTTGTTTTGAATGGGTATGAAAATATTGATAGAAATATCACTCAAGCTATAACTAGAGGACATGAGGTAACGTCAGTAAAGGATCAGTGTAGACTGAGTATCAGGAAGTACTCGTCCTCACAGAGGACAATAAATGATTGAAAAAATTATCTACAGATTGTTAGCAGCGTGAACATGTTTAAAAACAAAGTTGACACCTATCTCAGGAGGGCGGGTTACACATAGATGAAAAAATGTTGGACTCTCGATAAGCCAATGGCTTCCTTGTCCACTTGCTATCTTAGGTGACAATTTTGTTAAATCTTGTTAAATATAGTTTGAAACATGTGCAAAAGTCAGATCAGCAGATTTCATTGCCAACATGTTCCCACTTGTGTTGTTGCTTAACCAATTCACTAAATGACCCCAATGACTAAACTTCTGTGACATGACGATGATACAAGCACACAAGTCATCCTAGATAGACACAGATGGCCTGTATCAGTCAAATAACCATAGAATTAGCAGCGACACTACGCACGTGGATGACCAGCCCATCAGGGGGTTTTCCCATCTCTGTTGTGTGTCAAACTCCATCCTCCAAGTGCGTGTCCCGTAGTTCCCCGATTGCATCGGATTCCTCGCAGGAACAAATATGCGAACATGGCGTGACTCAAGTTGGGAACTGGGGATTCCTGATATCGGAGAGAAGTCTTCCTGCAATGCCGAGAAGAAATCAAAATCAAGAGTCTGCAAGTTGGTAAACTTACATAGGGTATCCTTGAATGGATAGATGATCCGGTGTCTCGGTTATTAATATAATTACCTCTCAAGAAACATGGCATTCGATCTGAATATTTCGACCGCATGTAGGTTTCTTTCTCTGTGAATGTTAATCGCCTCCTTTATTTTCCTCCTGTGCCATGAGAACTGGCACAGGAGGAAAATAAAGAATCCACAGAGAGAAACCTAAGTTGAACCGAGATGTTGGCCAGGAGTTTCCACCAGTCCTGCTCCAGCTTGTGTCACATCACCAATGTCATGTGACAGTGACACATCCGTAACTTCAGTCTGCCGAAGAAGACCGCGGGATGCGGTCGAAATATTCAGATCTAATACCAAGTTTCTTGAGAGGAAATTACATAATTTTACATAGAGTAATTTATGTTTATTAACTGAAGTCTCTAAATAATCATATTAAAGTGTCTAAATTACACTATGACTTGTAGTATTTTTGATATGCAATTTTTTTGTTTCACTCGAATATATGAACAGGGTGTAATTTATTGCCCAATTAGGTCTGTGTCTATAGCCAATTCCCTTTTTGAAACTTTCTCACAGCAACAATAATTTTCAAACAAATGTCTTTTGTGAGAGAAAAAAATTGCCTTTAAATGCATTTCAAACATAATTTGCCTTTTTTGAAATGGATTGTTTTTAATTTGAAATGGAATGTATCGTTTTGCTGAAAATGTGTATGCATGTGTGTATACGTATTTAAACTTTTAAAGTGTCATGAATATAGAATATTGTGTTAACATACTATATTTAAAATCAACAGATATTCCATGCATTTGTAATGTGAAATATCAAAGTGAGCTACTTTCAAAGAACTGAGAAGATTCTTGGCAACATATCTGATTGGATGATCAGCAACTAGGACAAAGTTCAATGTCACGTCTATAATGGATGGATCCAGGAAATGTGATCATAACATCACCACAGATTCATGAGGATGAACCAGACCTGGGGCCGAAGTACTCGGTACTCGAGTACATATTGTACATTTTTGAAGTACTCGTACTCATACTCGTAGAAATTATGGTCAAGTACTTGTACTCGTGTTCAATGTACTCAGATTTTACAAGTACATTATGAGTACATCTGACCACTTTTTTAGCATGATATTTTGAAAATTATTTTATTTCTTATTTTAACAAATCATTAACAGCTATAACACTACTGCTACTGCCATCCACAACATGCCTAGCAGTGTTCACTGATTCATAAACACTAGTTGTGGACTTGTGGTCACTGCCAGCCACAACATGCCTAACAGTGTTCACTGATTCATAAACACTAGTTGTGGACTTGTGGTCACTGCCAGCCACAACATGCCTAGCAGTTACATTACATTACATTACATTATGAGTACATCTGACTACTTTTTTAGCATGATATTTTGAAAATTATTTTATTTCTTATTTTAACAAATCATTAACAGCTATAACAATAATTTCAAAAAAGTATGGTAACAAATTGTATTACCTGCATATGAATCAAATTGTAAAAATGTTTTATGTTCTTGCATGCTGAGCTGAGTTATACATGCTTTCTAATACAGGATCATTATTGTTACATTTAGTAGATGTGGTTTAATTTTTACTTGGTACTGATGAGTTTTTACAAATTCACACCGTGGATCACTTTTCTGCACACTAAATGCACTGAAACCACCAAAGGCTTTGCTTCAAGAGGCAGCATCTTTTGATTCTTTTCCCAGTCAGAAACCCCTAGTTCATAATCCATAGTTGTACTACTTACCAGACCAGACCACAATCCTTGTGTTTGTTTAATTAAGCCAGGAATTTAAGTAAATCCATAATGAAAGGGTCATTCATCAGTTAGCCATAAAATGTCTTTGTTGTGCTCACAAGTGACAGTGCTAAGTAGTGCTAACCCAGTCTTCTTCTGAAGAAGTTTGGTGACTCAAGTCAGACAGCCTGCACCAGTATTGTCTGGTGCCAATTTTTAGTGTGGTTTAAGTACAAAGGGGATATTGAAGCCCTGGACATTGGCAGGTGCTAATCCACCCTCTCAGCAAACATTAGTTGTGGACTTGTGGTCACTGCCAGCCACAACATGCCTGGCAGTGTTCACTGATTCATAAACACTAGTTGTGGACTTGTGGTCACTGCCAGCCACAACATGCTTAGCAGTGTTCACTGATTCCTAAACACTAGTTGTGGACTTGTGGTCACTGCCAGCCACAACATGCCTAGCAGTGTTCACTGATTCATAAACACTAGTTGTGGACTTGTGGTCACTGCCAGCCACAACATGCCTAACAGTGTTCACTGATTCATAAACACTAGTTGTGGACTTGTGGTCACTGCCAGCCACAACATGCCTAACAGTGTTCACTGATTCATAAACACTAGTTGTGGACTTGTGGTCACTGCCAGCCACAACATGCCTAGCAGTGTTCACTGATTCATAAACACTAGTTGTGGACTTGTGGTCACTGCCAGCCACAACATGCCTAGCAGTGTTCACTGATTCATAAACACTAGTTGTGGACTTGTGGTCACTGCCAGCCACAACATGCCTAACAGTGTTCACTGATTCATAAACACTAGTTGTGGACTTGTGGTCACTGCCAGCCACAACATGCCTAACAGTGTTCACTGATTCATATGTCATATATATATTTAATGGTTATATTTCTTTCTTTACTTCCTCTTGTTATGTTGTGCTATAAAATGTATTTCAAAAGTATTTTCAATTTAAATACATTTTAACCCATATTTGAATGCATACCCTGAACATTTGCATTTGAATGCGAATCGCACCTTTCAATGGAATGCAACCCCCAGTTTCGTCCCAAACACAAATAGGATTTTTACAGTTTTCCTCATAAAAAAGTCTGATCAACTGCCGTTGCATAGTCAACTCTTTCTGGATTATATAAATTCATTCACAATGTTTGATTAAAAAATACATTATTATTAAAATACATTATTTTTACTATAATATCATACAGGATGTATTCATACTCATGGAAATGCACTCATACTCGTACTCAGCTTTGAGCAATGTACTCAAGCTCATACTCAGCCATCACCAATGCACTCGTACTTTACTCTTGAAAATGTACTTGGCACCAGGTCTGGGATGAACACACTTGTTGCAGCATGATTTATGGAGGGAGATGTTTACTATTAGGGGTCAATTACATTATCAATTCTAATTCCACCTCAAAAAATATCAATTCCTAGAACACCAATTCTAATTATAAATTCTGTCCCAAAATAACATGTTTTTAGAGCAGCCATGAATGTGTGCATTATTATACTGGATTTAAGTATAGAAATGCAGCAAGTGACCTGTTCTGGTACTTCTATGGTGGGTGTTTCAAGGCCTGGCGCCATCAGTTTGATGTCACTGTACACAGCAGGCGTTGCTGAGAAGCATCTAAAATAGCAAGGTCATCTCTATTATTCCTTTGCCATTTGTCACCTAAAATAGCAAGGTCATCTCTATTATTCCTTTGCCATTTGTCACCTAAAATAGCAAGGTCATCTCTATTATTCCTTTGCCATTTGTCACCTAAAATAACAAGGTCATCTCTATTATTCCTTTGCCATTTGTCACCTATAAAGAAAAAATACATAAATAAAAAATACAAACTGCATATATTTTGCTAGACTCAAAACAAAAATACAAATCAATGCTAAGGTTGACATATGACAACATTTCGCACAAATTACACACAGAAAGATTCTGAACACAACTGGTCAAACGTTGAACTCATTCAAACAAAAAGTGTTCAACAACATATTGGTACACAGTGCGGAATGTGGTACAAAAGTTGCATGCACAGACTGCAGGTTGTTATTAAAATGCAATAAACACACGCAACAAACATGCATGATATTTCATGTATATAAGGGGCATTCCATCTCAGATCAACCAAGACTTGATCTATTCTGTAAATAAACCAGCACATAATCCCCTCGGACATAATCCCCCCGGACAATATCCCCTCAAGACAAAATCACCTCAAGACATAATCCCCTCACATGAAGAATATTAAAATTTTAAGATTTTATTTAACCAAAATTTGTTTGATTTACATTTATTATTTTTTCTCCCATTAATAAATTAAGTGCTTTAATTATTAAAATACTTTTTAATTTAAATAAATTTTCATTAAAATGAATTTATTGTTGTTCATTTATGTACAAAAAATTGAATGTAATACTTGATAAATGACAATTTAGTTTAATTGCAATTCACAATCAGAGTCTATTGAGATGAGGGAGATCAATTTGTAAACAAAACAGGCACCTGAACAGTGGAACAAATTAAGCCTGATATTTGCTAATCTGCTTGGTATCATTGGAAGCCACATACTTGTCACTTTCCATGGGAAGCCACTAGTCCATTGTTTGTAAGGAAGCCAAACTTAAAATGTAAATTTCACCTCCTTTAAAAGGCGCCTGAACAGTGGAACTCATCAGTCTTACCAAGTATTATCTCGCAGCAACATTACCAGATCTAAACATTACCAGAACTACAACTATTACTACTACTATTATGGAGGTCGTCAAGAGTCAGAAGGGTGGACTCAAGATCATACACGTCAGATGGGAATGTTCCAACCGTGTTGCATTCTCGTGCAAGGCTGCCATCACCACTGACCTTGAGATGAAGACTGTCACCAGTTCTACCCCTCACACACATGATCCACATGATACTGCTGTCTCAGCTACCAAGCTACGTACTACCATGAGGGAACGTGCTGGAAGTTCCCATGGAACCCTCACACAGCTTCTCACCGATATAACCTCCGACGCTCCTATAGAAGTCCGTGCAGAACTCGGCAACCCAGAGACTATCAAGCAGTCACTGCGTCGTGAGCGTGCCAAACACCTACCTAAGAACCCACCCTCGGATTCCTGGCTGACCACACTACTGTCACCATGGACTTTGAGTTAGCTCCTATGAAGGCTGTGACATCAATCTTCAGACCCCAGGTCAAGATCCATGGCTGCTCCTACCATCTGACGCAGAGCATATGGAGGAAAGTACAGAATCTGGGCCTTGTCACTCGCTACCGTGAGGAGGAAGATGTCAAGCACTTCTGTGGCATGCTTGATGATCTGGCCTTTCTACCACTTGATGTCCCAGAAGGCTTCGCCTACCTTCCTGACAACACTCCAGAAGGACTCGAATCACTTATTGATTACTTCGACTCTACATATGTGTCTGGTGGATATCGTCGCATACAGCCACCACCACGTCCAGATGGGTCTGTTCCATCTATTCGTGTACGCCGGATGCCACCTACCTATGAGCCTTCCATCTGGAACGTCCATGACATCACCCTGAACCCTAGAACCAACAACATCTGCAAAGGGTGGAACAATGCCTTCATGAAGCTTGTTGGTCACGCCCATCCCACTATATGGAGAGCCATTGACAGTCTGTGCAAAGATCAAGCCCTGGTCGCAACTGCCTTGCTCCGTGATCGTCGTGGCGACCCGCCAGCCAAGCGCCGAAGACGGCACACAGTCACCCCGCAGGCCAAACTGCACAAGCTTTGTTCAGACAGGAGCCAGGATATCAAGACCATTCCTGAGGTTCTGAGGGGTGTTGGTCACTGTGTTCGATGGAAATAACTTTTGATGTGTTTTACACATAGACGTTGCAGTTGTGATAGATCTACAAGTAAGACTTGTAAGATAGGGCAAAATAGTTTTTAATTAAACTGTATGTTAAAATATTTGTTTTTTAATAAAAAAAATATATTCTTCATGTGAGGGGATTATGTCCTGAGGAGATTTTGCCTTGAGGGGATTATGTCCTGAGGTGATATTGTCTGAGGGGATTATGTCCATTTACCGTACCCATCGGGTCTCCATGCTACTAGCTTTCTAGCCTCAGTAACTGGCTGTGCTAGATGTCATGTCATACACTTATATCACTATGCCATAATCGTGGACGTATTATGTTTGGGTTATGTTCACCCTGTGTATGTTTCTGCGGGATGCAGAGTCCACTATACAGGTTATTGCATGTTAATAATGGTTAAATTGAGGACGAGGTTGCCCGGATTCTAGAAAAATCCTATGATATTACGTATAAATACTATAGCAATTAATTCTGATATACATGAAATGTATGTATTATAATGTTCCTGGATCTTCGGTAACCAAATTAATGGGTGCATTTACATGCTATTCAAAACCTTAAACTGCTAAAATGTGTGGTAAGTTTTACTGCCCTACGTCAAAACATTAATCTATGTCTACTCTCGGCTCGAGACTAGATCGACGTTCGTGACCTTGATCAACGACACCGATGCCAATGGTTGACGTGAAGAGATTTTGAACTATCGAATCATGTTACCAAACTACATACCCAACACACACATCTGTTATAATAATTATGCAACAATGCATAAAAAATACCTTAAAGGCATTCGTCGTCCAGCAGCAAATCTGCAAGTTTGCCGTAAAGCCACTACAAACGACGCCATATTCGTTTCTGGTGTAGCTGCCGAAATATATCCCCAGCTGAAATGTTTGGCGTATTATTGTTCACTTATTGTTACTGAGGATGGCAATATTGTTAAAGAGAATGTACAACCATTTTCATTGGTTAACACAGTTAGTTGGGAGTTTCGAATTAAAATGGCAAACGTATCTTAATTTTGCAATCTTTCAGTTCACATAAATCAACATGCAGTGTTATATTAAAACTTTTTTTGCATTTATTTCTGTAGCATAATTGCCGTCAGAAATTGCATAAAACGGGACAAACGAATAAGTGATACTTCACCTTCAAATGTGATGGGTGATCTTTAATAGGATATACCATATAGGCTAGGATGGTTCTGAACGTAGGATCCGTTTGGTTCCTCAATGATCAGATCTTCGTCTTCAGAATCTAACAACAGTTCCGGTTTCAAATGTTAGTAATAGTGGCGCTTCATAATCATGATTATTAAATCGCCTGGTTTTTACCAGTATTTATTGAGGTGGTTTTTAATGAGTTAATATATTTGGTTTGCTCTGGAATGGAATGCTAGTGCATGGTTCGACCATTTTAAGAGAAACAATATTTTCTTACATTTGAATTTGCTCTTTTGGTAAATAATTTTAGAGTGTGACCTCTATTTCATATCACCAGAGAGGCTTTTCCCATTTTAAGATTTTTGGTGCGGATTCAAGGTCATATCTATTTCATGCACATTTTTCAGAACTTAAATCATAGTATTTCTTCTAAACGTCAATATGCTAAAAGGTTGCTAGCTTAAGTGATTTTAATCGTTTCACATAAATTATGTTAGGTTAATCGCATCTGGTAATTCTTTTGTTACCATTCTCTGAATAGTGTCTAGTGCAATAAGATGCATTCCCAGTTTTCGCGATTGTCCGTCACAGTGTCAGTAATGATCGAGGGGGTATGGCAGGGGTCTCAACCTCCCAGCTCCCACCTGCTTTGGGAGCCAACCTCCCATCTCCCACCTGTTTCGGGGGCCTATATCTCCCACTTCCTGCCACCCCTAATCATTAGCGCGATAATGTTTTCATTCCCGTAGTCCGTTTTGGTGTCTTTCCGCGAACACGTATAGATGTGTCGAACGTCGCATTCCCGCGTTCTTGCACGTGAATTGACCGTCGGTCTGTACACGGACGTCATAGTAAAATGCAAAGAAACGTTCCTGGTACACGGACGTCATAGTAAGATAAAAAGAAATGTTCCAGTGCGTGTCACTGTGACGTCCGCTGCTCGCACGTGGACGTAACAAACACAGCAAAACACCACAAAAACGCCCGTACCTAAATATATTGATGTCATCTGACAATAATTTATTAGAATATTAGAATGTACATATATACGTTTTTTGTCTGAAATAAAATTACTCGTATTCGTATAACTAAAATTAATGCAATAATAATTTATCATGTCTGTAGCGCAGAACCGGGCTGGGCGAATAGCCGCGTCCTTCCTGAGACGGGACACAAACTCAACAACTGCTCCCAAGCCAGAGGCGAAGAGAACCAAAGAGAACGAGGCGCTAGAGGAGAGTGCGTAAATATAATTATTAACCATGATAAATGTTCACAGTATATTTTCATACACCTAATTGATCACTTTGGTGTGTGGGTAACTAGTGGTATTTCTACTTTTCAAGAGTGACCTGAAAATAAAACCTAAATGCGACCGTTCTTTATTTCCAATCGAATGGGCGATAATACGTAGTAGAGTATTCGCAACAATAACAATACAGTAGTAGAGAGTAACCGTAGTAGAATAGTTCGCAACAATAAATCCTTGCTCAAGAAATTATCTATGATTTGTTGGTCTTGGTTGTATCTTTCTTACAATATCTAATCTGATATGTGCAGAAAAGTGCAAATTAAAGCTGTGTTCACGGGTACTCGTCATGTTCACACGGAGTTCAACTTGTGTGAAAAAAGGATAGTTGGCTAGGAAAACTGCCTTCAAAGGACAATTGAGTGCCGTGTAAACTAACTCAGAAGAAGCCAGCATTAATTCCAAGTGCAGACTCCTTTGATATCTTGTAAGTGAAGGTGGCTTACATGAAGAATTGCTAAAGCTATTTTCTTGTAATTATATTGTAATTGAGCAGTTACATAGAACAGGCTACAGCATGGGTTTAGTTCTTCAATTACAAGTGTATAAGAATTTATACACAATTCTACATAATGGGATAGTTTCATTTGTAGCTGACAAGGCCTTGGTATCTGGAAATTCTGTTTACATTTCATGAACTTAAATTAAATGTACAGAGTATCATATAATGTTTATCATAAAACACTCTGTATTACATAAACTATATCTATTCTTATACCTTGAGCAAATGTGCTTCAGTGAATTATCAATATTTTTATTTTATCATTATCTGTTTATGAATATTGATCTTGTCGTTCAATAAGAAATGTAAACATAATATTCGTAAACATGATATTTTAGTCAAACCATTCTGGACAATTGAACAGATATGGTGCATGGTGGTGTAGTGGTTAGAATGTCAGGTTCTCAATCAATATAACCCAGGTTCGAATCCTCTTGCTGCCATTTCAAAGCTTTGGCAATTTTGTTCGTCTCACATTGCCACAGTTTGCATTAATTGTAGCATGGCTGAACGCTTCCCAGTGAAATCAAAATGGTATTGAAATGAACAGGTCTGCCAGGGGGTGAAGTGTAAAACACTTTGAACAGCCCCAATGACTGGATACCACGCTATGTAATAACATGCCTATACCAGTCAGAGGTTATATGAAACAAACTGTGGATCGCTGAAACACATCTGAGCAGTCAATATGTTAGAATACAAATGATTTTACAATAAAGCGACCAGACTTTATACCTGTAATATGACTGACTAACAATATTTTGACACAGGTGGCGAGCCAGAAACATGAGGGAGAAGGCCGACCAACTACGAATGAGGTCGTTGCTCACTGAAGCAGTGACACTGCTATGTAAGACCGGTCTACAGTTCTGCTCAGAGTTCACAGTCGAAGGCCTCCTCGGCATCACCTTGGACAATGACGACATATTTCTCATCAATATCAACGAGACGGTAAAAACTACAGAGTTGCAGACTAAGCACAAGGATAGTGACATGTCGGAGACGCAGCCTGTCATCGACCTGATCCACGACATTGACGTGCAGTTGACAGGCCGTCACCTGAGCAGTGATGGTGGTGTCTTCAAGCGACACGCTATTGATGGTGAACTGCTCATTGCCAAGCCACAGCCACATGGGACACGAAGCACCATCGTGCAGGCGGAGGCAGCGGACAGCGTCACTGATGACACAACGCTTCACTTCAGTGCGGCCAACATTGTCATCGATTACAGCGGATTCGGTGGGTCAGATTCTCTTCTTGCAGCAGGCGGCTCGAAACGAAAATTGAGCCTTATCGATGGTGACTTGAGCAATGCAGTGTTCAACAGTGACGACATTGAGAGCATCTTGAACAAGCACGATCAGCTGAAAGACGACAGCAGCTACAACTTGTCAGGGGATGAAATGTCAGAGAATGCAGCAGCCATAAAGGAGGGGTATTCGCGGTCGGAGCAGAAGAAACGTCGCGAAAGTTCTTTGCATGATGGCATACTTTTGAACACAAGTCAGGTAGTATGAGTTGTGCATTCTTTGTATTTTCACAGGGATATGGCATAAGAGCAAAGACGCATAGAGCACTTTTATTTGACATATCTAGTGTTTTGGCTCGGTATGCTGACCCAAAATTGTGTTTTTGTCGTTTTTGAGTAATGACTGGAAATAATTACATTGCCAACTGTTGATGTTCTTGGAGCTTTCTAACTCTATTAATTGACAAGTATGGCGTCAAAGGTACAAAGAAAGATTTTTAATTTACCAGCCTCTTTTGGAACAGAATTGTTGATTAAATCATTGGACAAACTATTGAATTAATTTTGGTTCGATTGAATCAAAACTCTGCAGAAACAATCTCATTGATTTTGATTCTGTTCACTTTTGTGAGTTACCAAATGCAATGATCAAAGTCAGTTCTTTAGATGATTTTAAGAAAAGTCTGCACTCTTATTAAATTGACTGCACATATTACTTAAACTATTCACACTTACTTAGTCCTCTTCGTGCCCGGTGGCACATAAGGCATCAACAAGAGAGCACCACTGTTGTCGGTCTGCAGCCCATTTGGTGATGGTGTTCCATGTCAGGCTGCATTCTTTCATCTCCTTCTCCACTGTTCGTCTGCATGTTTCTTTCGGGCGACCACGTCTCCTTTTTCCATCTGCTGTCGAGCGTAAGGCTGTCTTGGGCAGTGCGCCAGGTGACATTCGGCACACGTTTCCAAGCCATCTCCATCTTCTCTTCTTTATCTGTGTGGCCAAGGATGTCGCATCCGTTTTGCGGTGCAGGTCTTCATTAGTGATGGTGTTGGGCCAAAATACTCCTAGGATCTTCCGTAGACACTTGTTTTGGAAGGTCTCAAGCTTGTGTGCTAGCTTGGCTGTCAGTTTCCAGCACTTGGAGCCATAGATAAGTACACTGAGAACATTACTATTGTACAGTCTCAGTTTTGTTTCCAATCTCAGTTGCTTGGATTTCCAGATGGGCTTCAGCATAGCGAAGGTCTGACTTGCCTTTCTGATCGTAGCCGTGGCATCTTTTGCAGAGTCTCCATCTGTTGTGATTTTGCTTCCCAGGTATGCAAAGTACTGAATGTCTTCCAGAGCTTATATGTTGTTTATGGTGATGGGGTTATCTGTCTTGTTGTTGATCCTCATCAGTTTGGTTTTTGCTGTTGTTGAGCTTTAACCCAATTTGTGGTGCTGTTGTTGTGAGTTTGTCCATCTTTTCTTGCATGTCCTTGTGCCTGTTAGACAGCAGTCCAATGTCATCTGCATAGTTCAGGTCTTCCAAGATCGAGGTAAGTGTCCATCTGATGCCTCTGTTTCCATTTTTGGTGATTTCTATCATCAGCCAGTCGATGGCGAGGGTGAAAAGAAATGGTGAGAGAATGCATCCCTGTTTTACTCCGGATTTTACGCTAAAGCTGTCTGACATGTGACTGTTACAGGCGACTTGACACTGGACGTCTGTGTAAAGTATCTTGATCACATTTACCATCTTCTGTGGGATCCCGTAGTGACGTAGTATTCTCCACAGGGATTCTCTGTGAAGGCTGTCAAATGCATTTTCAAAGTCAATGAAGGCAATGTAGATCGTACTGTTCCATTCCGTGCTTTGTTCCAAAGTCTGCTGTAGTGTGATAAATGTGGTCGATGCATGACTTTCCTCTTCTGAAACTGGCTTGTTCCTGGTGGAGGATTGTATCAGTAGCTGCTGATATTCTCTTCAGGATTATGCGGCTGAAAATTTTGCATGTCATTGATAAAACGGTTATGCCCCGCCAGTTGTTACAGTTCCCCAAATCGCCCTTCTTTGGTAGCTTGATAATTGTGCCTGTCTTCCAATCATCTGGTGTGTCTTCTTCATCCCATATTCTCTGGAAGATCTGGCAGAGGATTCTGGGTGTCTCTTGTTCATCTGCTTTCAGCATTTCTGCGCAGACGCTGTCGCTTCCTGGTGCTTTTCCATTCTTTTGGGCTTTAATGGCTTCTCTGACTTCTGCTTCTGTGATTTGGTCGAGGTTGATTTCAAGGTCACCTGCTGCCTCCGGGATGTCTGCAAGTCTGGGTGGATCTGCACGATTGAGAACCTGTTGGAAATGCTCCTTCCATCTCTCTATCTTCTCTTTCTCCACTGTGATTATCTTTCCATCTGCATCTTTCAGTGGGAGATTCTGGTTTGGACCTGTATCTCATTTCAGCTTCTTGGTTATTTGGTAGAGTGACTTCATATCCTTTCTTCTTGCTGCTGCTTCTGCGTCTTCTGCGAGGTTTTCAATGTAAGTGCGTTTGTCTACTCTGGTACTCCGTTTTACTTCTTTGTCTTTTTGTGAGCATTCTCTTGAAAGTCTTTCTTTGAGTCTTGGGGACTTTGTGGTGAGCAGCTTTTTCTTTATTCCTTTCCTTTGGTCTATTTTGTCCCAAGTTGATGTGGAAATCTACTGCTCTTTCTTTGCTCTTCTATAGCCTAGCACTGCTTTCTCTGCTAGCTCCATGGCCATGTTGAAACTGTGTATAGGTATCTCTGTTTCCTCCTGCAGAATACCAAAACTGTTCTTCAGAGCAATTGTGAACTGTTGCTTGGTTTCTGGGTTTTGTAGCTTGGTGGTATCAAAACGCTCTTTCTTCTTCTCTCCTGTCTTTGCCTTTCTCAGTTTCAGAGCAGGTTTTCCTATCAACAGGTTGTGGTCGCTGCCAACATCAGCTAGTCTCCTTGTTTTGACGTCTTGTAGAGAGCGTTTCCATTTTCCATTTACAAGGATGTGATCTATTTGACTCTGTTCTGCCGTCTGGGGATCTCCATGTCAGTTTATGTATTGTCTTATGTTGGAAGAGTGTCCCTCCAATCACGAGGTCATTCTCCCCACATGTCACACAATCTGCTGCCATTATCAGTCATTGTACCTGTTCCGTGTTTGCCCATGATCCTTTCCCTGTTAGTGTTGTCACTCCCAACTTGTGCATTGAAATCTCCAAGAACCACTAGTACGTCAAGTTTGGGGATGTCTTCCAAAATTGACTGAAGACTCATAGAAGTTATCTTTATCTTCTTTTTCTGCTTCCTCTGTAGGTGCGTAACAGGTTACCACTGAGAGTTTGATAAATCTGGACTTAAATCTAGCAAAGAAATCGTTCAGTTATTGGTTTCCATTCAAGAAGAGTGTTACCTTTCTCCTTCTGGATGATCAGGGCTACTCCCTGTCTATGCTGGTTGTCCTCTCTGCCTGACCACAGTATGGTGTTTCCTGTCGCCAGTTGTCGTTTTCCAGCTCCAGTCCATCTAGCCTCCATGATACCTAGAAGGCTGATTTTGTATTGGTGCATTTCCTGGAGAACCTGTGCCAGTCTTCCTGTCTGATATAGTGTTCTCACATTCCAGCATCCGATGTTGATAAAAGTTTTGGGTGTAAGGAGATCCACCATCGGGGTGAAGACTTCCTTGCGGGTTTGGTCCCCATCCTTCATAAGTCCAGTTGCCTGTACTGCTTCTCTCCTACCGCCCGGTGCAGTTTTATCTTGTTTCAGTTTCCGTAGCTAGGCTGTTTTTACGGGGTGGGGTCGCTGGCCCCACGCCCAACCCTCCTCTTTTATCCGAGCTTGGGACCGGCAGGAGATTCTCAAAGAGCATTTTCCACGCAACTGTTCACACAATATGGATTTAACTTTTTAAGCATCAACGAACGTGATTTACGATGGGCTAAATCAAATGATTTATGATGGGCTAAATCAAATGATTTACGATGGGCTAAATCAAATGAGGAGGCAGCTTCAAATATTAGTATTGTCTTTAGGTGATGTATTGTAATTGTGTAATGTGTACTTAGTTCAAATGTGTAATTGTACTTTTGTAATTTTTTTAGAACAAATACAATTGTAATTGAACATTTATGAGGCTGTGTAATTGTGACCGTTGTAATGGCAATTGAACCTAGCTGTGGCAGCAAGATTACATGAATTCACCTAAAAGTTGGTAAAACAATTTAAAAAATTACTAGTAATGGTAAATGTTATCTGCTTTTTATAAAATAATCTAGCTTTACTTGACCTTTGAATGATTGCAGTTGATCCCTTATGAAGCATTTTAATTGATTTTTTTAAACACTGTAATTGTATTTTATTTTTTAAGTGATGTAATTGTAATTAAATTTGTTTGAAGTGTTGTAATTGAGCTTTTTATGGTGCTTGTATTTGTAATTGACCATTGTAATTGCTCCCAGTATTGTGTCTGTCTGTGTCACCTGTTTAATTAGATGGTGTTTCCAGGTGGACGCTGACTTGCAGTCTGCACCAGAAGTTGAAGTTACTGCGACGTGTTCGTCATGGGTGCCATCGTCCGAGTTAGACGACATGCCATTAAATCTCACAGACACTCAGACAGTGCTGCCACTCACCAGCAGTGAGATGAACCAGGTGAACATCTCAAGGATAGCATGATGATGCAATAAAACGTAACAAACAAACAGTTGGAAATGAGAAGGCAACACAACTGAGAGTCTGGCTTGTATTTATGAACTCCTTCAGAACACTACAGTTTGATAACTGTATGTTGAATATATAGCGAAATGATCAGCAACAAAATAACATTAGCAAATTACATATGTTGATATCGTTGTTGCCCCTCATAAGGTTTTGTGCAATATTAAATATATACATGTCATTTAAGACAGATTTCGCTGTATATTATATATATGTGTGTGTGTATAAAATAATTTAAATTATATCATTATTCAGGGTGTACACAATTACACATGCTCAATCTCAACTTTTATTTAGACCTACAGCAAAAATCCTCTTAATGTCAGGTTGCCCAAAACGTTTATTAAAATGTTGCTATTTATAACTGTATAAATATTGTCTTGTCACTTGTATTTGTTGGTTCTCCTTTGACAGAAAGTGAAACGGGTGAAGTGCGAGGCATGTGGGAAGTCATACAAGAGGGAACAGAGCATGAGGAAACATAAATGCAAGGCGCCACTTGGTGGGTATATTAATAATAATAGTATGTCCTCTTATACAGCACCACTGTCTGCCTAGACGAGGTGCTCATGATGCTTATTCCATTAAGAGAGCTAGTTTTGTGGTAGCAGCTGATTCAGACAAGTAGACAAGGTGCTCATGATGCTTACTCCATTAAGAGAGCTACGGGGGTAGTTTTGTGGTAGCAGCTAACGCAGACAGACAGACAAGGTGCTCATGATGCTTACTCCATTAAGAGAGCTACGGGGGTAGTTTTGTGGTAGCAGCTAACGCAGACAACTAGACAATGTGCTCATGATGCTTACTCCAATAAGAGAGCTACGGGGGTAGTTCTGTGGTAGCAGCTAACGCAGACAAATAGACAATGTGCTCATGATGCTTACTCCAATAAGAGAGCTACGGGGGTACTTTTGTGGTAGCAGCTAACGCAGACAAATAGACAATGTGCTCATGATGCTTACTCCATTAAGAGAGCTACGGGGGTAGTTTTGTGGTAGCAGCTAACGCAGACAACTAGACAATGTGCTCATGATGCTTACTCCAATAAGAGAGCTACGGGGGTACTTTTGTGGTAGCAGCTAACGCAGACAAATAGACAATGTGCTCATGATGCTTACTCCATTAAGAGAGCTACGGGGGTAGTTTTGCGGTAGCAGCTAACGCAGACAAATAGACAAGGTGCTCATGATGCTTACTCCATTAAGAGAGCTACGGGGGTAGTTTTGTGGTAGCAGCTAATGCAGACAAATAGACAAGGTGCTCATGATGCTTACTCCATTAAGAGAGCTACGGGGGTAGTTTTGCGGTAGCAGCTAATGCAGACAAATAGACAAGGTGCTCATGATGCTTACTCCATTAAGAGAGCTACGGGGGTAGTTTTGTGGTAGCAGCTAATGCAGCGCCCATATGTGGTTTTGTAGAACGAGACCATTGGTTCTGTGGGATCTTTTACTTCCCCTGCTACAGACTCCAGGTGGAAGAAACCAACGGCTCTTCTGAAGCCACTATCAAAGTGAAATTAATAACATTGTCCAAGTTTTGATTTTCCTCATGAAATTGTTATCTAAAACGGGCCCCAGAATCACTTCAGTAAAAAACAGGGACTTACCTAAAAATCAATGTTCATTACTTTTTTAGTTTGCCGGATGCAAGTTTTCTTAAAGGTACAAAATCTCATCATTTTTATCATAAAATCATGTTACATTGTGGAAACTATATTTCAACATCTTGACAGTGTTTTAATGAACCACACTTTGTTTTTGAAATTTGATCGATGTAGGTCGAAACACATGTTTACATATTGCTTGTTGCTTCGAACATATTGCATATTGTTTCAAAAGAAATGTCTTTAGTCAGTATTTGAAACAGGCAAGGTTTTAATGTTTTGTATTGTTATTCAGATAAAACTGGCGCCAGTGGGAGAAGTCAATCAGACACGACACAACCTCTAGACCTGACAGTGTGTCGCAGTGATGGTGACACGAGTTTGATGACAGTCGACGATGACGTCGACAGTGATGGGGCATTCACATGTGTCTGTAGTCGTGTCTTCGAGGATTACGAGGCCTATGTTGCTCACGTCAACGGCTGCATCAAGTCGAAACTGACACCGTACAAATCATGTGACATTTGCGGCAAGTTCTTTTTTTCGAGCTCTGGCTACTTGAAACATAAACGACTGCATTTCGGCGCCTACAAACTGCACTGCAACATCTGCCACAAGGGCTTCTTTGATCGCACGCATCTGCGCGCGCACACGGACAGCATGCACTCAAAAGTGCGCCGCCACGTGTGCAAGATGTGTGGCAAGAGCTTCTTTTGGAAGCATCATCTGAAGCGCCACCTGGGGACTTGTGATCGAGTTAAACACGACACAAGTGAGGTGGATGCCCATCTTGCATCGGTGGTCATTCATAACGATTAATAATTATACCTCCGATGGTCAACAGACCTGTCACATTGTCCAGATTTGCTGTATGCAGTACGGGTTTTGGGAGGTATACATGTATGCAATTAACCAATGAAAATGTATGGATTTATACAGTTTAATACATAATTTGAAATCAAAAATATTGATTTTGACGAAAAAAGTGGCATTGTGTCAGTACTGACTGGTTTTCCCGTGGGTGGAGTCGTCCTTGGCTATTTAGGTAAATATTTGATAGGTTTTCACAGTTAATTATTATGTCATCCCATATTATTAATTGATGGAGAACAGTTGAGAGTTAGAAGTGCAGTCCAAACCTTTCCTCCAAGGACGGTTGAAGAAAGTCGATATTTATCATAGCTCAACAAAACGTGTTACTTTGGACACTAAATGAACAACTATTTATATAACAAAATAATGTTATGTCCTCACTATTACCTGGGTAGGTAGTTTCATAGCACATGTCAATATTTGCGTAATTAAAATTAAAAACTTATAATTTTTTTAGATACAACAAAATAAGGTGGACAGGAAAGATTGTAATTTGCCTATAATTAATACTTTGCATTATCAATGTTGGCTGCTATGTATGATTTTTTTTCATTTGTGTTATACATATTTATTAACCAATGCTACGAGTTGGATATTTACTTACATGTGAACGACACGTAGAGAACACGATATCCACACTTTCAGGGGTTGGATTGCACAATACTGACAAGTTGGTCGATTGATTCGTGTTTTATTTACTATGTGGAGCCACTGACATTAAGTCCTTTGTGTTTGGACACATTCTCACTAGCTGTCGAGCCTGTTACCAGAGCTGCCAAGTTATGTCGGGAAACATGCCTGAGATCATGGGCGGATCCAAACTCTGAAATGTCAACAAGGGGTGTCTAGTTTCCTAACAGTACACCATGTGGCAGCACTTCTAGTAATCAAAATTAATTTCCACCAAGGACAGTATTTTAATATACACTGGAAAGCATTTATTAGATGGACTATTTCATTTACGTATGCTGTAGCGGTTTATTTTAATACGGAATATGTACAATTGCACTGAAATATATTGGTTTTAAAATATGTTCATTAACAAGGAAACGTGAATTTAAAGCGTGCAGTACTTTTTATTATTCTTAGGATATTCAAAGACTTCAGTGATACGACAGAGTAGTCTGAAGGTTTACCTATAAAAGGTGCGTGGGTGAGAGTGCGTATGTGTCCGACAAGAAGACCGTATTGAATAAAGTATTCAGCTCTTAAAACCAGAACGATTGAACGTGACAAGCATTGAGATATTTTGCCGTTTAGGACATCATCAATATTTTTTTAAAACAAATTGTGAGATGTAACACGAAAAGCAGCTTATATATATATATATATATATATATATATATATATATATATATATATACATATACTGCACCGATGACTATGATAATGTTCAAGTAAGTATGGCATTAGTGGAACACTGAACTAATGCTTGAAATTAACACAGTAACTAATTACACGCATTAGTCTCAAATGTGCGGCTGAGAGTGTAGCCTCAATTAACAAGGCTCCGTGAGGTGGCACCACCGTTTGTCGCTCACAACTGCTTCGTAGCAAGCACGAGTTACATCATTAATCATTCCCTTATAGTTTTACTAAGGGGTGTTCTATTTATGTATGTGAGCAAACAGCACTTACCATGATGTTTCCTCAGAATATTGGCAAATATCCGGGACTGTCGGTCTAATTGGTCAGTTACGAGTAACAATCATTTGAAATAAGCGTATACAAAGGCATACGAAACAACTGTACACTTGACCTAATCGATATTGCATGCGTTGAGATTTAATACGTGATAACACGACAAGCAGCGACATCGGGAAACTGTCAGTTGCACGAATCCTGGTGGTCGTATTTCGCGCTCAGAGTGTATAGATAAGGAAACGGCAACGAGTCGAACTCGAGGACGTCCCCGACAGAAGGTCGTTTCTCGTCGGCGCCAGGCTGGACGAAGTGATAGTACACCCAATTAGAACTGGCTTGGAAGACGTGGCTGATGGGCGGTCTTCTCGAGTCGAAGATGAAGCCGATGATGTCGTCTTTCCTCACCGCCAGACAGCGCTGGGACACTCGAAGCTATCGGAGGGACAATGAGTGATTAATGAGTGATTAATGAGTGATTAATACGCAAACGTAATCTGGAGCTTAAAGGTATAAAGGTACTGATCGTCGTTACGTAAAATCATCATGTTATAATATATTATTATATCTATCCGCAAACGTCTATAGGTGTATACACTTTTTACAAGTACATCAAACTGTACCAACATTGTATGTTCTGGGTTGTGTCTTTGCGGTTCATTTACTGTGGTGTCGGCAAATGTAAAACAGGAATACGATAAAGATACAAAGTCTGATAGTTTTATCGTAAAACATAATTCTAAATAGTATCAACAATATCAGTTATAACACACTGGCCGCTCAAATGCGTCTTAAAGAACCAACTTTTAATTGATTGTTATTGTAATGTGACCCCTAGCACGACCCTAGCGGTTTTCCCAAACTCAGAGTTGCACGGAATGCCGTTTTGTTACAGTTAAACGAGCAAACGAACCACCGACAAGTGTCTCGATCGACCGACGAATGAGTCAACCCGTCAGGAATTCGTTAGATTCCTTGTAAACAATATAGCCGGACACAAGTGACGACCGCGCGTTAGCCAGCGCGTCGGTAACATAATAACATAATAACGGCCCGACCGATGTGCCACGCACAAAGCAGCAACTAAATTGACAGCACGGCCTACATCGACGTAGCCTTCTCGCCACGTATACATTAGTGGTTTCTTCAAAGGTACTAATTGCTAACAATGATGTTATTATTACCGGGGCTCTTCGAAAGCATTCCTCAATGGAACGTGCATGTCTTGTTCATTGTAGAATCAAAGTAATGTTGTCTGTACGGGAAATAAATCGCTCCTATGTGAATGCGCCAATTGAAGTCCTAACCGATGTTAAGTGAAAACAAGTGTTTCTTTCAAAGTGGGGCGCGGTTGCTCGGCGCATCATCGTCGCCAGAGCTTCCGACTACACCAGTACCCCTGGTGGCGTCATCGTTGCCAGGGCTTCTGACCAGAGGAGACCGGGGCTCGTTGTTACAATTTTCAGTTAGTCACTTTTTGCGAAAAGCATGTTAGATGCATTATTTCTGTTAATGTATACATTAAGTTTGTTATTCGTGGTAATAAATTGCACCATACCATTGATATTCCATATTGCAGTTAAGTAGATAAATATTATGTGAAATTTCCCAGGCGCGGTCGACTGTAACAACTAGCCCGGTATGCAGGGCACATTGTTACATCATACGGGGCACATTGTTACATCATACGGGGCACATTGTTACAGCAACGAACATGTGGTTGGCAAAGCAAGTTTCACGCGTACATTTTACTGTTATTACATTAATTGGATTATATAAACATATACATCTGGTACGCAGTGTGCATAACAATGTAAGTGTTCACAGCTTCATAGATTAAGATTTTCAATCTTAGTTATCAAAGGGGATTAATTCCCCGGATTCTTACATAACAAAAAATTGCGGATGGAATATGAATTATTGAATGGAGTATGAAATAATGAAAAGAAATATATATATACAATGCGACTTCTACTTGATTGAATGATACACACACGTACGCCCTCACGCACACACGCATAAACTTCCACATTTCAATGAATCGTGCAATATTTATTAATTGTTCAAATAGGGCTATGCCATAAACATTTAACAAGATTTAACAACATTTAAAAAGATTGCCTTCCAAAACGAAACACCCAGATGTAGCCATTGGAAGGCATTGGTTCATCGAGAGTCCAACCTTTAAATTACACACAAATGACACATTTTGTTACATATGTGTAACCCGCCCTTCTGAAATACTTGTTAATTTTGTTTGACGCTGCTAGCGTTAACAGTACTGGTTATAAACACGTACGCTAGGCTTCACAGGTGAAATAAAGCGTTCACACGTCGTGGTTAAATAAGTTTTGTTCTTTCAGTCATTGCCAGCACACAACTCGCAGCCATCGGTGCGAGCCGCCCGAACGTTGTTACAGTTGTAACAATTTTAACAATTCGCCCCAAACACATTTTTTTGCAGTTGAACGCACGTGGACGATAACAAATCCTTTTTTTCAGTATAACTTCTACTTGACATAACTCCTTATACTGTATAGTAGGCATGTTTCAAGTTTCATTCACGAAACCTAAAAAGTGGCAGCCTGAGATGACAATTTGTGGGCACACCAAAAAAGCCATTTTTGTCCACACATTATTAATTTCGTCTTCTTAACTCCTGATTTTTGGACAGTGTGTCTGTTGATGGACTTTTTTGGGCAGTGTGTCTATTGATGGACTTCCTATCAACTATTGTCGATGGTATCTCCATATCTGTGCTATGATTTCGTAAAACAACTTGCCCGTGTAAACAACTAACCCCGGTCTCTCCTACACCAGTACTCCCTGGTAGATTAACATGCTGAAACTTAGCCTCGATTATCCAAGCTCCGCACTGTCGCGCCACCGTTTGTCGCACACATTTTCGTCTGGATGCAGAGTGGAGTTCTCGTTGTGATGGAACTAGTGTATGCGCCCAGAATCTGGGTGCATACATAACTAGCTAATTGAGATATCATCGGGGCATTTGGCTAATTCATAAAATAAGAGTGAACTTTTATCAGTTTATATGATGCAATTCGATTAACTTTAAACTTTGATTATATTAACAAAACTGTCCGACTGAAAAGTTAAATCAGGCAAAAAAATGTGTAGTGTAACATATCGATAATGAAGCCGATTGGCTGCTGGCGCTTCATGGGAATGCCTAGTACCAGTAGTAGCCTACACAACATGGAGTGTGGGTAGTATTGAGACGTCTCTGCGGCCAGACTCTCTTCTTGGTGAATTCACGAAGGCGAGCGAAAGTCGGATAAGCGAGACTACGGCAGAATATTACATTTCAGGTTCGAGAGCGCGTATAAGCCACACACACCCCACACACTCACACACTCACCCACTTAACTTATCTCGTCGCTGGGCGGACGCTCTTTCATATTTAGCAGTTAATTTGTTTGCTGTTTTGCAGTAGTGACAGGGCATTTCCCCCCGAGCATATTATTTTTGTAACATATTGATTACCCCACCGTGTTGTTTAGATGTAATTTCTGTGTTGATGCGATGTAAACACCCAATCTTAAATTGTAATTCTGCCTTATCCACTCACCCACTAACCCATTCACCCAACCACTCACCCACTCACCCACACACCCACTCACCCACTCACAAACGCACCCACTCACCCACACACTCAACCACACACCCAATCACCCACCCACCCACTCACCCACTCGCCCATCCACTCATCCACCCACCCACTCACCCAATCATCCACTCATCCACCCACCCACTCACCCAATCATCCACTCATCCACCCACCCACCCACCCACCCACCCACCCAATCACTCACTCACCCACTCAACCACTCACAATCTCATCCATTCATTCATTTAACCACTCACTCATTGACGTATTTCGGGTGAGGGCATTTTACCACGATTCCACGCATATTTTGTAGGAAAAATACTGATTTCAAGCAAAATCGTGTGGCAGATCTGAACCGAATTGAACCGACGCGACGCACCAGGAACGTCCCCTGCTGCGTTGGAACGTGTGTAACGTGAGCGTTCCACTTCAGTAACAACATTTCTTCCCAAAGCAATCATCCTGTAGGCCTACGTAGCCTTTGGACAATTAATAAATTCCGGTTACGCGAATTCTTCCGCCAGGGGCTTCTGACGACACCAGTACCCCTGGCAGATAACCTTGCTGAAATATGGAACTTACTGTTGCTGAGTTAACCAATAGCGGCCGTCCTGGGGTCTCGGGGGCTCGCACACTGGAACTTAACTTTAATTGGTAATGTACCCATCGTCTCTGGTCGGACGGGCAATGATGAGTATTTCGTGGGAACGCTCTTTGAAATTTGGGCACCGGCGCGTAGCTAATTTGTTTGCTGTTTTGCAGTAAAGGTAAACACTGTACGTTCTTATATATCGCGGTATCCAGTCCGTAGGACCGCTCAAAGCACTTTATACTTCACCCCCTGGCAGACATGTTCATTCCAAGGCCATCTCAACTTCTCTGGGAAGCATTAGTGACAGGACATTCCCCCCCAGCATATTATTCTTTTAACATACTGATTGCCATACCGTGTTGTTTTTTCTGCGTTGATGCAATATAAACACCCAATCTTAAATTGTAATTCTGCCTCACCCACTCACCCACTCACCCACTCACCCTTCCACCCACACACCGATCCATTCATCCACTCACCCACTCCCCACTCACCCACCCACTTACCCACACACCCACTCACTCACCCACCCATTCACACAATCACCCACACACCCACCCACTCACTCACTCAGCAACTCGCCCACTTACTCACCCATATATATATATATATATATATATATATATATATATATATATATATATATATATATATATATATATATATATATATATATATATATATATATATATATATATATATATATATATATATATATATATATGTATATATGGGATGGGCATAATATCCTTAGCTCTTAGTGGAGTACTACTGTTATGCTGAAGGTCCATAGTGTGCTGGATGAGTTCTAAAAATCCAGCACCACCAGCACGTGAGTGCTGTGGCATATCGAGAATCTCGTAAAGGGGAGGCCAAAGGCGGGCCAAGCTTAGTCACCTGTTGGTTTACTATCAGTGGCGTATCTAGGGGAGATTAGGCCCTGCTCACAGTTGGCTTTATTTTTATATTTATTCGTATGTGTAGTAGTGCCATGCGCGGGCCGGGCTTTGGGTCCAAGCCCGGCCCGGGCCTGGGCTTACATACTGCGGGCCCGGCACGGGCCTGGGCTGAAAACAATTTAAACACATCGGGCTTGGGCCGGGCCTGGGCCTAGTGTGAGCGGGCCGGGCCGGGCTTGGGCTGGGCCTGGACATAATAAAAATATTCATACAAAACACCGATTATTACTTTACTTTTTAATAAAAACTTATTATATATAATTGTAATTCCGGTTAACGAATGCTTAAAATTGTTTATTTAGTATTACATAGTTGCAAATTGAGACCTTGCATGGAATCTGATGGCCCCATAAGTTCACTTGGCTGGAAGTAGCCAGCCCCAAATGTTTACTTTAGATGCCCTTTAGTTAATTTGTTTGCTGTTTTGCAGTAGTAACAGAGCATTTTCTTCCCCAGCATGTTATTCAAGTTATATACTGATTACCAAGCTGTGTTGTTTATATGTAATTTCTGTGTTGACGCGTTGTGAACCCAATCTTAAATTGTAATTCCGCCTATTCGGATTTCTCGCCAAAATGTTAATTATTTTTTTCCGGTTAAGTGAATAGTTTAAACAACACAGGTAAGGCGATACAAAGTTTCGGTAATTCAACGATAATGTACGTAGAACTGCACTGCGAAGTTTAAGTAATTCAATGATAATGTAGGCAGAACTGCACTCCCAACTTTATCCTTATGTACATGCTAATTTCAATTAAGGCGTCTTTGGCAATGGACCCGTCATCCCCCGGGACATATTTATGTTTTTCTCATCAAGCACTGCACACAAAGCCTTGATACTCTTCTGATAGGATGTGTATAGAAGCCGAGGGAGCTATGATAGGATGTGTGTATAGAAGCCCAGGGAGCTCTGATAGGATGTGTATATAGAAGCCCAGGGAGCTCTGATAGGATGTGTATAGAAGCCGAGGGAGCTCTGATAGGATGTGTGTATAGAAGCCCAGGGAGCTCTGATATGATGTGTGTATTGAAGCCCAGGGAGCTCTGATAGGATGTGTGTGTAGAAACCCAGGCAGCTCTGATAGGATGTGGATATAGAAGCCCAGGGAGCTCTGATAGGATGCGTGTATAGAAGCCCAGGGAGCTCTGATAGGATGTGTGTATTGAAACCCAGGGATCTCTGATATGACATGTGTATAGAAGCCCAGATAGCTCTGATATGATATGTGTATAGAAGCCGAGGGAGCTCTGATAGGATGTGTGTATAGAAGCCCAGGGAGCTCTGATAGGATGTGTGTATAGAAGCCCAGAGAACTCTGATAGGATGTGTATATAGAAGCCCAGGGAGCTCTGATATGATATGTGTATAGAAGCCCAGAGAACTCTGATAGGATGTGTATATAGAAGCCCAGGGAGCTCTGATATGATATGTGTATAGAAGCCTAGGGAACTCTGATAGGATGTGTATATAGAAGCCCAGGGAGCTCTGATAGGTTGTGTGTATAGAAGCCCAGGAAGCTCTGATAGGATGTGTATACAGAAGCCCAGGGAGCTCTGATATGATATGTGTATAAAAGCCCAGGGAACTCTGATAGGATGTGTATATAGAAGCCCAGGGAGCTCTGATAGGATGTGTGTATAGAAGCCCAGGGAGTTCTGATAGGATGTGTATGTAGAAGCCCAGGGAGCTCTGATAGGATGTGTGTATAGAAGCCCAGGGAGCTCTGATAGGATGTGTGTGTAGAAACCCAGTGAGCTCTGATAGGATGAGTATATAGAAGCCCAGGCAGCTCTGATAGGATGTGTATATAGAAGCTCAGGGAGCTCTGATAGTATGGTTGGGGCGAGGTACTTGGCACTAGCACTATAAATGACCAATGGTTATGTTTTAAAGAATAACACACACAAATAGAGGATGAATTAATCCCTGATCGATTAGTGAGCGATATTAACAGACGTAAAGGGAAAGCACACCCAAACAAGGAATAGGTAAACAAAATTAAGGAGAAGCACATTTTATGGAAGCGCTAAATGGAGGCAAAGGAAGGGAAATAATATACTGTATAGTGTATGGCTAGAAATCATGTCCGTAAACTAACGAGGAGGATACAGAAGGAATTTGATATGAAGCTAGCAAAAGAAACAGAGGTTAAGTCGAACACTAAAGCAATATGGAAGTATATGAACTCTACAACCAAGAATCGGGAAGATGTTTCAGACCTGAACATAGATCTTAATAGTTCTAAATCTAGATTTACAGAGTCTGATAGTGAAAAGGCAGATGTCTTAGGATACGTTTTAAAGTGTTTTTATTGTAGAGCCAGATGGTGACACCCCCCTTACTCCAGCAGTGGAATGAAGACACGTCATGGAAAAAATGGCTGTTGATGAGGAAATGGTTAAAAAACACTTTATAATCTTAATGTGACTAAATCAGTGGGACCAGAAGGTGTTCACCCTAGGGTATTAAAATAATCACCTAATCGTTTATGTATACCACTAGCAACGCTATTTAAAAGTTCACTTGCTGTGGAAAATTACGAAAAGGGAAATTATTGAGCAGTAAGTCTAAAAAGTATATTGTGCAAATGTATGGAGCACTGTGTCAAATACCATAATTATTGTTAATCATATGACGAGAAATGAACTGTTCAGTACGCAACAGTTTAGGCGTATTAAAGGTCGTTTTATGGTACTTCAACTGTTAAATGTTATTGACTAGTGGACCAAAACTTCAGATAGAGGAAAATCTATAGATATAGTGTATCTAGACTTCATGAAAGCTTTCGATGCCGTTCCTCATAAAAGATTGGTAGGCAAACTTGAATCATTTGAAAAAGGTTACTGCACACTAAGATGGACTAAGGTGTTCTTGTCTGACCGTGTACAACAGGTCGGTGTAAATAGTACGACGTCTGAATGGACAAACGTTCCCAGTGGCCTTCCGCCGGATAGTGTCTATGGACCGATCCTATTTGTTTTATTATAAATGATCTTCCGAAGAGTATAGTTTCGGATGTATATATGTTTACAAGGGGTTTAGAACGATTAATAGTCCAGATGACCAGCATACACTACAGGCGATTTAGATAAGCTAACATCTTGGTTTAGTCAATGGCTACAAAGATTTCACCCATACAAATGAAAGTTAATGCATACAATCTGAACGTGGATAATACTGTCCATGGGGTTATTATTGATTAAAACTAGAATTCAATAAGCACACCAACCAAAAATAAACAAAGCAAACAGTAACATGACAGTTGTTAGAATGTGTTTTACAACCCTAAAGCAAAATAATGTTGTGTCATTATATAAAGTTTAGCTAGGAGTCATTTACATTATGCAACATCTATATGGTCCCCTTATAAATATAAATATGCCATAGAAAATGTGCAAAGACGTGCAACAAAGCAGCTTCCTGGGACGAAGGATATTCCTTACCAGGAGAGACTTGAGAGACTGTAACTTCCCACATTTCCGCATATAGACGTCGACGAACACGTGGTGATATGATTGAGGTTTATAAACTGCTTAAGGAAAGTATGGCAGTAATGTATATGACATTGTCAAGCTTCACAAAAACAGTGATACAAAGGAAGGAACCAGGTGTCTTAGTTTGAAGCTTTTTCGAGAAAGTGCTCGTTTAAAAAAGAAAGAATGAAAAGAAAATGTCTCACTTTGAGTTATAAAATTATTTATCGGAAGTAGTTGTAACTGCCCAAAGTGTCAACTTGTCTAAAAACCGTTCACAAAAACATTGGAGTACTGAAGAATTTATCTACAACTACAAAGCCGCTTTGCCATGAAGTCGTGGAGCATTTCAAGGGAAAGTTGAAAATCTGACCAGCGAAAAAACTTAAATAAACCTACGTAAGGCAAACATGACGTCATTGATGTGTGTCATAATTCTGACCACAACGACTTGTTCATTCCAAGAAATGCTCTCCTATTGATGGCGAAGCGAGTAATTACAAAGAGTCTCTGTGCGACGTACCGTCACTGGCGTCCGTTCTGTCACTTCCCTGGTCTCGTAGATCAACCGAAATTGGTCAGTGGCACCAGCCAGACGTCGCCACACCTGTGGACACGTTTGCATTTTAAGTACCAGAAATGTCAATAATTAATTAGTGGTGTCCCAAGTTAAGACAATATGCGACTATTACTGTGCACGCACGAACGCACGTACGCTCATACGCAAGCACGCACGCACCCACACACACGCGCTCGCACATTCCACAAGTTTTCAACTATGTTCAAAGAAGGGAAGATTAAACTAAAATAACCATTAAAATAGTGATAATCCTTAAATATTCATAGAACTAGCTTGCGTGCGCTAACAGAAGTATGGAGTTAACTCGGACAAACATCTCAAATGTGAACACCGTGTGTGACATATATCAGTTGCATGGTTTGTTATTTTTGTAGGCTTGGTAATTGTCAAAGCAATGGTCCGTTGTCAATATGCACATAATACGACTGGTTAGGGGTAACACGGGCAATGAAAATGAAACATGGGGATTTTCCCAAACAAACTTTCACTGGAATAAAATAACGAATACCTGCAACGTTAGGAAATTATTTATTAGAAATTTAGTGTTGATCACTTAGAACTGCTAACAGCGGTAAAGGCCAGTTTACACACACAATTTTTTTCTGGTTTGTAGGCCGACACGGTGTCGCGCATTATGGTGGTGCAATATTCAGTCGTGTAAACACCTTCACGCAAAGGATTAGCGAGATTGTGTCAGTGGAATTGGAAATGTATCCAATCTGACCGACAGTCGGTCGCCATTTTGAAGTGGCCAATCAGCTCAAAAGCTCAAGTCGGAATTGACGCGAATCATTGGTCGCAATCGCAGTGTCTGAACACGTTGCTCGTATAAAAGCACGTATACAATTTAGCTGCGATTTGTCATGCGACGTGGTATTGTCCGACCAATTAGGACACGCGTCATTCGTGTAAACCGGCTTTTAATAAATCACGGTCTGTGGTTACCTGGATGGTTGAGTTAGCACCGAAGATAGTAGCAGCTTGACTACCGAGATGTGTCGATACTGAGATGAGACGGCCGGGCTCGGACACCGCGGTTTGGGACGGCAGCATGATACTCCAGTTCTTGGCGAAGCTTCGCTTCCCAGTCGCCGGTGGCGTTTTTTTCGTCTGTGTCGTCAACGTCTCTGCAAGTCGCGTTGACGATAATAATTAATTGTGACACGGAGAAGTGAACTGAAAATGTTGGCTTAAACGAGTAAAATACTTTAATATTAGTTGTTAGGAGAAACTGTTATAATTCGTTCGAGAGTAACAACGTACGCTACTTCGTTGGCACACTTACATAACTAATAAATAACTTCGTCACATTGGCAACTATTATTAAAATAACTCGTTAGTACTTCTGACACACCTGTCACAACACTTGACAATTGGCCTCCAGGTGGCGTGACGGTCTCATTTTCGATAAGATCATTATTTACGTTTCCCGGACGTCTGCGGGTTCGCGTAGTACTCTCGGTGGTGATGATGGCGGTGATGGCGGGTGATGTGGCGGTGGTGGCGGGTGCAGTGGCGGTGATCGTTGTGATGGCGGCGGTGGTCGTCGTGGTGCTGGCGGCGGTGGGGGTCGTGGTGGCGGCGGTAGTCGTCGTGGTGGTGGCGGCGGTGGTCGTCGTGGTGGTGGCGGCGGTGGTGGTCGTGGTGGCAGCGGTAGTCGTCGTGGTGGTGGTGGCGGCGGTGGTCGTCGTGGTGCTGGCGGCGGTGGGGGTCGTGGTGGCGGCGGTAGTCGTGGTGGTGGTGGCGGCGGTCGTCGTCGTGGTGCTGGCGGTGGTGGGGGTCGTGGTGGCGGCGGTGGTGGTAGTGGTGGCGGTGGTGGTGGCGGTGGATGTCGTAGCGAGGACAGTGGTAGTGTCTATCAGATGAGACATCGTCGAAGTGGTCTGTTTCGAACCGGAAGTACTTTGTGTAAACGAACCGGAAGTACTGGGTGTGACGGTGCTGGGTGCAGGACCCGCACATACATCGTCCGTCTCGTTCAGTTTATTCACGTTGCCACAAGCGCCACCCAGCGGGAAGCAGACGACCGGCTGGCTGACATATCGGTCAGGACTTGCGCACAACGCTTCCCAGGGTGACGTGAAGACCGCAGGCCGGAACCCCCGCAACCACGCGAGTGCGCAGTCGCAGCGCCACGGGTTTCCGGCGAGCGTCACGTTGAGCAGGACCTTCAGGTCGCTGAATACATGCGCCGACAGCGTTTGCAACCGGTTTCCGTCCAACTTAACGTCTTCCAGCGCCTCTGTCCGGCTGAAGACGTCATCGCTGATATGCCCAATCCGGTTGTTGCTAAGTCGCAAAACCGTCAACCTCTTTTGGTCTGCGAATACCCTTCTCGGAAGTGTTTCTACCCTATTATCGCTCAGATCTAGATCCGCGAGCCGCCTCAGGTTGTCGAAGCTGGAACCATGCAGCGTGGCAATGGCGTTGCCTTGCACATCCAAACGGATCAGCTCGAATAACCGGCCAAAGGCTTCGCGAGGAATTTCCTGTACGAGGTTGTGGTCCAAGTGCAGATGCCTCAGTTCCCCCAGTCCGCGCCATTGACCGTTCCGCAGCGCCGCGATGCTGTTTCCGGAAAGATGTAGGCTGGTGACACCCGGCGTGTTCGCGAACAGCCCGTCGGGAATGTCTCTCAGGCGGTTGTTCTGTAGTTCGATGTACACCAAGCCGGACAGCCCTTCGAAGCTGCGCCGGTCTGCCGTCGTGATCTGATTGTCGGCCAAATGAAGGTACCTGGCAAAACAAACATACTTTACTACCAATGTACAATTAAATAGGCTGTCGGGAATGACAAATCTGCGACAACATAGATGTCTACGCGTGATTGACCGCACTTGAACTAATTGGTGACGAAAGAGGACGACATGTTAGCCAATAAAATAACGAATGGCTATGACAATAATTGTTAGACGTATTTTCTTCAAACTGCAAGAAAGCAGACGAACTAGGGAGGGTGAATCAGTTGTTACAAGGAGCAGTGTAGACTACTTGGTGGACGGTGTACCTCAGGTTTGACAGCGACCCGCAAAGGTCTCGCTCTAATCGAGTGAAGCGGTTCTTGGACAAGTCAAGCGTGTGCAGAAGCGGCGTTCCCGCGAATGTCCCTCGCGGGATCGAACGGATCATGTTGCCCTTTATGTAGAGGAACATCAGGGTGGGAAGACCAGCGAAGATTTCCGACGACACCGCCTCGATGCGATTGCCCGCGAGGTTGAGGTCGCTCAGTATCGGCAGACCAACGAACGACTGCGCGCTCAGAGTGACGATGCGATTGTCGTACAGGTGGAGGAGTTGAAGCTGCTTCAAGCTACGGAACAGCCCGGCGGGGACCTGCGAGAGCCGGTTTCCGTTCAGATACAACGACTTCAGCTTGGTCGTGGCGTCAAAGAAACCATCCGGCAGCGACTCCAGCTCGTTGCTCGCCAGTTGTAAGCTGTCGAGTCCGGATAGGTCTCGCAGTAGACCGTCAGGGACGACGCCAATCCGGTTGCTCGTAAGGTCGAGGACCATCAGTCGGGTCATCCCGTCAAAAACTCGCGCCCCGAGGCGATGAATCCTGTTGTTGTTCAGCATTAGCCGTTCGAGCCGGGCGACATGACGGAAGACGGCGTCTGGGAAGGAGTCGATGCGGTTGTTGCCAAGTTCCAGTTCAGTAAGGTCGACTGTGTCGCGAAATACGTCTCCATTGAGTCTTTCCAGGCGATTGTGGTGCAGAAAAAGACCGTGCAGTCGGCGCAGGGAGCGGAAGCACTCCGGATCCAGACGCGATAGTCGGTTCATGTAGAGATATACATAGCGTAGCGACTCGAGTTGCCCGAACACGCCGCCAGGTAGCGTCGTCAATCGGTTGTTTGCGAAGGACAGATACCGCAACTTCGGCAGTCCCCGGAAGTGATTGGGTGACAAATCGGTGAAACGGTTTTCATCCAGGTGCAGCTCCTCCAGGTCTGCACCGACGGCAGAGAATGCATCTGATTGGATGGTGGAGACACCCATTCCTTGCAGGGTGAGCTTGTACGTCCGGAGGCCGCGAAATGCATTCTTCTGGATAAGGGTAATACTAGAATCCCGCCTGATGCTTACCTGAAGCAGTAGAGAATAATAATAAATATTAGGCTTCATAATTACTATGCTTCGTCCGTGTTCCCATGTCCTACGTGTCCTACATATCCTACATGTCTTACGTGTCCTACATGTCTTACGTGTCCTACGTGTCCTACATGTCCTACATGTCCTACGTGTCCTACATGTCCTACGTGTCCTACATGTCCTACATATAAGCATTTACCAAAACTGAATAATGTGCATATAATTGATGTTAAACTCACTGGTCTGCAATGTTTCTGACTTGGTCCTCGATCCCTTCTCAAGTAACGGCATTGTGTATGCTTCTTTCCATTCTGAATGAATTATTCCATCTTCTAGTGACAAGTTAAACACTGTTGTAAGTTTGTTCTACAATTTACTTAAGCAGTTTTAGTGGTATCCCATCAACTCCAGGTGATTCATTATCTTTCATTTTCCTAATTTCCTTTGCTATCATTTCAGGAGTTACAAATAACTGCCCAAAATGATCTGATTTATTCGCGTCAAATTTGGAAAATGGAACTGGAAGTGAGCTGATGTCATATGTGGTAAACAACTGAGCTAAAATAGTCATTCAGGACCTTTGCCATTTGAAACTCGTCTGGAATTATGTTTCCACTGTTGTTTTCCAGTCGACCGACCTTATTTTGTTCAAATATTCTTTTGGATTTACTAATTCCTGTAGTAGCTAGGTTTATTGCCTCTTTGTAGTTTGTATAGTCTTCTACATTTCCAATGTGTTTATATACCCTTCACCGCATAGGTTCTTGAATGTTAGAATTGTTTTCTAATAGCCTGTTTTGATTTGTGCTTCTTTCTGGATCTTTTCCTTTTTAAAGTGGAACAAATTTATCAGTAATGCCCTCAATCTCATATTTTTGACAAGTCCAGCGTTCTGTTGCTGTCTTATTCTTCAGTAAGTTATTCCAATCTATATTCGCTAAATAATTATGTTCTCATCTCTTTATATTTGCCTACGTTGAAGTTACTCCTCCATTGTTTTGTATATGCATTCCCTGTTTTTACTTTTATATTAAACTGGATTTGGTTATGGTCACTTGAACCCAAAAGTTCGTGTACTTTAACATTGTCAACTAATTCATTGCTTTTATATTATTCCCTGTTTTAATTTGTTATTAAAATGGATCTGGCTATGATGACTGGAACCTAAGTTTTCATTTACTTTAGCGTTATCAACTAATTCATTTTGAGAAGAAAATTAAATCCAACACATTCTCACCTCTGGTTGGTTCCAAGACATGTTGAGTAAGGAAACAATCCTGTGTCAGAAGTAGAAACTGATGGTCGTCACCCCCAGCACTCTAATGATTCCCACTGTATATGGCCATGGTTAAAATATATAGTGTTTTGCACTTTTACATCTTCCTCTTGTCATATGTTTGGACTACGATAAACTACTCCTATTGTAAATGTTGAGTTTTGGGTAAATATGTTATACCAAATTGTTTCATCACAATCTGCTTCACTTTTCAGTGTTATTTCATATACATAGATAGATTCTTTAATACATAAAATTACTCCACCTCCCATTCGGTCTCTCTCTATCTCTGTCTCTGTCTCTGTCTCTGTCTCTGTCTCTCTCTCTCTGTCTCTCTCTCTCTCTCTCTCTCTCTCTCTCTCTCTCTCTCTCTCTCTCTCTCTCTCTCTCTCTCTCCCTCCCTCTCTCTCTCTCTCTCTCTCTCTCTCTCTCTCTCTCTCGCGTGTCCTTCGTAAGCATTACATAACCTGTCAGTGCTAAGTAAGCATCTACTATATCGTTATTTGCCAATGATTATGTGATACCTATTACACGAGGGTCAATGTATGTTACCGTATTGTCTAAATTGCATTTTATTTACTATGCTTCTGGAACTTAAGCTTACATATTTAAGTTATTTTTTTTCAGAAATAATTGGTGAACATTTCCTTGCGTGTTTATTTATGCTATTTTAAGTGTTCCCAGGAAGTTCCCCCTACGCATCTAATTTAAAATATTTACGGTAATTATGCCTTCTTCGACAACCCTGACATGTCCTACATCAATTGTTAGTTGAGACAGTTTACCAACCCTGTTTGAATCAGCTACAAATAATTATATATGCTTACTAGATACATTATCTTGATATTAAGTCATCTACTTATAATCATAATTTATGTCAGTAAAATAATTTTGGTTGTGTTCTAGATATCAAAGAGAATGACAAATGGCTCAACGACCACTGCCTTCCTCTATACGTGTTCTAATTTCAAAACTTTTCTTTTGTAAACGAGCCTTACTTGTAGCCCTCGGTCTACTTATGGTGTGTGAATAATATTATATTATATATATATATATATATATATATATATATATATATATATATATATATATATATATATATATATATATATATATATATATATATATATATATATATATATTTCTTCACACGCATAAGTAGACGAGGTTAATATATATATATATATAAAAAATATATATATATATATATATATATATATATATATATATATATATATATATATATATATATATATATATATATATATATATATAGAGAGAGAGAGGGGAGAGAGAGAAAGAGAGAGAGAGTGTGAGAGAGAGAGGGGCAGTCAGACAGACAGACAGGCAGACAAACAGAGACAGGGAGACAGAGAGAAAACGTGGGGGAGATACACGATCAGATTCGCTGGACGTTACACACTAACCCCATTCGTTGTCAGACGTGCTATTCACCTTGCATAAACGCTGAGTTGATGTCTGATTTATAAGCCAGACACGTGGGTTGTGCGACATGTGTCCATACTGTAATGGCAAAGGCAGTACCGTACGCCAGAGCTCCAACAATGTGATCAACACAAGACATGATTCATGTTGGTTACGAAAGATGGAACGTAGCCGTGATCATAAATTCTTATAAAAATATTATACGTCGAGTGGTATTTAATGAGGTTAGTCCGTACATGTGCTATATCACTGTTACTGATACGGGCAACTCCACCGTCAAAGCCACATGTAACACTATTCAACCGACTTAATGAGCTACCGTTAAATAAACACGTCATGTCGCACGCCCACAAAACAAGTCTTACGCGGGCATATCTTTCTTGTGAACGATTGTCAAGTTATCAGCCGCCAGGCACGGTATGGCTTGGAATGCGTTCAAGCGTTTTGTCCCGGCTGCGCTTTAGTCAATAGTTATACACCCCCATGACTACATGCCGCTGTGTCGAACAATACCAAGTGTTGTGGATGAAACGACGAAATGAACTGACACTGAATGTATACTCAGTATGTCTACATGCAAGACTTGTCATCGCCCATTCACAACCACACCAGATAATGAAAACACGGTTTTTACGGACACCAGTATGTGTACGATGCAATTACGTGATTGACAACCCGATTATTTCCCAACCAGACATACTATTACACTCGTCAGATAAGACTCAATACGAGATCGATATTGCGCTTGATATGACGATGTCTCTCTTAGTGAAACTTTCTTGTGAAAAGAAACACGCAATTGATTCTTGCAACCAAAGCAGACATAATACAAGCAACTGACGCTCTGTGAATGTATCTACAATTAGTAATACTATCCTTAGTTGGACAAACTTACAGCAAAAGCACAATACAACAAGGGACCAAGCGCTCATTCAAAGTGAACACTCTTTGTGTGTGTGTCTGTGTGTGTGTGTGTGTGTGTGTGTGTGTGTGTGTGTCTGTGTGTGTGTGTCTGTCTGTGTGTGTGTGTGTTTGTGTGTGTGTGTGTGTGTGCGTGTGCGTGTGCGTGTGCCTGTGCATGTGCGCGTGTGCGTGTATGTGTGACCTAACAACGTCTACGCGTCTATTCCAACACACATATCAATACATGTTGTACACAAGTCAATATTGGACTAACCAGGAACTTGGTACTTAATATTTCCTTACGTGTACAACTGTATTTCACCGTTTTCTATTTCATGTCTTAATTAAGGAGAATGGATCGCTATGTAAGGTGTTCGTCCACACAACAGCTGACGACTTGGAATTTAATACAAACTACTGAAATTGCCTAATTCTAAGTTCGTCCTCACAATGGTACAAGTACTGTGGAAATATGATATACTGTACTGCAGCACATTGCACAAAATACAAGTTTTGACACATTTGAACATGTATATACATTGGTCGAATGGAACAGCCTCCCAGAGTAGTGGTGCATGCAGCTATCCTCTCATTCGAGACTAGGCTTCAACCTCATTGTTGAACCCTAAAACCCTTATGCGCCCCTCTTCCTTCCATTCTACAACTCCTCACCTCTAACTAAAATCCCCAAATCGCACGGGTACAATTGTTGTAGCTTTCTGTTGCAAAGCTCCCGCCTAAAAAACGACATCTTCAGTATTTTTGAAGGTGGTCAATACATATGAGAAGACGCAATTGTACTAAACCCTAGATCGTTACCTCGGGCACCAAGGCATCCGTGGAAACACCTACACTACCGTGGTTATCGCCGTCTTACCTCGGTGTACACAGTCGTCGACTCCCCGAAAGGCGGCACCTCGTCAGCGGTGAGGTCGTCGCAGTACACGTAAGAGTACCACGTGAACTTCTTCTGACAGTAGCACTGCGGCACGAGTGCCGGACAGGCGGCCAAGCTGACCGATGTCCAGAGGGCCAACGCCAGGAAGAGCACGAGCACTTTGTCGGCCATCTGTTACAGCTGAGCTGTCTGCGGACGGCCTGCGTAGTCAATTCGCCGTGTGTCGTCGTACAAAGACCGAGCTGCGACGCGAGCTGTGTCGGTTACACTGCCGTTGCACGCATCGGCGAACACATGAAAGCCGTCCGCTGACAGCCGCTCGCTAACAGCTGACATGCCGACGGTCTCGCATACCTGTGGTCGTCAGGGATTTGTCATAGATCGTATTCTTTGAGCGACGGGGCGGTTACTACAGGTTGCACTAACTGTGCAGATATGTGGAATAAAGCAGCAATGAACAAAGGTTATTTTTTTATTTATTTATTTATTCTTCTTTAGTGCATATTTCTTGAAATGGTTCTCAAGACGATGCGCACGTTATTTGTGTATTTTATGTATTCGGTATTTTGGAGGGGTAAATGGTATGACACATGTTGGCTGTCTGTTAAGCCACATGGACAATAATTTGGTTAGGTGTTTCTGTCTCCCAGTTGATTCAACGAAACGCCGTAATTGACGATACACTTACAGTGGCGGCACCACATGCCTTTGTAGTGCTCGCCCCAGAACCGACATGCTCATACTTCGTCCCACACGAAGTACGGCTAGCTCTGCTCACCAAGGGAGCAAAAGAAACGTTTTGCAAATTATATTGGTGGGTCGCTTTCTGTGGCAATGCGTTAACCTAACTGTTGGTCGACTTGTACAATGCGAAGAATGCGTCTCTTCTTGACAATAACCTCTGCACTTTCAGTGACCCGCTATCACAGCAGTAGGCTAAGCACAAACCTGAACAACCTGAAACAGTATAGATGACTACCCCCGACGCACCGTTAACCGACGTCTCCACCCATGTGTGACTGGCCAAGGAAATACTTGTTGAATGTTGTTGTGTAGACGGACATGACATCCTGTGATGACCAACCATGCATGACGATTTATCGTGAGAGGTGGCACGTTACAGCAGTTATCGTCGTCATCGTTGTCATCATAATCATTGACGTTATTAAACAATGTCTATTTAAACATAATTATTGACAGCCGAAATATGTTTTAGTGAACCACAATTTATACATATGATCTGACTGTTATCGCTTTGTGAATATCGAACTTGTCATTCAGCCGGCAATGTAAACACGATATTCGGCGCGAAACATTCAAATTAAGAAGATGACGGTCAAACTATATATTTAAATTTTGTTTAATTAAAAGGCATTTGGGCGGTCAAGCCTTTAGAACGTAGATATTATATAGCGCCGGTATCCGCCTAGATAACGCACTCATGTGATTTATGACATCATCAGTGCACGTGCGTGTTAGAGTTTGTGAGTCCACGACAGATTACATATATACCCCCTGTGCGGGATCATTTACACATTCCTTAATTATTATAATGAACGCATTTATTTTAGGAACAGAAGGTAGGCCCAACCGTTCGGTTCTACTGTACCAAGTGGGCTGTTAGGGACAAGACACGCGGTCCAATCAGATAAACCATAATTATGATTCGCAGATCATAAGTGAAGGTTTGTAAGCCGCTACCGAGTTATTTAAAAGGGGATTCATACCATCAGATATGCAGATTACACAACACTTATGCTCACCGTGTTCGAGAAGCTGCAATTCTCCATTGACGAGCTTCAAGTTGTTTGTAACAACAAATGTGGTTATGAACATCAATTTCTCCCCGAATCAAGGTCATCACTTTCTCGGCCAAGCTTGTTGTTCTGGAAGGCGAAACACTAGAGACTGTGGAGTAGCTTTGATTTTTGGGTAGCATGGTGCTATATATCGTCTACAAGTGATATATGTTAATCAACGTATAGCGTTAGCATCGGCAGCCTTTGGTATGCTCAGAAGTAACATATTTTCTAACAGAACAACACTTGAAGCCAGATTATATGGGGCCCATGTTATTATATGTTATTATATGGGGCCCATGTTATTATATGTCATTATATGGGGCCCATGTTAATGATTCGTCATTTGCGGTCGTCGAACCTCGTTTAGTCTGAAGAGGCTTATTTGAGTTGTTTCAAATCATCACTTCGAATGAAGGGGCCCTTTTGTAGGATGGTTGCACCAGCTGGTAACACAGACTACGTGGGAGAGATATGTCGAATATATTATACCGACTTTTCCATTTTGCTACAATTCAAAACAGAAATAATGGCAACGGAAACATAGAAACCCAGAATTGGCTAGGAAGGTGGGACAATTTTACTTCAAAACTTTGTAGGTGGTTTGATTGTCGGTTGGTTTATGTTCCAAACAGTTAAGGAAATATATATTATTCTTTCAAGTTAAGGTGGGCTGTTACTATTAAATTATAGTAATAAATGAACAGCTGTATTGTGGATGTATTGGCCAGATTTACTGGATGCTATTTACAGAAATCATCTATCCAGCAACTTTGCCGTTTCGTCATCAAGTCGATAAATTGGCAGCATGACGTCTCGCTCGATTAGTCTCCTGATTAGTCCGGTACGCTTTGATGTCGTAGCAGAAATGCCAGTGAGATTGATTTGCCAGGTAGATTCTTGTGTCTCAATTTAAGTCTGCCAACTAGGCGTTTGCCTCCAGTTAACTCCCCATAGAAATGGGTTGGGAGGTGGTCACTAGACATCCACTGTACGTGCCCAATCCACTGAAGTCGTCTCTAGTTGAGAGTGCTGCTCAGTGGTGTTGACTTGCAGTGTTGGAGAATCTCAAGGTCGGAGACTTGCTCTGCCATTTCACGCCAAGGATCATACGTAAGCAGCATATATGATAGCCGTTTAGCTTAAATTCATGTTTGCGACAGGTTTTCCAGGTCTCTGCACCATACAACATGCATGATACACTTTCAGTTTTGTATACATTGTCAGAGTCAGACTCTTGTTGGACCAGACTCTTTTTGAGAGTCTTCTAAATGATGTTACAGCTTTGTATAGTCGCGTGTTTAAATCCTTATCAATCGTAAAATTAGGTATGCGAATTTCGAGTTTCGAGTGCTTCATCGTTGTGGGTGATTTTGGCTGCTTGAGTCCTGTGGCTCACGAGAGCGGTCATTTTGATGCAAAAACTGTGCAGATAAACTGTATATTATAGACTGCTGCTGTTCCTCTCAATGGGAGCAGAAGGCGGCGTCGTTTGCACAGAGGGCCTGAAACTCATGTACCGCTGTTGTTCAAGCGAGTTGCAGACTATATGTTGGCGTCAAATCTACTTCTCAGTCCCACTCCAGGGTTTGCAAGGTTTACAAAGTTAGCATTTCGCATTGCATCTCTCAGTATTTCAGGGAAGTATATCCCAAAAAAGAGTTGGGTCCAGAACACAACCCTGCTTCACACCGTTTACAAAGGAAAAGGGTTCAGATACCATCCAATCGGCATGTTTTTATGGGAGGATTTGATCGACTAGATCAACTTGGATTGGAGGACATCCGACTTTCTTGAGAAGACTGAAGCTTCTCGATTCACGTAGTCGAAAGCTCTTGTGAGATCCACAAAGGCAACGTGGACTGGCTTACGTTGATCCACCGTTTTCTCTCGTAGTCATCTTGCACAGGTTATCATATGTACAGTTCCTCTGCCAGAGTCAGTGTACACCCGTTCCAACATTTGTAGACGTGTGAGATTGATACGTGCGAATATTTTCCCTATAACACTTAGCAGGAAATCTTACTCTGTAGTCATTGCTGCCACCTTTGTCACCCTTGTTTTTTTACAGGATGATTATATTTGAATCCCTCATTTCCTGCGGAACAGGACGTTCCAATGGCATAGACACACAAGTAGACTGTAGAGCGGTAAGATGGGAAATTTCATTAAATTTAATGCGAGAACTCATTCAGTTAGATTTATGTGGAAATTTAGCATTATATATAAGCTATGGCTAATACGCCGGCGATTTTTGAAGCCATCTTGAATTTCGACCACTAAGCTGTGACTATCCAATGGTCATCATATCAATTAATCACCCTTAGGCATGGACTTTCTAAAAATACCAAGATATTTTGCCCTCTTATACGATACAAAATAAGTGAAATATTTGGTGTGGGCTAAATAACTAATTCATAACTAATTGCCAAAAGGTGGTGACGTGAACCTCTGACCGGATTGGGTGCCAAAAAAACTTTGCTGATACAATGATACAATTATTTTCTGTGTTTTGTTTTGTAGCAAAGATATACATATGGTAATATGAAGCTATATTGTAGTCAAAATGTCTTTATAGTTATGTGAAACAGTAAAACGTCACATTTTTACCGTTTGAAAAAGTGGACAAATGCAGTCGATGCGCTAACAGTTTATCACCTTACCCAAATGAACCAGTAATTGTCAATTAATTAAAACACACCGTGTTTAAACTAAAGTTTATAAATAAAAAAAATTATTAAAAATGACGTAGGTCGTGCGTGATGTTTTATGTCCGCCGACCACGTTTTGTTCTTCGTAACTGACCACAGTGACTTGATTCTTCCAACGTTTTAGTTACCACTGATGCGTAATTGATACCCGTTCATAAAAAAAACCAAAATAAATTATGTGAAACAATGTTAAACTTTGGAAAAAATATATAATTTGAATGACGATGAATTCTATATCGGATCGTCACGGTCGAACAATCTTTGATTAAAAACTAAAACGAGCAGTTTTGCGCCTTATCGACAGTTAATGTTGACTTGGGGGGTTGCTTCCTCTGGCACTGCCCTCTAATTTGTATTAGAAAAAGCGCCAAGCTGAAGGAAGGGTAAGTAATGTGACGTAGGTCCGTGAGTCGTACGACGTCACGCACGAATGAAAGCTCATGTCAAAAACAGCACATGTCCAAAGCAGCACACGATTCATGAGATGCACTGCAAGTCTTTTACCACAGTCGAATGAAAAACTTCACGTTCTGTCAGCTTTATTCGACATTCGTGTCGGTTTGTTTTGTTTAGAAAGGTTAATTAAAGATTACATTGTGGACTTCCTTGTTAGGCATACATTATTAAACCCATCTCAACATGGATTCCTATAAGCAAGGTCATGCTTAACAAATATATTAAGTTTTGTTTGAAGAAATCACTAAGTGAATAAACGAGGGATTGCCATTACATGTTATCTACTTAGATTTTCAGAAAGCTTTTGACAAAGTGCCCAATCAAAGATTACTACTTATATTAAAAGTCCATGGTGTCAGGGATGGCCTAATCGAGTGGATAGAAAAATGGTTGATTGACAGAAGACAACTGTTGATCGAATGAACAATGCCCCCCCATCTGGATCGTATATACCACGTGCGTCATGCATGACTTGTCCCAATTTAATCATTGCATCATATCAAGTTGCGTCATTCTGCTTAACAAACGTTCGGCTAGTTGATTGTATCGTGACAAAAACATATGATAAAATATATAGCGTTTCTTTTGTTGTTCAGTACAGGGTGTATATATACCGGAGAATGGGTGTATTAGATGTCCTTAATAATCCTTTGGAAAATTTAAAAGTTTGAGCCTTGTTCCTTATGCACTGGCATCGGATCATAAATGACATTTGTTAACCCCTGACTCCGAGTTATGCTAGAAAAATCATTTTAGTCCTTTAGAATAGATGTTAATGTCTAATATAATAATATGAATCAAAATGTTTTGTTCAAAGCTAACCTTTGCCTAAGTTATTCTCTGCTAAGCCAGCCATACACGTACAGATTCTTCAGTTGCAAACATGTCGGCGACACCTTTTCAGTTGGCAAGTCAAATGTATTCGTTATGTGTATGTTCTCCACCAACAGTTGGCAAGATTTTTTGTGGACGTCTGGCATCTGAAAAATCGATCGGTCGACGGGTTGTTGCCAATTATTTGTCGACAGACAAACTGTCGGCGACTAAAAGTAAGTATGTGTAAGGCGGGCTTCGTAACCCCCCACAATGTTTGTCAGCATGGTACAGGAACGCATTCAGCTGTTGCACCCCTGTGTCATTAAGCTATTAAACACGACGAAGTGGATTAGGCAAAGGTAAGCCACACATGTAAGTAGACAAAGTTACATGCAACCCGATCAGGTGCATATATGATATTATGTTTATTTGTGTTTTGTCGCTTTTTGAAAGAGAGTGGATAGAATGGAGAACATAGTGAATTGAAGATTATAGATGGGCAGGAAGAATGACTGGCGTCAATGGTGTGTGTAAGATGGAAACCCTGATCAACGGGCACAGTTTCGTTAGCCGGACCGCTGATCGGGTGTCCCGAGACGGGTTTGACGTAGCGGACCGGAACGACCGCACCGAGGTATATGAGGGGAATCGGGGGAATGTGGGATTCGGGGGTCTACTGGCATTTACCTTTTGTCAGGAGGATCGATCCGTCCACGACTTACCTGGACTCGGAACCAACGACCCGAGCGATGTCAGAGTGCATCCGGTACGCATCGCTAGTGACATTGTGGACGTGGCGTAGAATGACAGAACTAATCATATAGCCAATCGGAGTCTAGGTAAACGCCCACTGTATCTGTACATACTAATACGCGTTCGACGTCATAGAGCATTGGTCATAAAAGCCATCGACACCGCCGTTGTCACACATATGTGCGGTGCCTTTAACTATCATTGAACACAGAGTCATACGAGAGTCGTACAAGAATCATGAAGCTGACCGTCTACTGCGGGTTCGCTGTCTGTCTTATGTGTGTCGCGTCGGTCGTCGCAGGTTGGTGTTCTTTTCTGTTTTAGTCTTCATCTTCAGCAAACAACTGTGTGCACATACCGATACGTGCACTGATATTATGTATGAACGAATTTCACAGATGTTCTACAATACCTACTCATTCGTGCGACGCGCACTGAAGAACTCTTCCTATGCATGTTGCAAACGTGACTTTCGTTTTATCCAACGTACGCAATGTTTTCGATACAAATCTAGCAAAAGTTTGGAGACAAAACTGTTAGTCAATTGTTAAAGTTGAGTTCAGCTGACGTGCAATGTGTCTTCTTCCAAAAGCACCCGGCAACCTTTAAAAGTCATTCCAAAAGTCAAATTGTTTTCGCTCGATTCGTTTTAGAATCATTTCGCGAAAAAGCAGACATACCTAGTGTCAACTACGATATTTTGTGATGTGTGCAAATATATTACTTATTTTTGATGAAATTTTATGGAACTATCCTTCTCGTAGATATGCTACACAGCTGGTATGAAGCGATTTATGAATTGGATATTTATATCCGAGTTGTAATGCTGGTCTTTAGCAAGACGTTTGATCTTTTTGATATCACTTGCTTCTAAAAAAACTACAACTGTGTGGTATGCCCTCACATATTACAATATGGATGGCAACATATGTATTAGACATAATTCAACAGGTAAAAATAAGAAATGAATGCTCGCGGTCTGGCCCCCAAATTGGGGAGGGTGGCATGGAACCCTGTCTAGACCCAAATGTTTCCTTGTTAACGATTAAAAAATACTTGTTCCGATATATAAGTACGTTATTCGAAGTATGTGATATAAAAGGTGTTTCTGTAATCCAAGAATCAGTTAACATCCCCGCTAAGTGGACAATGCAAAATGATATAAAAATCAATTAAGGAAAATCAAAAGAAATGATCATCAGTTATGCACAAGATGGGAATTTTGGAAATAACATACCGAATATAATGTAAAGCTTATTGGCCTTACAATTTCTTGTGATCTAACATGAGATAAGCACGTGGAGAATATTGTGAAAAAACTGGTAAACGATTATATATGTTGTACCATTTTTAACGAGCAGGTATTAGCCAGAGTGATCTGGTCATTGTATATATATATATATATATATATATATATATATATATATATATATATATATATATATATATATATATATATATATATATATATATATGTATATATATATGTATATATATATGTATATATATATGTATATATATATATATATATATATATATATATATAAGATGTACACAAGGGATGTACACAAGTGCCAGTAAATACTATAATAATATTTTATCTGCTGCGCCACTTACTTAGGGTTTTTGGGATTATTGTATTTTATAATTATTGAATGTATTCTTTTACTGACTCTATAATGATGTGATGATGTGAATCAAACTCAGTTGATTTGCTAATAACATTGTATTTATCTTTATCTCTTCTCAAAATTGGTCTAATTATATATATTAGGACATAAGGCTCTTCACACTTTTGCAAATCAACCGATCTAACCATCAAAGTAAAAACTTTTCAAGACCTAAGTAAAACAACCCACACTTTCATTAAGCCGACTCCTCACATTAGGCCTACCGAAACGAATCACGCAATATAATGTTGACATTCAATGAACATGAATATCGATGTACTAAATTAATTGAGGAGGGAGTTTTAAGCAACATTAACAAAAGTATAAAAATAGATCCGAAACAGGCGGCTTGTACAAATGGTGTCCATGTTTGCAGGTCATGCAAAGCAATCACGTGACATGAATCGTCGTAAAGAAATGGACTTCGACGAGTTGGCTAAGCAGCAATTGCGCTGGTTCTGCAATTTCTGCTTATCACTGTGGCTCTTCTCCGGCGAATACTGGCAAGTCTGAAACGGAATGGAGATTTAGAAGATACAGAGAAGCCGAATTTCACGGTAGGTCACTATTTATAATAAAAAATAAAATAACGAACTTGAATGGCGTCTACCAGGAACCGGAGATGCAGAGGCGCAAGAAACCAGAATCAGTAATCGTAATCATACGTTAGACACGATATCCAAGGAGACATCATAACTGCCTGGCGGTCTCCTAATAAAGATGTATTTTGAGTTAAAGTTGCATTTTATATTTACTTAAAGCAGTTCTGTGCCCGAAAAATTTAATTCATATTCAGCTACTCTTGCGTTTGGACAAATTATCCTATTCAACTGTCCGACGCTAATAATGGCTTAATTTATGCGATTGCGTTTGCATACTTATGATAAGTTTTATATATATATATATATATATATATATATATATATATATATATATATATATATATATATATATATATATATATATATATATATATATATATCATCATATATATCATCATTGACGTCGTCACCGTCGTCACGATCACGATCACGATCACGATCATCACGGCCATCACGATCACCATACTACTGTGTTTATATATATATATATATATATATATATATATATATATATATATAATCTAATATATATATATATATATATATATATATATATATATATAATCTAATATATATATATATATATATATATATATATCAAATATATATATATATATATATATATATATATATATATATATATATATATATACGTAATATTATATATTTATTTATATAAACCCAGTATGTATGATGATCATGATGGCCGTGATGATCGTGATCGTGATGATGTTACGACGTCAATGATGACGACGATTATGTGTAAATATAAACAGAAGGGTATGTTTGTAAATGATGTGATGAATATAATAGAGACCACCGAGATCATTATCCATGTAATGACGAAAAGTTAGATGACGAGCCTGAGAATAAATGTAATGGTTAACTTGGTTGTGAATATGACGACGATTCGACAACTACGATGTTCATGTCGGCGGATGTCTTAATTTTACTGGTTAGCGGAGGTTGATCGTAGTCGTTGGTGTGTCATACTGGTTAGCGTAGGTTGATCGTAGTCGTTGGTGTGCCATTCTGGTTAGCGGAGGTTGACTGTAGTCGTTTTTGTGTCATACTGGTTAGTGTAGGTTGATCGTAGTCGTTGGTGTGTCATACTGGTTAGAGGTGGTTGATTGTAGTTGTTGGTGTGTCATACTGGTTAGCGGAGTATGATCGTAGTCGTTGGTCTGTCATACTGGTTAGCGGAGGTTGATTGTAGTCGTTTTTGTGTCATACTGGTTAGTGTAGGTTGATCGTAGACGTTGGTGTGTCATACTGGTTAGTGGAGGTTGATCGTAGTCGTTGGTGTGTCATACTGGTTAGTGGAGGTTGATCGTAGTCGTTGGTGTGTCATACTGGTTAGTGGAGGTTGATCGTAGTCGTTGGTGTGTCATACTGGTTAGTGGAGGTTGATCGTAGTCGTTGGTGTGTCATACTGGTTAGTGGAGGTTGATTGTAGTCGTTTTTGTGTCATACTGGTTAGTGGAGGTTGATTGTAGTCGTTGGTGTGTCATACTGGTACGCGGAGGTTGATCGTAGTCGTTGGTGTGTCATACTGGTTAGTGGAGGTTGATCGTAGTCGTTGGTGTGTCATACTGGTTAGTGGAGGTTGATTGTAGTCGTTGGTGTGTCATACTGGTTAGCGGAGGTTGATCGTAGTCGTTGGTGTGTCATACTGGTTAGTGGAGGTTGATCGTAGTCGTTGGTGTGTCATACTGGTTAGTGGAGGTTGATTGTAGTCGTTGGTGTGTCATACTGGTTAGCGGAGGTTGATTGTAGTCGTTGGTGTGTCATACTGGTTAGCGGAGGTTGATCGTAGTCGTTGGTGTGTCATACTGGTTAGCGGAGGTTGATAGTAGTCGTTGGTATATCATACTGGTTAGCGGAGGTTGATCGTTGTCATTGGTATAATCATAATCTTCGTAAACTGTGAGAGGGGAGCAGTCTATCCCAAGTGTTCAGGGCACGCGATGCGATTATCTGCGATTCAACACGTTCTTGTTTCGTTGCAGCGAGGATAGAGCCGGGTGAACGAGACCACAAGTAAGCGACGTCGTCTCCTGTCCTGCCCGCATACTTTTCACTTTTCTGGTTTTGATTGAGACACAATACAAAACAATCACGTGATACACGTCGGTGTCCTCGTTGGCTATTATTGGAAATGTCTGGTTTTCAATTAAACGCTCCGATGAATGTGATGTATGCCATGTCATTGTTGTGGTAATACATCTGGATTTGATAGAAAAAACTTACTCATGGCATGTAGCATGACGTATGTAGTAATATTAAAGGCGGTTACTAAAAATTGCAAAAGCTTTTTTTTAAAGCCTGCTCTTCACATATAAGGTGCTTTAGCATTGGCCATGTGTTTAACTGTTATCTCCTGAAGAGGACGTGTTTCAAAATAAATTGCATTTTTTTCTTTCGATCTCTAAATCTCCCCTAACATTTTTGCATTTCTGGTGACAAATTTCACGTTTAGCTCATTTCAAAAACATTTTATTTTATTATCAATGCAGCAGTTCTAAGGAAAGATATATATGGATTTTTATGTTGTCTTGCACGTATACCTTAACTAAGACTGCATCAATGCTTTCACGTGGCTAATTTAACTTTCACAATGAAATTATAGTTCTTTCTTTGTGACGATTACAAGTTCTCGGAGCAGTAGAGAACGGTGCTTGTTTTGCGCAGTGATGTTAACGTTTACGTGTAGCACTTGTACGTGTGTACTGTCATAGATACACTATTGTGGCAACAACTTAGGCTAATAGGAGCATTGTGTGTTGGTATTCTGTGACTACGTGTAACTTAACAGGAACGTTTGCCATACACTAGCGACAACTGTCTCCCGATGTTTGCACATACGTAAAATGGCGTACAAGTGTTGGACACAGTACAAATAAGTTGACGAATTGTTGAGTGGTAGTTTTTGGTAAATGATATATGTCGTTTGGTGTCGACGCTTTGAGTACGATACATGGTGAAGAAGCATTTGTAAAAAATCAGGTAACTAAACGAACCTAGTATTTTCGACGATTGTTTCGGCTTTGAGTTATCATATTGCTGATTTACCAATACACATCAGAAACGTTATGCTATACAGAACGTATGTAGAATGTATGTTTAATTATTGAATAGTTTGTCTGATGATTTTTTTTTAAATGCGTGTAAAAGCTGCACAAGCGAGCTAGTATGTTGTAATTGATATGGTAGGTTTGATTTTTGGCAAACTGAATTTGAAAACAAACTTGCGAAAAAAATCGAGTTGAAGAGGAAACTTTAAATGAAAAGTGGTGATTTTGTGTTTCTATTATAGGTAATGAAGTGTATATATTTAATATGCGTGTTTGACTCTTTACTACTATCAGTCGATATGTATGCATATGTATGCGTATTGTGAACAAAATGTGGCCAGCAAATAATAATAATTTGACATAAAAATTAGTGACCACCGACGATGAAAGAACTGCCAACATTTACATTGAAATACCTTACCAGTGATCTACAATTTGCTGTTGGTATTTCTCTTGCAACGTCTTTCAGGAATCATACCTTCTCTGCTGACAACATCAGAGGTTTATCAAGTGTGTCTACACATTGTGATGTCGATGTCGTCGACAATTATTATTATTCGATCAAATATTTAATTCAATTGTGGCGCATGGAAATTAGCTATGGAACGCTTAGTGAAACCCAGATTGACACTGTTAACTAATTTCCGTTTAGAGTTTAGTGACACGTCAAGGCTTTGCAATATCCTCTAGCTACTTAATTGGCCCGTTTACATGAACGACTTTTATCCGATTATGTCGTACGACGCGGCATCGCACGATGATGTACAGTGGCGCGCGTTAATAGTTCGCACACGTCGCTTGTATAAACGCACACATTTATACAAGCGACCTGCGACCTATTAACTCGTGGGAATCACCACTTGAGTTGTGATGAAAAGTCACGACGAGTGAAGCACGTGTCGGTCGCGGATATCAGTGTTTGACCACTGCTTCAAAAATCACACCCGACTGTCGTATTATTGGAAATTTCCAAATTCTACGACACAGTCGTATCTACAAGTTGGTCTCGCTAAGCGTTCTCGCGATTTAATATGTGATTGTGGAACTACAGCATTTTGTGTCTGGATTACTTAGTCATTTCATTGTGTCTACATATGTTCGTGAAATGTACAGTAATGAATAAAGTTGTTGTGTAAAACCGCACTGATATTGTTTGTGCATCAAGTTAGACTACAGACGAAGTGTCTATCCCGATATAGTCCGCTTATCCCCACGCCATTGCCGCAAATGTCTTTTCCAAAAGCTCTGTTCCCGACACCTGGTATACCAATAATTATTAATTCGGATAACCGATATAATGGACATTCAATAAAAGTAAAGAAAACGTACGAGACAAGATAGGGCCTCTAGAAGACAATGGTGGAAATATAATACCACAGGATTTTTAATGGCGGAACACCTTAAGACAGTTAATTATATTTCCAGAAATGTTAGCTCAGAAAGCAAAAGCAATGAAGGTAAATATATCACCGAGATTGGATAGAATTCCGCCAAGTCTACTAATTGAAACAGTAGAACAAATTACAATATCACTTGCAAGAGTGTTCAACTTGTCATTAAAAGAAGGAGTGGTTCCTTTTGACTGGAAAGAAGCAAACATCGTGGCATTATTTAAAAAGGGTTCGCATAATAAGTCAGACAATTCAAACCAGTGAGTGACTCGAAAGGTTACTTAAGGACCATATGGTGGACTTCCTTGTTACGCATAAATTATTAAATACATATCGACACGGATTCTTAAAGCGAGGTCATGCTTGACAAATATGTTATGCTTTTTTTAATCAGTGGAGAAACGAACACCAGTATATATTATCTACTTAGCTTTCAGAAAGCTTTCGACAAAATGCCACATCAAAGATTACTACTTAAATTTAAAGCCCATAGTATCGGGGATGGCATATTCGACTGGATAAAAAATTACCGATTGACAGAAGACAGCCTGTTGTAGCAGATGTGGAGGTTTCAAATTGAAAACAATTTTGAGTGGGATACCACAATGATCTGTATTAGGACCTTTTTTATTCTTAATATATAATTATATATATATATATATATATATATATATATATATATATATATATATATATATATATATATATATATATATATATATATATATATTTTCTAGTCACTGAACTGAAATACCTTAATTATGAAGTACACTTTAAAGAATGTTGTCTAACAACACTAGAGAAAAGAGAACCTAAAAATCATAAATACTTTGAAATTGATCAGTATGATGTCCACTTTATGGCACGACCTATTGGCAATGTGTCATATTGAGGGGCTCGATAGCATACCGGTTAGAATGCCGGAATCTCAATCGAGAGAACCCGATTTCAAATATCACTGCTGTCGCTTCCAACCTCTGGCAAGTTTGATCACCACACGTTACCACAGTTCACTTAGCTGTATAAATGAGTACCTGGCAATACAGACAGTGGTGGATATGCGAACGAATAGTCTTCGCGCAGTAATTGCAGCGTGGCTGGATGCTTCCCAGAGAAGTTGAGATGGCCTTGGAATGAACAGGTCTGCCAGGGGGTGAAGTGTAAAGCGCTTTGAGCAGTCCCAAGGACTGGATACCGCGCTATATAAGAACGTACCTTTACCTTTATATTTTATAAAAATGAAGCGACCGACGCACGCACTATGAGTAAGCTATCGAAGCTACATTAGGCTGGCCGGACAATGCGGTCTGTACTACGTGGTTAATCAGTCATTGCCTATTTGCGACACACGTTCAGAAGAAATTTCTGTTGCAGCTACATTGGTGCATTGCAATATGCCAAGACCACCCCATATCAGCACGTTTGAACCGCCCCACGAGTTCCTCTCCATCACGCATCCACCAGCACATCTTTAGTCGACTCGACTCTCTTACGTCCAACCAGGTTATCAATTCACAATCGTCTTTAATTCTCCAGCAGAATTATATGGCAGTATGCTTTGTCAAGGATAGCACTGGTAATACTTGTGTTGGAATTTCGTTTTGATCGTGTTGATCGAATGAACAATGCCCATCCCTCAAATTTCACATGCAGCTTTTGCACGTCGTTTTCACGTGCATCGCACTTGCTCACGCAACCCCAAAACAAGCCGGTGTGGATCGTACGTTATACGTGAGCCATGCACGAGTTGTCCCAACTTAATCGAGACACCGTGTATCAAGCTGCGTCATTCCGCGTTAACAAAAGTTCGGCGAGTTGATTGTGTCGTGACAAAAAGCATATGTTAAAATAGTCGCCTTTTTATGTTGTTCAGTACAGGGTTTATATAATTCGGAAAATGGGTGTATTTAACTGCCTGAACACTGACAAATGTTCACTGGCACCGGATCATAAATGACGTTTGTTAACTCCCGACTCTGACTTACGACAGACAACTCATTTGAGTCATTTATCATTGATGTTAAACCTATTATGTATCGATTTTTTCAGTTGCCAACCTGCTGGCGACTGCTTTTTCATTTGGCAACTCAAATGTAGTCGTTTTGTGTATGTTCTTCACCAACAGTTTGCAATATTTTGTGGACATCTGGCATCGGACCAATCGGTCGGTCGACGGGTAGTTGCCAACTATTTGTATAATTCGGAGAATGGGTGTATTAGGTCGAAGTATGCTATGAAGAATTTAACTGCCTGAACCGTGACAAATGTTCGCTGGCACCGGATCATAAATGACGTTTGTTAACTCATTTTAGTCATTTAGCATAGATGTTAACCCCATTATGTTAAACCCATTATGTATCGATTTTAGTCATTTAGCATAGATGTTAACCCCATTATGTATCGATTTTATTCATTTAGCATAGATGTTAACCCCATTATGTATCGATTTTTCAGTTGACAACCTGGCGACTGCTTTTTCATTTGGCAACTCAAATGTAGTCGTTTTGTGTGTGTTCTTCACCAACAGTTGGCAATATTTTTGTGGACATCTAACATCGGACCAATCGGTCGGTCGACGGGTAGTTGCCAACTATTTGTCGGCAGACACACTCGTGGCGACTAAAAGTAGATATGTGTATGACGCCCTTCATAACTCCCTACAATGTTGGCCAGTACGGCGCTGAAACACATTCAGCAGTTGCACTCCTGTGTCATTAATCGATAAAACACGACGAAGTGGATTAGGCAAAGGTTTGCCACAAGGTAAGTTGACAAATTAAAATGAAACCGGATCGGGTGAATAGAATAATGTTTATTTGTTTTTATATCGCATTTTCGACAAACAATGGATAGAACTGAGAACAGAATGAATTGAGATATAGATGGGCAGGAAACATGACTGGCGTCAATGGTGTGTTGTAGGATGGAAAACCTGATAATCGGGCATAGTTTCGTGAACGTGTAGAACCAACTGATCGTGAGGGTGGTGAACCGATTGATCGTGAGGGTGGTGAACCAACTAATCGTGAGGGTGGTGAACTGATTGATCTTGCAGGTGGGCAACCAATTGATCGTGACGGTGAGGAATTAATTGATGGTGAATGTGATGAGACCCAATCTTGAGGGTGGGGAACCAATTGATCGTGAGGGAGGGGAACCAAATGATGGTGAGTGTGAGGTGATGGGGTTCAACCGATCGTGAGGGTGGGGAACCAATTTATTGTGAGGGTGGGGTTGATCAGCCATGACAATTTTCCACATTCCCAACACTAATATACAGTGCATCATAAATAATCAACTTGGGAGGGTATTATATGTGTTTGTCTCTTTTTTAATAAAATGAACGACGTGATCGACATAATGACGAAATAAAATGCATTTGTGCCTCACTTTGGTTCGTTTCTTTTGGGGCAAAATCTTTTCCGTTTTCCGTATGGTTTCCAGTACCATGCCTGACTTGGAAATCTTGTTGACGGCTTTCTAAGGACACGGTCCGAATTTCTCCACCTTTTTTCAGTATTGTTAACTTGGTTTGTCTATGTATTTGCTCGTTTTAGGCCTTCCTCGTTGGTCATGCCTTCGTTCTATTAAATATTTAGAAGCCTTCACAAGCAACTGGTCTGGAAACTTGATTGTTTCTGTTCAATCTGTTTGGTTGTTTTCCAAGTTCCAGAGCAACATAGAAGCACGGATAAACATTGCTACTGAAATTCGTATTTTGTTGTTGGTATTTATATCCAATGTGAATGTGATCCAATTGATCGTGAGCGTGGAGTACGAATTGATCAGCCATGAACATTTTACAAATTCCCAACAATAATAAACAGTACCACACAAATAGTCAACTTGAGAGGGTATTATATTTGTTTACATCTTTTTTTATCAAAGGAACGACGTGTTCGACTTAAGGGCGAAATAAAATGTCTCAACACTTGTGTATCGCTAGCGTAGTTTTTCGATATTAAAAATGTTATCAATATAATCATAACTGTAAACATTCCCATATCCACCTATGTGCATTATATTTTTAGACATATCCATTCTAGTAACACAGTTTCTTCAGCACGAGGATTGCCATCGAGGATACGTGTTCTTTGCCACCACCGGATATACATCTTAGACAGCCAAATTAGACTACATTTTACTTCAATTAAATCGGACAATTACTTGGACTGACTCCATTCAGAACATAATTAATTGTACTTCATTTTCGGAGAAAACTAATTTATAGTAGAGGTTACGTTGACGTCTGCCTTTGAGCACCGACTTCGACACTGACGTCAGCAAGATGTTATATTAGTACTTACTTACCTACCAAGGCAGAGAGCAATCGACGCTATCCATCTCTATCTTCAGCCATTCTTTCTACGTTCTGTGTCTTTATTTTCTGGGATTTGTACTTCACATTGGTTTGATTCTTTTGGGTCGACCTCTTTTCTCTTTTCCGTGTGGTTTCCAGAATCATGCTTGACTTGGTTTCTTGTTAGCGGCTTTCTAAAGACACGGTCCGAATATCGCCCTCTTCTGTTCAATATTGTTAACTTGATTTGTCTCTGTGTTTGCTCTTTTAAGGAATTCCTCGTTTGTCATTCCTTCGTTCAAGTATATGCTTAGAAGTTTCCACAAGAAACTGGTCTGGAAATGTGCTAGTTTCATTTCAACATGTTTGGTTGTTTTCCAAGTTCCAGAGTAACAAAGAAGCACGGGTATTACATTGTTGATGAAATTCGTATTTATTCTTTATTTGACAGTGACGTTAGCAATATGTTATTATGTGTTATATACATTTACGCTACAGGCACCTTCACAATATGTAGACAACTTGTTTAATTTATGGCATGCAGGGTCGATCACGTCATTCTCTACGTCAGACTCGCTGACATTTTGTGCTTTCAATTAAATCGGACAATTACTTGGACTGATTGCATTCAGAACATAATTAATTGTATTTTCATTTTCGGAGAAAACTAATTTATAGTAAAGTTTACGTTGACGTCTGCCTTTGAGCACCGACGTCGACATTGACGTCAGCAAGATGTTAGATTAGTACTTACTTACTTACCAAGGTAGAGAGCTATCGACGCTATCCATCTCTATCTTCAGACATTCTTTCTACGTCCTGTGTCTTTATTTTTGGGGCTTGTACTTTATAATGGTTCGATTCTTTTGGTGCGACCTCTTTTCCCTTTTCCGTATGGTTTCCAGAACCATGCTTGACTTGGTGTTCTTGCTGGCGGCTTTTTAAGGACACGGTCCAAATATATCCATCTTCCTTTCAATATTGTTAACTTGATTTGTCTCTGTCTCTCTGTCTCTTTTAAGGATTTCTCCGTTAGTCCATTAAATGTTTAGACGTTTGCGCAAGCAAATGGTCTGGAAATTTGTTAGTTTTGTTTCGATATGTTTGGCTGTTTTCCAATTTCCATAGTAAAATAGCAGCACGGGTATAACCTTGCCGCTGAAATTCTTATTTTGCTGTTGGTATTGAAACCCTATAGGAATTAAGTTTTCAAACATATTAATTGTCCACCTATGTGAATTCTATTTTTAAACATTTCCATTGTAGTAACACAGTTTCCCCAGCACGAGGTTTGCCAGTTCGAATTGTCGGAATTTCTCTAACTCCAAAAGGGAGCAATATACCAAACTAAGATTAATTGTTGTCCTAATTATTAACATATGTTTGTAGACATTTAACAAGATTCATCAAGGTTGCCCCATCCAAAGCAAAGAACCCGGACGGCAAGTGGACAAAAAACTAGGACGGCAAGTGGAAAAAAAACCGGACGGCAAGTGGACAAGGGCACAACTGGCTTATCGAGAATCCAAATATTTTCAATCTAAGTGTAACCCACCCTTCCGAGATATTTGTCTATTATGTTTTATATACATTCACGCTAGTAGCACGTTCACAATATGTAGACAACATGGTTAATTTATTGCATGCAGGGTCGATCATGTCATTCTACGTCAAACTCGATGGCATTTTGGGTTTTTTTCAATTAAATCGGATAATTACTTGGACTGACTCCATTCAGAACATAACTAATTGTATTTAATTTTCGGAGTATACTACTTTATAGTAAAGTCTATATTGGCGTCTGCCTCTGAGCACCGGCTTCGACAGTGACGTTAGCAAGATGTTAGATTAATACTAAGTTACCTACTCCAACCCAGTGCCATCAGACACAGGGCAGCGAGTAGTTGCTACCTTCCATCTCTCTCTCTTCCGCCATTCTTTCTACGACCTGTGTCTTTATTTTTGGGGTTTGTACTTCACATAGGTTCGATTCTTTTGGGGCGACATCTTTTCCCTTTTCCATATGGTTTCCTGAATCATGGTTGACTTGGTTTCGTGTTAGCCACTTTCAAAGGACACGGTCCGAATATCTCCATCTTCTTTTCAATATTGTAAACTTGATTTGTCTCTGTGTTTGCTCTTTTAAGGATTTCTTCGTTGGCCATGCCTTCGTTCAATTAAATGTTTAGAAGTCTCCACAAGAAACTGGTCTGGAAACAAGCTAGTTTCATTTCAATCTGTTTGGTTGTTTTCCAAGTTCCAGAATAACATAGAAGAACGGGTATTACCCTGCTGCTGAAATTCTTATTTATTCTTTATTTGACAGTGACGTTAGCAATATGTTATTATGTGTTATATATATTCAAGCTACAGGCACCTTCACAATATGTATTGTTTAATTTATCGCATGCAGGGTCGATCACGTCATTCTCTACGTAAAACTCGCTAACATTTTGTGCTTTCAATTAAATCGGACAATTACTTGGACTGACTCCATTCAGAACATAATTAATTGTATTTCATTTTCGGAGAAAACTAATTTATAGTAAAGGTTACGTTGACGTCTGCCTTTGAGCACCGACGTAGACATTGACGTCAGCAAGATGTTAGATTAGTACTTACTTACCTACCAAGGTAGAGAGCAATCGACGCTATCAATCTCTATCTTCAGCCATTCTTTCTACGTTCTGTGTCTTTATTTTTGGGATTTGTACTTCACATTGGTTCGATTCTTTTGGGTCGACCTCTTTTCCCTTTTCCGTATGGTTTCCAAAATCATGCTTGACTTGGTGTTCTTGTTAGCGGCTTTCTAAAGATACGGTCCAAATATATCCATCTTCCTTTCAATATTGATAACTTGATTTGTCTCTGTATTTCCTCTTATAGGGACTTCTCCTTTGGTCCATTAAATGTTTAAGATGGATATAATGTCTGGAAAGTAGCTAGTTTCTTTTCGATATGTTTGGCTGTTTTCCAAGTTCCATAGTAAAATAGTAGCACGGGTATAACATTGCCGCTAAAATTCTTATTTTGTTGTTGGTATTGACACCCTATAGGAATTAAGTTTTCAAACATATTAATTTTCCACCTATGTGAATTCTGTTTTTAAACATATCCATTCTAGCTAAACAGTTTCCTCAGCACGAGGTTTGCCAGGTCGAATTGTCGAAATTCCCCTAACGCCAAAAAGGGAGCAATATACCAAACTAAGATTAATTATTGTCTTAATTATTCTTAATTATGTTTGTAGACATTTAACAAGATTAATCAAGGTTGCCCCACCCAAAGCAAAAAAACCCGGACGGCAAGTGGACAAAAAATCTCGGACGGCAAGTGGACAAAAAACCCGGACGGCAAGTGTGACAAAAACCCCGGACGGCAAGTGGGCAAAAAACCCGGACGGCAAGTGGACAAGTGCACAATTGGCTTATCGTGAATCCAAATATTTTTAATCTAAGTGTAACCCACCCTTCCGAGATATTGGTCTATTATGTTTTATATACATTCACGCTAGTAGCACGTTCACAATATGTAGACAGCATGGTTAATTTATTGCATGCAGGGTCGATCACTTCATTCTACGTCAAACTCGATGGCATTTTTTTTTCAATTAAATCGGATAATTAATTGGACTGACTCCATTCAGAACATAACTAATTGTATTTAATTTTCGGAGTATACTACTTTATAGTAAAGTCTATATTGGCGTCTGCCTCTGAGCACCGGCGTCGACAGTGACGTTAGCAAGATGTTAGATTAATACTAAGTTACCTACTCCAACTCAGTGCCATCAGACACAGGGCAGCGAGTAGTTGCTACCTTCCATCTCTCTCTCTTCCGCCATTGTTTCTACGACCTGTGTCTTTATTTTTGGGATTTGTACTTCACATAGGTTCGATTCTTTTGGGGCGACATCTTTTCCCTTTTCCATACGGTTTTCAATACCATGCCTGATTTTGTGTTCTTGTTGGCGGCTTTCTAAAGACATGGTTCAAATATCTCCATCTTCTTTTCAATAATGGTGATTTGATTTATCTCTGTATTTGCTTTTTAATGACTTCCTCGTTGGTCACTCCTTCGTTCCATTAAATGTTTAGAAGTCTGCACAAGCAAATGGTCTGGAAACTTACTAGTTTCTTTTCAATTTGTTTGATTGTTTCTCCAAGTTCCAGACTAACAAGGAAGCACGGATATAACATTGCTCTTAATTTTGTTGTTAGTATCGATACCCTCATATTCGTTCTAGTAATACAGTTCCTCAGCACGAGGTTTGCCATTGAGGATACATGTTCTTCGCCATCACCGGATATACATCTAAGAAGGCCAAATCAGATTATCTCAGACTACTCTTAATTATATTTCATGAAATTGTAGATAACAAATAAAAGACAACAAAATATATGAGTCAGTTCGAGTTTTCAGAATTCCCATATACAGCGAAAGGGGCAATATGTCAAACTAAGATGAATAGTTGTTTTAATTATTAATGTATGTTTATGGACTCTCCACATTTAACAAGATTTATCAAAGTTGCCCCATCGGAAGCAGAAATCTCGTATGGCTAGTGTACATGGGCACCACTGGCTTATCGATAGTCCAAATATTTTCAATCTATGTGTAACTCGCCCTTCCGAGATATTTGTCTGCTCTGTTTTATATATATTCACGCTACTTGCACCATCACAATATGTAGACAACTTTTCACATATCTATATCTACTGATAAAACAATATCAACAGCACTAATTAGTATCCGCCTTGACTATTGTAATTCACTACTAAGTAACATTTCTAAAAGAGACTTTATTGCAAATTGCATTTCCACCACAATTCTTCGGTTGTCGCTCGTTCTGATAATGACTTTTGCACGTCCCTGTTTACGATTATGCTTAATGATTATGTTGTGTTGCGCCTCTGAGACCAGGTTCTTGGTGACATAGGCGCCATATACATTAATTATTATTATTATTAATATGTCACAGTCGATCACGTCAAGCTCGCTGCCATTTTGTGCTGTCAATGAAATCGGACAATTACTTGGAATGATTCCATTCAGTACTTAATTACCTACCAAGGTAGAGAGCAATCGACTCTATCCATGTCTATATTCAGCCATTCATTGTGCAAGCAACTGGTTAGTTGTTTTCTAAGTCCCAGAGCAACATAAAAGCATGGGTATAACATTGCTACTGAAATTATTATTTTGGTGTTGGTATGTATACCCTTTGATCTTCACAGTATGATGCATTTTTAAATGCTCCGCATGCCATTTAGTCCTGTTCTTGATGTCAATAGAACAATGTCAATCTTTGGACATCATTCGGTTTTTTTTGCATTGATTGATCAATTCTTTGTCTTGGTTTTCATCCTTTCAGTGTAACTGTTGAACAGGCAAATGTCATCAACAAATTACAAGTCTCCCAGCAGTATTTATCTGTCCAGTTAATTCCTGATTTCGTTTCCTTAGTCTGTCTCATTACATTATGTAAGACAATTCCATAACAAATCAGGTGAATATTTATCCAGTGTCTACCGCTTTGTTTCTGGTTTTGCAATAATTATTGATCAGTGAGCTTAGAGATTTGATAATGTTAATACTTTTTGAAGGAATTCCACAAATGCATAGAATTTCCCATGATAAATTCATGTCAATACCAACAATTATAAAATGTTTTATGAAGTCTACAAAGTTTATGAAGTCTACAAAGATTAATAAACTACATATAGTAGGTAAGCTACAAAGCATGCATCATGATATTACATTTAGTATCCTTTTCAGGAATCAGAAATATACTCCGCCCTCGATTTAGACGTCTCCTCCCTCTCCTCTTTCTAGACAGTTTTTGTCTTCCGAAAATTTAAGCGCTTCTTCTGTCTTCCAGGTCGCGATAACATATTGAAATTCCACACGTTTACGAACTTAGCAATAAGGCTACACATAAATTCTTAGTCAAATAAAGAAATACTTTCGTGCAGTGGCGCAGTTAAGGTTCTCACAAAAGTGGAGGCAAAAGGCGAGGGTGGAGGGGCAAGCTTAGTTTAGTCTACCATGCTGCCATGTAGTGGCGCAACAGGTTGCATACGGAGAAAAAACACATATTTAAGCAAAATGTGAGCCATGGGCCATCTTTGTTGTCCCGGTTTGCAGAAAAAAAATTTAAAAGAGACACTCGATCATTATTTGGACGAGCATTATACAAAACGTTATTACACTGAAGGAATCAAATTGTCTAATTAACAGCGCAGAATGACATAACAAGTCATATAGCCAATCGGAGTCTAGGTAAACGCCTACTGTATATGTAGATAATAATACGCGTTCGTCGTCATAGAGCATTGGTTATAAAAGCCATCGACACCGCCGTTGTCACACAGATGTGAGGTTCATTTGACTATCATTGAACACAAAGTCATACGAGAGTCGTACAAGAATCATGAAGCTGACCGTCTACTGCGTGTTCGCTGTCTATCTTATGTGTGTCGCGTCGGTCGTCGCAGGTTGGTGTTCTTTTCTGTTTTAGTCACTTCATCATCAGCAAATAACTGTGTTCACATACCGATACGTGCACAAATATGTAGGAACAAATTTCACAGATGTTCTGCAATAGCTACTTTCTCGTGCGACGCGCACTAAAGAACTCTTCCTATGCATGTTGCAAACGTGACTTTCGTTTTACCCAACGTTCGCAATGCTTTCGATATAAATCTAGTAAAAGTTTGGAGACAATACTGTTAGTCAATCGGTAAAGTTGAGTTTCGCTGACGTACAATGTGACGTCTTCCAAAGGCACAAGGCAACCGGCAAAGGTCATTCCGAAAGTCAATTTATTTTCGCTCGACTCGTTTTAGAATCATTCGCGAAAAATCAAACATACCTAGTATCAACTACGACATTTTATAATGTGTGCAAATATATTGCTTATTTTTAATGAAATCATCGGTTCCGGTAACAATTCTGCGGAAAATATGAAATAATAATGAAATTGGATATAATTGAAGGAGAATTAGACTAAGCAATTTGATGGAACTGGCGGAACGTCGACAACTGACCTTCTCGTAGAAATGCTACACAGCTGGTATGAAGCGATTGATTAATTGGATATTTATATCCGAGTTGTAATGCTGGATCATAGCAAGACGTTTGACCTCATTGTTCATCACTTGTTACTAGAAAAGCTACAACTGTATGATAATATATAATATGGATGGTAATATATGTATTAGACAGAACTCAACACGTAAAAAAGGAAATGAATACTCGCATTCTGGCCGCCCAAATAAGGGAGTGTGGCAGGAAACCTGTCTGGGCCCAAATATTTCTTTGTTAACATAAATGATTTAAAAATACCTGTTTTGATATATAAGTATGTTATTCGAAGTATGTGATACAAAAGGTGTTTATCTAATCCAAGAATAAGTTGACATCGCCGTTAAGTGGACAGTTTAAATTGATGTGAATTAAATCAATTCAGGAAAATAGAATGAAATGATCATCATTGATGCACAAGATGGGAATATTGGAAATAACATACTGAATATAAAGATAGACAGGACGGATGTAGATACAGTAGACCATGCTAAGCTTCTTCTTTCTCATGATCTAACATGGAATAAGCATGTGGAGAATATTGTGAAAAAGCTGATAAAAGATTATATGTTGTACCATTTAAAACGCACAGGTAATAGCAGAATGATCTGGTCACTGCATTTGTCATGTTTTGATAGATGTATTGGAATATGCATGACCTTTGTGGAATACCTATTTGCATAATTACTTATCTGACAATACCGAAAGTATGCAGAAAAGAGACTTAAAATGCATCTTCCCTGGTAAAAATTATGCAGATATATTCAATGATTTAGGTCTACACACTATGAATGAAAAGCGGGACTGTCTGTGTGAGCGATTTTGTAACAAGACGAAAGTAAGCTCGCACAAACTGAATCATCTCCCACCTGACAAAAGACATATAGATTACGATACAAGGCACAGTAATAACGATGTTGTAATGACGGATATGCTTCGAAACGCTGTGATACCATGTGATGTACACAACTAGAAATAAATACTATTATAATATTATATCTGCTGCGCCATTTATCATGGTAGGGTTTTGTGATTATTACATTTGATAAATATTGAATGTTACATGTATTATTTTGCTGACTGTATAATGATGTGAATCAAACTCAGTTGAGTTGCCAATAAAATTGTATTTAGCTTTATCTCTTATCAAAATTGGTCCAGTTATATATACCAGGACATAAGTTATATATACTAGGACATAAGTTATATATACCAGGACATAAGGCTCTTCACACTTTTGCAAATCAACAGATCTAACCATCAAAGTAAAAACTTTTCAAGACATAAGTAAAACTACCGACACTTTCATTAAGCCGACTGCTCACATTAGGCCTGCTTAAGCCAATCACGCATTATAAAGTTGACATTCAATGAACCAGATTAGCGATGTGTTAATTAATTGAGGAGTTAGTTTTAAGCAATATTAACAAAAGTACAAAAACAGATCCGAAACAGGCGGCTTGTACAAATGGTGCCAATGCTTGCAGGTCACGCAATGCAATCCCGTGACATAAATCGGCTTCGCGAAATGGACGGTTGGCTAAGCAGCAACTGCGCCGGTTCTGAAATTTCTGCTTGTCAGTGCCGTTCTTCTGCGGCGAATACCGGCAAGTCTGCCTAGACGGAATGGAGATTTAGAAGATACAGAGACGCCGAATTTCACGGTATGTCACTACTAATAATGAAAACGATAATAACGAACTTAAATGGCGTCTACCAGGAACCGGAGATGCAGAGGCGCAAGAAGCCAGAATCAGTAATCGTAATCATACGTTAGACACGATATCCACGGAGACATCACAACTGCCTGGCGGTCTCCTAATAAAGATGTATTTTTAGTTAAAGTTGCATTTTATATTTACTTTAAACAGTTCTTTGCCCGAAGAATTAAATTCATTTTCAGCTACTCTTGCGTTTGGACAAATTATCCAATTCAACTGCCCGACGCTAATAATGGTTTAATTTATGGTTGTGTTTGCATGCTTACGAAACGTTATACACACTAGCAAAATACCTGTCCCGAGGACGGGATATACACACCCAATAACCTATTCGATCTTATGCACAACTGATACGCTACTATAAGAAATATAAACCGCCCAGATGGCGATACGTACACGCCATGCGCGCATGGTTTCGGCGATTGTTGAAAGTTAACCTTTTACGAAACATAAACCGTCCAGATGGCGCTACGTACCGGTATACGCAGTGATTGATGGAAGTTAACGTTTTACGTAGCGAACATTTGGTTTTACCATAAAAGTGTGTGTGTGTGTGTGTGTGTGTGTGCGTGCGTGCGTGCGTGCGTGCGTGCGTGCGTGCGTGCGTGCGTGCGTGCGTGCGTGCGTGCGTGCGTGCGTGCGTGCGTGCGTGCGTGGTTGTGTGTCATCGAGATAATCGTGATCATCGTAATGACGACGATGACGACGACGATTATGTTTATAAATAAACCGATGGATGTGTTCGTAAATGATGTGCTGAATATAATGGAGACGACCGAGGTCATTATCCATGTTATGACGAATAGGTTGATGAGCGTGAGAATAAATGCAATGGTTAACTTGGTTGCGAATATGACGACGATTCGACAACTACGATGTTCATATCGGCTGATGTCTTAATTTTACTGGTTGGCGGAAGTTGATCGTAGTCGTTGCTGTGTCATACTGTTTAGTGGAGGTTGATCGTAGTCGTTGGTATATCATTCTGGTTAGTGGAGGTTGATCGTAGACGTTGGAGTAATCATGTATCTTCGTACACTGTGAGATTGGAGCAATATATCCGAAGTTTTCAGGGCATGCAACGCCATTTTCTGCGATTCAACACGTTCTTGTTTCGTTGCAGCGAGGATAGAGCCGGGTGAACGAGAACACGAGTAAGCGACGTCGTCTCCTGTCCTGCTCGCAGTCGCCATTCGCAAGGTATCGCGCCTCTCCTCCAACGACCTCTGACCTGGAACACTGAAAAACTGACAACACCGTAATATGCGAATGAAATAATTAAGGAAAATGTCTACAGTATTATGAAATCAAAACTAATTACAATTATTCTCTGGTTTTGATTGAGATGCATGTGCAAATCATGGAGGATACCTATAGAACAGCAAACAATCACGTGACACACGCCGGTGTCATCGTTGGCTATTATTGGAAATGTCTGGTTTTCAAAGAAACGCTCAGATGAATGTGATGTTTGCCATGTCATTAGTGTGGTAGTATATCTGGGTTTGATTGATAAAGCTTACTCATGACATGCAGCATGACGTATTTTTTAAAGCCAGCTCTTCACACATATGGCGCATTGACATCGGCCATGTCTTTAACCGTCGTCTTCTGAAGAGGACCTTCAAAATAAATTGCATTTTCTTCTTTCGATCTCTAAATCTCCCGGAACATTTGTGCATTTCTTGGTTTAAAGTTCACGTTTAGCTCATTTCAAGAATATTTTTATTATGAGAGCAGCAGTTGGAAAGGAAGGCAGAGATGGATTATTATGTTGTATTGCACTAACCTTAACTAGGACTGCATCAATGTTGTCACATTGCTAAATTAATTTTAACTTTCACCATGAAATTAAAGTTCTTTCTTTGGGACAGTTGCAAGTTCTTGGAGCACAAGAGAAAGGTGCTTGTCTTGTGCATTGTCATAGATACACTATTGTGGCCACAACTTAAAGGTTAATAGGAACTTTGTGTGTTGGTATTACATGACTACGTGTAAGCTAGCAGGAACGTTGTATTCGTCCTCTACTGCAGTCTGCCATACACTTGCGGCAACTCTCTCCCGATGGTAGCACATATGTAAGATGGCGTACAAGTGTTGGACACAGTACAAATAAGTTGACGAATTGTTGTGTGGTAGTTTTTTGGTAGATGATAGATGTCGTTTGGTATCAGCGCTTTAAGTACGATACATTAGCAATAAGCATTTGTAAGAAACACAATTTAACTAAACGGACCGTACTCTTCGACGATTGTTTCGGCTTTGCATTTTCATATCGTAGATTTACCAATAGACAGTAACTTTATGCTGTACATAAGTTTTGTAGAATAGATGTTTAATTATTTAATAGTTTGTCTGATGATTTTTCAAAAACTGCGAAAAAAATCGAGTTGAAGAGGAAACTTTAAATGAAAAGTGGTGATTCTGTGGATATTTTGCTTTTCTATTATAGTTAATTAAGTGTATACATTTCATATGCGTGTTTGAATCTTTACTACTGTCAGTCTATATATATGCATATGTATGCGTACTGTGTACAAAATGTGGGCAACAAATAATAATAATAATATAAAATGAAAATGTGTTATCACCGACGATGATAGAACACGCATCTATTTGAAAGCCAATATAGTGAAATACCACACTAGTGATCTACAATTTGATTTTGGTATTTCTCTTGCAACGTCTTTCGGGAATCATACCTTCTCTGCTGATAACATCAGAGATTCATCAAATGTGTCTACATATTGTCGATGTCGTCGACCATTGTTATTATTCGGTCAAATATTTCATTCAATTATGGCTGATGGAAATTAGCTATGAAACGCATAGCGAAATCCAGATCGACATTGGTATAAAATGTCGTTATACAGTTTAGTGACGTATCAAGGCTTTGCGATATCATCCTAAGTCATTTAATTGGACCGTTTACATGAGCGATATCTGATTGTGTTGTACGACACGGCCTCGCACGAGTTAATGTGTCGCATAGGTCGCTTGTATATATGCACACATTTCGCAGAAGCGACGTGTGCGACCTATTAACTCGCATGAATCATCATATGAGCTGTCATGAAAAGTCACGAGTGTAGCACGTGTCGGTCGCGGATATCACTGACTTCAAAAATCGCACCCGACTGTCGTATAATTGAAAATGGTTCAAATTCTACGACATAATCGCATCCAGAAATTGGCCTCGCTAATCAATCTCGCGATAATATTTACACTAGTGAATTTAGTCCGATTATGTCGGATGACACGGTGTTGTATGTAACAATCGGACGAAAATCGTTCGTGTCAACGGATTTTACTGTCAAGTTGTTGACATTGGGCGATGAAAACGTTAAAATATTATTAACACTGGAATAGGTGTAATGTTTTAATTCTAATTTATATCTGACAACAAGTGTTTGTATGAGTTCGCTAACCTGTAACTGAGACACACAAATAATTCTGCGATTTCCAAGATGTTAAAATACGCGATTTAATATGTGATTGTGGAACTGCAACATTTTATGTCTGGATACTTAGTCATTTCATTGTATCTACGTATGTTCGTGAAGTGTGCACTAACAAATAAAATTGTTGTTACGTCAAACCGCACTGAAACTGTTTGTGCATTTAACAAGATTTAACAAGATCGCCACCCCAAACAACATTTGTCTTCCCTCCCATTTCTTTCCTTCTCGTCTCCTTTCGTCCTGTCTCCTTACGTCCCGTCTCCTTACCTCCCCTCAGCCTCCTCCCAGGCTGAGGTGAGCTCTCTCTAGCATCCCTCTCGTCGTCTTCCCCCACTTTATCATCTACTCCCCCCCCCCCCACCAGAACCACTGGCGCAACCCACCCTTCCCACTACTGCCACAACGAGCAGCCTCAGCTGTTCTAGCTCCACCTCAAGTTCCGTCATCCTCGTACACCCCCTACACTCTACACTGGTTTTTGTGTTCGAAAGAACACTTTAGGCTAATATACTTGCTAACTATGTATTTTTTACTAAGGTCGCACGAGCAAAAAAAGCCTGCCACCTAGCGAATACGGAGAACACTGTGTACAAAAACAACGAAGTCAGTGTAAACGAACTTACGCTAAAATCCTGCTGTTAATTCCTTTTTGCTGAAATCGTTTACTACAACTATGTCAGATATTACCTTATGTATGTAATGTATGTAAATGTATCACTTTATCTAATATATATTTAACAATGTATACGGTAGTTTGATACACCAGTTTAATTCACGACCTGTAAACAAACTCCCCTTTATCGCTCGTTGAATTTGAGTCCGGGTAAAATACTGCCTATGTTAACAAAAACAGTTTCTTAATATATATCTATAAGAAGTTTGTGTATATAGTATATGTGTAATAGTAATACTTATTCTAACCAATATTCCCACTGTTTCTGACTATTCACTATGCCACCTAAATTGTTGAATGGTAAGTAACCCAATTAACGCTCACTGGCTTCCCTGTCGGAGTCCGGAACTAACTTACTCTAAAATCCTGCCTCTGACTAATAATTAACAAAAACTATTTACTATTATATGTCTACAATACGTTTATGTATAATATATATGCAATAGTAATACTTATTCTATTCGATATTCCACTTTTGTTTTGTAAATTCTCTACACCAATTTCAAGTCGCTGCTGCACCAAGATTCCGGAAGTCAATTATGTGCAGGTTGGTATTTCCTTCTGGGGGGGGGGGGGTAATACCACAGACGAATTGTTTATCACGATAACGACCGCTCATCTCCACGTCACTACCTGGTCTACAAAGTATTCAGTCGGATAACTGACATCGGGGTCGTTCATTAAAAGTCGCCCCACTGTTATGTCAACAAATATGGACAAAAGGATGGCAAAAGGGAAAGGGCAGAAATCAGGGCTGATATAACATGATTGCATACTCGTTGAATATGTACAAAAAAACAACATGCGGGAAAAAATAAGAGCAACATTTTTGTGCATATTTGAGTAAACTGTACGAGACAAGGTCGGATTACTAGAAGACAGAGCTAGGTATATAATATCACAGAGTTTTTTAATAGCGGAAGACCTAAATGGGTACTTCAGTTCAGTGTTTACCAGAGAGGATATTACTTTATTACTGGTTCCAGATACTAAATTTCAGGAGGCTAAATCAGACTATTTAGGGCAAGCAATTGTAACTCAAAAAGTTGTAGTTAAGAATATAAAGGCAATGAAGGATAGTAAATCACCTGAAGTGGATGCAATTCCGCCAATACTACTAATGAAAACAGTAGAACAAATTAGTATACCACTTGCAAGAGTGTTCAACTTGTCAATAAAAGAGGGAGTGGTTTCCTATACAATTGAAATAAGCAAGTATCATGCAATCAAGAAGTCTTGGGCCCTGTTAAAATAAATAATAAACAAGAAACACCAACCCATAGCGCAATCAAAATTCCTTAACGAAAACGTCATAACATCAGACAAAAATATATAAATGAAGGTTTAAATAATTTTTATATAAATGTCATTTCTAATCTAGCAAAAACTATTCCACAGAACCAAACAGACCCTATATTGAGTAATAGTTTCACTAATTTCTAAGTCAGATTACCTTTTTTCCCGTGACCTTTCGACTGTTATCAGCACTCTTCTTCAGACGACTACCGCTAGATTGCGAAACGATACTCATTCTCCGCTGAGGTCTCACTCTGGTGTGTGCCCCCGCGGCCGCGCCCTGGGTGGCTCTTCAGGAGATCATCGTAAATATGTGAGAGTCGGTATCGGCCCTCATCTCGATTCATGCTGTCTTTGGTTATTCTTATCCAGGTCGCTTCTTTGATGACTTTTCTTCTCCAATCCGACTCCCTGTCTACGACCCCCTCCCAGTCTACTATGTGATTCTGTTGTGTCATGTAATCTGTGATAGTTGATGTATGCATCTCTTGTTTCGATGTTATCTATTGCGTCGGGTGTAGGGTCTGTTAGCCGATGCTTTCTCAGCGTCTTCTTTTTGTTCTTTGATGTGGGTTCCTAACGTACGTTTCGTTTCTCCGATGTATGTGGTATTGCAGTTCTTACTCGCCATGGAATACACCCCCTCACACATCTTTGGTGGTTCGACTTTGTCTTTTGGTCTTATCAGTGACTTCAGTGACTTGTGAGGCTGTATTTCTTCATGATGTGGTTTCGGATAATCGTTGGAAATATGGAAGTACCACCAAGACTTTGCCCTTGTCTTTTCCATCGTCTTCTTCATGATGTTGTCTTCCTTTTTTTCATCTTCATCATACTGTTGATATGGTCCATTGTGGATATCCGCATCTTGTTAGAGCTTCCTTTGTGTGTTATCTTTCTTTCCGTTTATCTTCCTCCGCTGTCACAAGTGTTTCGCATCTTTTTAACAACCAAGTGTTTCGCATCTGCCTAGCAACCAGAGTGACACGTCAGCGCAGAATGACTAACATGTCGCTATCTAGCGGTAGTCGTCTGAAGAAGATTGCTGATAGCAGTCGAAAGGTCACGGAAAAAAAGGTAATCTGACTGTGAAATAAGTAAAAGTTTTACTTATCTGAACCATCCAGTCTGATGGACATCTTCACTCATATACCATATGTTGTATTTGAAAAGTATAATGCTAAGATTATATATCTTGAATCGGTAACGGAAAATGAAGCAACAACAAGTTGAAACTCTCTCAAAATAGTCCTGGATGGGATGACATTTCTTATCAAGTCATTAAAAACATATAGAGGTTTTATTAAACCATAAACCTACTTATATAATATTTCTATAAATATTGGAATATTTCCAAATGAACTAAAAATAGAAAAGGTAAGAAAAAATATAGCTTCTAATTATCGGCCAATCTGAATATTACCATTTTTTTAATATTGGAAAGGCGTATAACATATTGTAATTTTTTTTTAAAGCATGGCATCCTGTATTAATATCAGTTTGGTTTTCGAAACAAATCACTCTACTAACATGGCACTAACGGTCACTGTTGACAAAATATCAGAAACCTAACAAAATCTTGCTACGGGTGTTTTTAGATTTGTTTAAACTATAAAGCATTCGATACTGTTGCACCATGAGATACTGTTGCACCATGAGATACTGTTGCACCATGAGATACTGTTGCACCATGAGATACTGTTGCGCCATGAGATACTGTGTCAGAAATTACAGTGTTATGTTTTACGTGGCTTAGCCAATGACTGGATTCAGAGTTATATATCTAATAGAATTCAATATGTTTATTAAAATAACACTATCTCCACTAAACAAACTGTAACTCGTGGAGAGCCTCAGGGTTCCATATTGGGACCACTACTATTATATTAAGCCACTTGAGATTAATGACAATACTATTAAGCAAGTATCTTCTGCAACATTTATCGGTGTAACTATTGATAACAAACTTAATTCGGCTGAACATATTAACATAGTTAAATGTAAAATCTCAAAAGGTGTTGGCATTCTCAACAAAGCCAAAAGAGTATTAACTAGATAATGTTTGGCAACTTTGTATTACTCGTTTCTGTTCTGATACCTGACCTATTGTATTGAAGTGTGGGGAAGTGCATTTGACTCGTATTGTTCTAGTATTGTAAAGTTTCAAAATTGGCGGTTGTGCCCCATGGGGTGGGGCTCAACCGACCACGTGGGTGTGGCTGTGCCCGATCAAAATATCGGCTTTCCTACAAGTGTTAACATATCTTCTTTGCTATTATATTCATAACTAATGCCTGTTGGGAAACTTTTCTTTTACAGCCTAACAGTATTATATGTAGGATGCATGAAATTGACATAATTAAGTTGTTGTTCTGGTTATTCTAACAAATGTAGGTACAAGGATGAACAAATGTAGGCCCAAAGATGAACAAATGAAGGCCCAAGGATGAACAAATGTAGGCCCAAGGATGAACAAATGTAGGCCCAATGATGAACAAATGTAGGCCCAAGGATGAACAAATGCAAAAAACACGTAGTCAGTTTTATAATTGTTCCAAATCATTTTGTTTGTCATTTTGTTTGTCACACCATTCCACAAGTACCCCACTTTTTCTTTCCGCGGGGACATTTTTCCTTGAACAGTTGCAATGTCCGTCTCGTCGACATTGTAAATATCGCCATGATTTTAAGCGTGTTTCTCCATAAGAGTATCGAGCAGATAGAAGAATGTTGCGAGGCTGTTCCTGTTGAACCCACGAGCACTGTCTGCTGACGTATGTTCGGGTGTCTGCAGAGAGAGTCGTGGGTGCCACTTTTGAAAGCCTTGGAGCCAGTCTGTACCAATCAAATTCGTCTCCTGATTGAATAGGTGCTGTATGCCTTTCCTTACCGCTAGCTGCTATGCTATAGAGCGTGCATCTTCCAGAGTCATCCCAAGGAGGATTTCCTCCACGTGCAGAAGATACCCACAAAGTTCTTTTTCCAACACAGAAGACTGTGACAAAACCTGTAAAACCCTTGCCACTTCCACGCTTGTTCTTGTTTTTTGAAATTCCATCACGAAGTGTGGACCGCGGAACTCCAAAATATTTTGATGCCTTCAGGAATCCCGGGCTACTTGCTGTGCAAGCGTGAATCGCCGCTTGCATGCTCGCAGAAGTCCAAGCCTGGCGTGTCGACTTTCATGTATATTTGCGTACCATCTGCAGGAAATAAACATAATACGAAATTCATATAGTGTCCACTGCGCTTCACAGAGCACGTAAGCCTAATTATTAACGGTACATGTGCAAATTACAGTGTTTTATATACTATTGCTAAAAGCTACAATAAAAGAATATAAGATATAACATGAAAAATAGTACAGTTGATCATGGTACGATACATACGATTGTGTGCGAAAAATCAATATTTAGAGTAGGGGTGAAATGATGAAGAATAATGAAGAAATAAAAAAGAAAAGAAAAATAATTAATAATTCGTAAGCACGGCCGTGTATTGGACTGCGTCACTGGAGTCGTGTAACAACACAGCAAAGCGTGTAACAACACAGCAATTTTTTCACCACAAGGCACGTGTGCGTAGTAATTCATGCAGAAATTGGTAAACATAGACGGGTGTGACACGTTCAGGCATTTTAAAAGAGTTAGAAGTATGTGATTTTGCCTAAACTCTACCAGCATATCAGAGAGATGATGACAACGGCAGGTAAGAAGTTTAAGAATTTTTGATGGTTTCGTTTTCTTATAATCATGCAGAACGTTAACATGGCCGCCAATGGGAAACGTAACAGGAGGCTGAACCCTACAATGGAACCTACCTAATGTGGCGCCACATACCGGAGTTTGGATAATCAATGCTATATCTCTACTTATCGGAAATTATTTGTAAACATACAACACCACACGTAGCGTTCGACAGGTGACGATACCTAATTCAAATATCGTTGATGGGGCATAGTGCACTAGTAATAAGTTAATGACAATAACAAGATAATGTTGCCTTGCAGCCATATATGCTAAATAGTAAAGGTAAGTGCAAAGGTCGTTAGATAAAAAACAGAAACCCAAGAAAGGAAAGAAGCAAACATTGCACTCTCAATTTAAGTAGGGTTCCAGAAGCCAGACAACAAATTATATACTAGTGAGTTTAACATCAATGGTATGCAAGGGAAACATAGATGAAAAATATAAAATAGAGGCTACTGTACATACTAAGTACACCCACAACACAAAAGAAGTGGTGTATGTATGCTTAGAAACAGAACTAACACATATCTGAGAAGGATGGATGATATAGAGGACAACATTAGCGGATTCTCAGTCAGCCGAAGGCTTCCATGTCTACTTGTCATCTGGAGCCTGTTGCCTTGGAAATGACATTCTTATTCAATCTTGGCTAGTCATTATCAAAGAAAAGTAGTTTGTAACATTTGATATGTATACGTATCTGCATACTCACGGCAGTGTTCCTCCTCAGTGTGTTCACAATATCTGTCGTAGACGACGCCAGTTAGAATGCCAGCATCGGCACATTCTGTCTTGCAAGACAATTGTCTGCCCTACTGAAGTTTTGTCTACAGCGCGCAAACGAATTGTGTGGAGATCCTGTGCTATCTACTCTTCACGAACTGTTTCAGTAATGTTTTAAATGAACTGTTACAAAACTGCTTCTATGTCCCAAGCACATTTTCCTAAGCCCAGTGTTCGTGGTGTACCTCGTGGATATTGCGCTAGAGTTTTCTCTATGGAGCACACACCGGATATAATCTGCGTTTAGATGTTGATTGCCCTAACAAATTGAATTTGAAGCACGAGTCCGCAGCTCCGTCAGACCAAGTCATACATGCAGTGCTTCAACGGCTTGTAATGTGTCCAGTAAAACGACCGTGACACATGATACCAACAAGAGCAAACACTAGCAAAAATATGTACAATTGCTACGCGTGTTTTCTACTATAATTAATATAAACCGCCCACATAATAAAATAATTATAAAACTTTATTTTTACACCATTAAATCCGGGGTTACTGCCCCGTTCACGTGTATGTACAGACATCAGTTCACACGATACAAACTTGTATGTAGATATTAATAATAATACATGCGCTGTATAAAATGTTAAAAACTATGCAGAATGTTCGCGTGTGTAAATTATAAAAAAGTATACTGATTACATTTGTAAATAACAAGTACATCTTAAATAGGAAATAAAACGCTAATATCACCAATAGTACAGAACATAAATAGGATTGATAATATGTAATAAGATATAAATGTAATATCAAAGCGGTAAAACCCATTAAGTGAAAAAAAAAGAAATGTCTTTAGTAGCTTCTTGAATTGCGGGTGGTTGCCGTTTCCACGTATGTTGGCAGGCAGTTTATTCCACAGCGTGGGGCCAGCGCAGGCAAATGCTCGGCGGCCGAAACATTCTAGGTTGACTCGTGACACGTCGAGAAGTAGCCCGCTGGCAGAGTGTAGGCAGCGTCGTGGTGCGTACTGGTGAAGTAGTGTGGCAAGGTACTCTGGTGAGCCTTCGTAGAGTGCCTTGTGCACAAGGACGAGTATCTTATATTCAATCCGTTTCATAATGGACTGCCAGTGTAGTTGCCGCAGTATTGTCGTCATGGATTGCCGATCACCCCGTCGAATTTGCATGATAATGCGAGCCGCTGACCGCTGGACCATTTCCAGACGGTGCAGGAGGCGATCGGTTATTCCAAATAGCATCGCATTGCCATAGTCAAGCCGTGATGTTACCAGTCCATGGATCAAACTTTTGCATACACTGGTGGTAAGAGAGTCTCGTATCTTAGCAATTCGAGATAGATGATTTTGGATACTTGAGATGCCATCGACAGATGAGTGTCAATGGAAAATCCAATATCTCGGATAACGGCGGATGTGTCAACGAAATGGCCACAGATGTTGATGCGGCTAAACGTAATAGGAGTTCGCAGACTTGGTGAACGGATAACTATGGCTTCTGATTTGTTCTCATTCATGACGAGTCGGTTGTCACAGAGCCATGTTTTCACTTCCTGTATGCAGGACTCCATGTGTGCGAGAGCTTGCATGTGGTCCGTTGGTAGGAAAGTGACGTACAATTGAGGGTCGTCGGCATGGTGGTGGTGTTGCATGTTGTGTTCGTGTAATAGTTTTGCTAAAGGAGCAATGTAGGCATTAAAAAGTATAGGTCCAAGAACGGACCCTTGCTGTACTCCTGTCGTAATGTTATTAACTTCCGACAAGCTACTCTTCACGCGTACTACATTTGTTCGATTATGCAGATACGATGTCAGCCAGGCATGTACGTCACCACATAATCCGTAGCCACGCAATCGTCGCAGCAGTATGGTGTGGTCGATGGTGTCGAATGCCGCAGTGAGGTCTAGCAACACCAGAAGTACACCCGGCGACTATCTATGGCTTGTTCCACGTCGTTATGGATACGCAACAGCGCTGTCTCAGTACTATAATGTGGACTGTATGCACTTTGATATACTCCGTAAATACCGTTCTCGTACATGAAGTGTTGCAGTTGTTGCGCAACGAAACCGCTCAGTTGTCTTCGCCACAAACGTGATGTTAGAGATAGGGCGGTAGTTGGTGAGTACGTTTATGTAAAAGCCTCGCTTCTTTAGTATTGGTGTTATAACAGCGTGCTTCGTTGATGGAAGAACCACAGAAGACGATAGAGAGGCATTGGTGATACGGGCCAGGACCGGAAACAGATTATCAATGTGACACTTCAAGAGCGATGTTGGGAGTGGGTCCAGTTCACACGACTTCACAGCAGATGCCAGCACTATCCTTTCACGTCCGATGGCAACGCAGGTTCAAAGAAATTTAAATGAGCAGTCGCCTCTGTCATCATGTCATCGGCTGGCTGCTGAGACCGGTTACGACACAGCGCATCCACTTTGTCTGTGAAGCTTCGCTGGAATAAGGTAGCAACTGCCGCGTGGGTTGTGCCTGACCCTTCGGGTGGGGGCCGGTCTACGCCTCGACCCAGAAGTGCATTTGCGATCTCGTAGACCAGTCGCATGTTGCCGCCAGCTTTCTCGATTTCTGCTCGATAGTGTTCAGAACGTGTTTTCGTCAGTGATTTCCGGAAAGCGTTACGCCGGTCCGTATATATTTGTCGATGAACTATTAAGCCTGATTGTCGCCAATGGCGTTCGGCCCGACGCAGAGCTCGTTTTTCTTCATCCAGTTCTCTGGTGTGCCATGGGGTCGTCGACCTCACCGTAATAGTCCGTGACACGAGAGGAGCATGCATCAACGACAGTGCGTAGGCAATAGGCATAGCAATAGAGAAGGGCTGTCGGGTCCAACTCAGGAGCATTGAAATCAGCAGCCGCCAGATCAGCTGCAAACCGACTGTTGTCAATCGCTGCGTACCTCCGATATTCGACGTGGCGTTTCAGGCGCGTTGGTTTTGGCTGATGCAGTTCGCATTCAATTGCGTAGTGGTCGGTGATCATCGTTGTAGGCTTAACAGCAGTGGCAATAACGTCTGACATTTCCGACGTGATGACAAGATCGAGAATGTTGCCACGCTCGTTGGTCGAGCCTTTGACATGTTGTACGAAGCCTGAAGTCCCCAGCAAATCGGCCAAGTTAGTTGCGTCAGTGCAAGTCGGATCGCTATATCTCGTGTTGAAGTCCCCACACACGACAGTCTCAGTAGGGTGGGCCGTGGCGATGAGCAACACCTTTCCAACATCATCCAGGAAGGAGCGGAAGTCGGACATTAACTGTCGGTAGACGACGATCACGCGCATGGTACAGCCGATGTACGCACGGTACAGCCGATGTACGCACGGTACAGCCGATGTACGCATGGTACAGCCGATGTACGCATGATACAGCCGATGCGGATATTGCGCAAAATAACGCGACATGTCTCACTCGCATAGGTGTCAATATTGGCACGTGAAACGAGTTGTAGTGTCTTTCGAAAAAGAACTCCCACGCCTCCACCACGGCGAACGCCACCACGCGGCTGGTGTACGAACGTGAAGTCCTCTCCGCACAGTTCGGACACATCAGTCGTTTCATCTTCTCCCAGCCAAGTTTCCGTCAAGGCGACGACGTCCAATTCGCGTGCGTCGATGTAGTCACTCACGAGCAGCGCCTTGTTGCGAATGGATCTGACATTGGTCAAGGCGAATTTCGCGCGAAGGTCAGGCGAGCTTCGCGCAATGAACGACCGATTCCCAGTGCCCCTCGATGTCAGTTGTATCAAGTTTGAATTGTTGACACCAGTTTGTTTACTAATAGAACTGACCTGATGACACCGTCTGCTGGCCACCCTGGTTATTGGCCTGGATCGTCTTATTCCGGCTTTTGTGCCACGTCTAGTGGATGGTCGACACAAATGTAGTCTTTCTATTGTTGCCGTCCACGGTTGACTAGACGGCTGCGTACATTTCCTTAGATTCAGCAGCAATGTTCTGGACAGCGACATGCTTCAGCAGTCGCTGCCCCAAGCAGGCAATGTTCCGGTACGGTGAGCACAGAGTTTGGTAGCGCATGCATGTGTAGTTCAAACCGGTTGAAGTTGATAGCCGCAGCCACGCCTTAGAATAAAGGCCAGTTTAAAAGTCAATGTAAAACGTATTATTAAAAACACAAGCAAGTCACAGACCTTCCAGGTGTACTCTTTGTACATTCACGATATATATTACACAGCACCTAGACAATCCATAATCTGAGAACGTTGTTAAATGACGATAACAGTCAGACCGGGAGCAGCCGCACACAGCAGCGCTGCAACCTTCATAGTAGATAATATTTAACATAGTTAAATGTTATGTGCCAGAGGGCGCTACGTACTCTCAAACGGTTTACGTACTCAAGTATTCGCCGCGAGTATTTATAACCAGTGTGGTGCATTGTTTAGTTAATTTTGGAAATTTTTAATCGTTTGAACTAACAATATAAATAGGCAACCGGGAAGTTAACTGTATGTTAACACCAGAAAGCGGGCACACAGATCGTAATTATCACAGTAGTTATTACTAAACATGCCTGTCTAACATTTGTCGGCAATAGCTGTTTCCAAAAGTCGTATAGAATATGACAAATTACTGCTCCATTTAACAAGATTTAACAAGATTTGCCATCCAAGCCAAAGGCCCAGATGGCAAGTGGACAAGGAAGCCATTGGCTTATCGAGAGTCCAACAATGTTCACCTACTTATAACCCGCCCTCCTGATATATGTGTCAACCTTGTTTTTAAACATATTCACGCTGCTAGCAGTTACACAATCTGTAGACAATTTGTTCCATTCATGTATTGTCCTCTGTGAGAACGAGTGCTTCCTGATGTCCAATCTACATTGATCCTTTACTAATTTTACCTCATGTCCTCTAGTTCTGCTATCCCTCTTGAGTGAGACATATTTCTATCAATATTTTCATACCCATTCAATATCTTAAAAACTTCAATCTGATCTCCTCTTAACCTACTTGTCTCTAGAGTTGTTAAACCACATTCTTTCAGGCGTTCTTCATAACTAAGGTCTCTAAGTTCTGGAATCATTTTAGTTGCTCTCCTTTGTATGCGTTCAAGCGTATCTATATCCTTCTTACGATATGGTCTCCATGCTTGTATACAGTATTCTAAATGAGGTCTAACTATTGCTTTATAAAGAGGTATAATTAACTTTTTTCCCTTGTATGTTATGCTTATTCTAATCAATCAAAGAATTTGATTACCCTTTGAAGCTGCTAAGTCCTTTTCTTTTACAGTAGTACACAGAACAGTGTCTCCCATTTTATAGTTTACATTCAAGTTCCCAAGTCCTGTATGTAGGCATTTACATTTCCCAAAATTTAATAGCATCTGCCATTTCTCAGACCATTTCACTAATCTGTCTAGATCGTTTTGTAAATTTTGTTTATCACCATCAGTATTAACCTTTCTAAACAGTTTCGTGTCATCCGCAAATTTCAGTACGTTACTTGTTATACTGTCGTCCAAATCATTGATATAAATTAAGAATAATATAGGTCATAATACTGATCCTTGAGGTACGACTATTTCCAATTTGAAACTTCTCCATCTACTACAACTCGTTGTCTTCTGTCAGTCAGCCATTGTTCTATCCAGTCAGTTATGCTATCCCCGATACCATGGGCTTTTAATTTAAGTAGCAATCTTTGATGTGGCACTTTGTCAAAAGCTTTTTGAAAATCTAAGTAGATAATATCTACTGGCGATCCCACGTCTATCCACTTAGTGATTTCTTCCAAAAAACATAACATATTTGTTAAGCATGACCTCGCTTTAAGGAATCCATGTTGAGATGAATTTAATAATTTATGCTTAACGAGGAAGTCCACCATATGGTCTTTAATTAACCTTTCTAATAATTTACAAATCACTGACGTTAAGCTCACTGGTCTGTAATTCTCTGACTTATTTCTCGAACCCTTTTTAAATAATGGTATGATGTTTGCTTCTTTCCATTCAAACGGAACAACTCCCTCTTTTAATGACAAGTTGAATACTCTTGCAAGTGGTATACTGATTTGATCTACTGTTTCCATTAGTAATTTTGGAGGAATCCCATCCACTCCCGGTGATTTGTTATCCTTCATTGCCCTTATTTTCTTAGCTACCAATTCTGGAGTTACAACTAACGATCCTAAATATTCAGATTTAGCCCCCTGAAATTTAGCATCAGCAACTGGTAATGAACTAATATCTTCTTTGGTAAACACTGAACTGAAGTAACCATTTAGGTCTTCCGCCATTAAAAACCCCTGTGATATTATATTTCCAGCACTGTCTTCTAGAGGTCCAACCTTGTCTTGTACGTTTTGTTTACTCCTGACATGTGCATAAAAACTCTTGCTGTCATTTTTTATGTTACATGCCAGTTTTTGCTCATAGCTTCTTTTAGATTGTCTGATTTCAGTTGTAGCTGCATTAAGTGCCTCTTTGTATTTTGCATAGTCTTCTTCCTTTCTGGTACGCCTATAAACCCTCCACATAGTTTGTTTTAGCATTATTTTTCTAATAGCCTCTTTTGACAAGTGTTTCTTTCTACACCGTTTTCCTTGTTTTCGGAAGGGAACAAATTTATCGATGATACTCTCAATTTCATATTTTAGAATATTCCAACACTCAATTGCGGTCTTATTCATCAGCATGTTATTCCAATCTAGCTGTGCTAAATATTTTCTCATATCTTTGTAGTTACCTTTGTGGAAGTTTCTCTTGTACGTTTTCTTATTTTTACTTTCTGATTTTACATTGATGTCAAAATGTATTTGATTATGGTCACTATTACCCAATGGTTCAAATATTTTTACATTGTCCACTAATTCTTTTTGAATGACAAAACTATATCTAATACATTTTCTCCCCTGGTTGGTTCTAGTACGTGCTGAGTAAGAAAGCTATCCTGGATTAAACATAGAAATTGTTGATCCTCAATCCCTGTGCTCTCTAGAGAATTCCATTGTATGTGTCCATGGTTAAAATCTCCAATTATGATACATTCCCCTTTACTAACTTCCTTTATAGCGTTTTTTATTTTTGTGTTGTCCTCTTCGTTTATGTTTGGACTTCGGTAAACTAATCCAATAGTTAATTTTGCATTTCCTGAAACAATTTTGCACCAAACAGCTTCATCGCAATCTGCTTCCCTTTCTAGTTTTATTTCATAAGCCTGAATAGATTCTTTAACATATAAAATAACTCCACCGCCCCTTCTTCCTATTCGATCTTTCCTAAACATTACGTATCCTGTCAGTCCCAATTTAGCATCTGTTATATCTATGTTGGCCCATGATTCAGTTATACCAATTATGTGAGGGTCAATATCTTCTACCATAATGTTTAATTCGTTTTTCTTATTTACTATGCTCCTTGCATTTAAACATACGCATCTATAACCTTTTTCAGAGATGTTTTTCGGATGATTTGATGTTGATTTATCTGTGCTAGTGGCCTCATGTTCTGCTTGAGACACCTCTAGGTAACCCCCCTGCACTTTTAGTTTAAAGAATGTTTACTTCCAAAAATATTTGTCATTGTACCCAAGTCGCTATCTACTGCTGCTGAAAGTTTGTCCGCGAATACTGCCGCCCCCTTTCCACTTAAATGAAGCCCATCCTTCATGTACATATCTGCCCTCCCAACAAAACTTCCCCATAAATCCACAAATCCAACTTCCTCTTCCCTACACAGCCTCTGGACTAACATGTTAATTGCCATCCCCCGACAATTTCGATATTTGTGACCCCTCCTGCCCCTTACAGGTAAAATCCCTGACAGTATTACCTGCTCAACCCGCGTCTGTTTTAGTGTTCTGACCAACTGCCTATATTTCCTAACTATGGCAGTTTTACCCTCCCTCTCTACGTTATTTGTCCCTACGTGTACTAAAACAGATCCACCCTTACCCGAGCCTACGATGTTTTTTACCCTCTCAGTTATCGCCTCTATTTTGGCTCCAGGCAAGCAGACCACCACATCATCTCCCTTGTTTAAGACTCTGTCGGTCTTCCTAACTATCGAATCCCCCACAAACACCCTCGCTCTCTTCCTCACCCCCTCTATTACTGCTGCAGAATAACTCTTCCTTTCGATCCCCTCCATCACATTCTGTCCTGACCCCTTCCCTCCTGTCTCCCCCACTTCCCACTCCTTTGCTCTTGTCTCTTCCACTCCCCTCTCCTTCACTCCGGTTGTTTTCCCTTCCGTCTCCCCCACTCCCTTCTCCTTCCCTCCTGTCTCCTCTACTCCCCTCTCCTTCACTCCAGTTGTTTCCCCCCCGTCTCCCCACTCCCTTCTCCTTCCCTCCTGTCTCCGCTACTCCCCTCTCCTTCACTCCCGGTTGTCTTCCCTCCCGTCTCCCCCACTCCCTTCTCCTTCCCTCCTGTCTCCCCTACTCCCCTCTCCTTCACTCTGGTTGTCTTCCCTCCCGTTCCTTTCCTTCCCGTCTCCTTACGTCCTGTCTCCCTATGACCTGTCACCTTCCCTCCTCTCAGCTTCCTCCCAGGCTGAGGTGAGCTCTCCCTAGCATCTCTCGTGTCTTTCCCCACTTTATCGTCTACAGTTCCCCCACCGGAACTACTGGCACAACTCCCCTTTTCCCTTCCCACCATTGCCACAACGAGCAGCCTCAGCTCTTCCAACTCCACCTCTACTTCCTTCATCCTTGCGCATCCCCTACACTCAAAACTAAAACTATCTGCCTGGACCTCAGCATACATACAAACATACACACAAACACACGCACGCACGCACACACACGCACATACATACAAACACATAAAAAAACACACAGGTTAAAAACAGTGCTTTGAACGTAGCCAAAGTCGTTTGAGTTCTTGAATAATAAATAACAATAATGCATAATGCAGACTCACACACACACACACACACACACACACACACACACACACACACACACACACACACACACACACGCACGCACGCACGCACGCACGCACGCACGCACGCACGCACGCACGCACGCACGCACGCACGCACGTACGTACGCACGCACGCACACACACACAAACAAGCATGCATGCAAACAAGCACGTCGCACGCACGCACGCACGCACGCACGCAAGCATACGTCTTTCCCTTTGTCAGTAACGTCACAATCTTCCGACCAATCCAGGTATTCAGCATATGTCTATACGCATCAATTACAACGAGCGAACAGTTCTAATGGGCCTGTCAATCACAACATAAATTAGGCTGATATTTGGACGCACGTTTTGTGTAGCGCATTTGCGTTAGCGTTGTTGGCAAAGGCCGAGTAAATCGGACCGTTGGTGAAACATAAAACGATTGACGTCACTCTATCGTTCCCTCTGTCGTTCAACCAGAGAGGGAAGTCGCATATTCTATGCCTGCCAATCCATATACAATATTGAGTTCCAACCAACCGTGTCGAAAACTAGCAATACAGAACCGTAAGGCGAACACACATACACATACACACACACGCGCGCGTGCACACACACACACACACACACACACACAAACGCACACACATACACACACAGGCGCACATACACACGCACGCACGCACGCACGCACACACAAGCAGGAATGCATGCACGCACGCACGCACGCACGTACGAACGCATACGTGTTTCCCTTTGCCAGTAATGTCACAATCTTCCGACCAAAGCAAGTATTCAGCGTATATCTATACACATGTAGTCACGTCAATTACAACGAACGAACAGTTCTAATAATGGGCCTGTTGTTGGCAAACACCGAGTAAATCGTATCTTTGCATGAAACATTATAACAAAACGGTTGGCGTCACTCTATCATTGCATTCAGCCAGGTAGGGAAGTCGCACATTCTATGCCTGCCAATCCTTATTCTTTATTGAGTTCCAACCAATCGTGTCGAAAACTAGCAACACAGGCGAGGCGTGAGGTGAGGCGAACAGACCCGTCATAGCCGTTCAGTGCTGCTTCACTGTCGGAACAGATCTACTCATCGTCCTGTTCACCGAAGACTTGCCTAGTTTCTTGTGTTCTTGTTCTTGTATCTTTCTCAAGGCTACTCATCTGCTGGGCACGGAAAAAACGACGTCAAGAGGTAAGCTGTCGATATGGCAATGTTATCATTGTTCAGGTTTATCGCACCGGGTTATGTGCACTCATGTCTACGCTACAGCACATGATAAACAGTGTGCCGTACTTTTGTGTTCTGGCCTGAAGAAATGCGTATTGGATAAATACGTTTTGTTGTATATTTGTGACAAATTATGTGAATTAATAATATTTGTACGCACCCGTGAACGGGGCAGTAACTCCGGTTTTGTTATTTTATTTACTCACAGTTTCAAACCTTCCATCTAGTTCTTTTATGTGGTCTGGTCGCAATATTCTGATCAGTAGTGTTGTCAATCCACTGTCTGTTACGCGGTGTTTTATTGATAACTTAATAATGTAATGTGGTATCCATGATTGCGTGCGATATTCCACATGATGCCTAACCATTGCTTTGCCTAAACGTGAGTACATATTCTTCTTATATGTGATAATCTCCTAACTAACACAACACTTTGATCAACCTTTGAAGCCACATTGATATGTGAAACTTTCATGGCAACACTAATTGATACTCCTCAGTGTCTTTCTTTTATGGTCGTTCCTAGAATAGGATTCCAATATTTACATACTTCGTCTATATTTAAACGACCATGCGTAAGCATAATTATGCATTTCCCAAAAATTATTTCAAATGAACTACACTTACATTTACCGAATGGACGTTTTAGTACGTAAGACTTCGTGAATTTGGAAAGTGCCTTTGAACAGTTAAGGGTGAAAATGGCGATATTTAAATATATGTGATTAATGATTGATTGATTGATTGATACCTATTTAATAATTTTCATTCAGTGTATTTAATAATAAATGCTTGGGTTTTAAGACACACGTTTAAGTATTGATACTAATATGTTTTGAAAAGCAGTAATGTTGGTAATATGCATACAACAGACGATACGCTCATTCGTCCACATTATTTTACAGTATATTCCCTGCTGGGTGAGCCTGTTATATGGCATATCAATGTAGTCATGTGTACAAATCTCATTTCCAAACAATCTCTCAAATGAATTAAACGTTGGGCATTGACCAGTCGAGAGTTGACACAGTTCACAGTCGAGCCTAAACAAACTCCGAACAATGGCCGCCATACACAAGTTAGAATCAGCCAACAACGTTGAACAATGACTGGCACTAAACGATCCACATTGAATTTCTACACACCGCGCTCGGCACGGCACACACGCAAGAAAGCAAGCACGCATGCACGCGCACACGCGCACACGCGCACACGCGCACACGCGCACATGCGCACGCTTATTCGAAAGCACGCACACGAAAAAGGGATACCATTTAAATAATTTGTCGGTCGTTTTGTAAATGCTGTTTATCACCATCATTGTTAACCTTACTACACACTTTTGTGTCATCCGCAAATGTTAGTACGTTACTTGTTATATTATTGTCCAAGTCATTGATATATATTGATACTATACTAATACTGATCCTTGTGGTACCCCATTCAAAACTGATTTCTAGTTTGAAACCTCCCCATACTACAACATGCTGTCTTCTTCCAGTCAGCCATTATTCTATCCAGTCGATTATGCCTTCCCCGATACCATGGGCTTTTAATTTAAGTAGTAATCTTTGCTGTGGCACTTTGTCAAAAGCTTTCAGAAAATCGTCTATCCACTTAGTGACTATTTCCAAAAAACATAGCACATTTGTTAAGAAAGACCTCGCTTTTAGGAATCCATGTTGAGATGGATTTAATCATTTATGCCTAACAAGGAAGTCCACCATATGGTCTTTGATTAACCTTTCTAATAACTTACAAATCACTGATATTAAACTCACTGGTCTGTAATTCTCTGACTTATTTCTCGAACCCTTTCAAATATTGATTGATTGACTGATTGACTGATTTGCTGACTGACTGATTGGTTGATTGATTGATTGATTGATTAAATAATGGTATGATGTTTGCTTCTTTCCATTCCCTTTTCTAATGACAAGTTGAACACTCTTGTAAGTGGTATACTCACTTGTTCTACTGTTTCCAGTAGTAGTAGTCTTGGAGGAACTCTAGCCACTCCATGTGATTTGTTATCCTTCATTGCCTTTATTTTCTTAGCTATAATTTCTGGAGTTACAATTAACTGCCCTAAATAGTCCGATTTAGCCTCCTGAAATTTAACATCTGGAACTGGCAGTGAATTAATATATTCTCTGGTAAACACTGAACTGAAGTAACAATCTAGGTCTTCCGCCATTAGAAAACCTTGTGATATTATATTTCCACCACTGCCTTTTAGTGTAGTGGTCCAACATTGTCTCATACGTTTAGTTTACCCCTGACATATGCACAGAAACTCTTGCTGTCATTTGCTATGTTACATGCAAATTTTTGCTCTTAGCTTCTGCAATCTTATGAACTAAAGTTGAAGAGCTTCAAAACCACACAAAATGGGTATGTGTGGTTTTGAAAGTCAGCTCTTCGGTTGGTAATGCTATTTGTGTATACATGAATATTGCGTAGCGGTTGTTATCGACAGGACTATGGCAGTCGCTAGCAGCACTTGACGAGTAGAACAAAGCCTGTTCAAATGCATTAATCATATCTCATATCTTACACTGGACGTGAGAACATGGTGTAAGCAGGCAGTATAGATCTATAGACGATTACGGGAAATTAGAATTATCACTGGTGTATATGATTTCCGAACTCGTTGCTAGTGGCGCTAGTACATCCGCGTAATGCATTCTGGACTGGTTTTGTCAATCAGTCTTCCATACGAAAGGAGCCAGACCTAGGGACAAATACAAATATTTTAAGCATGATCTTCCACGAAATGTTTTGCGTTGATGACGACTGTGTTAAATATAAATTCACGGTTTTACGTTGACAACGTTTTATGTTGACAACTTCCTGCGTCTAGGTGTCTTCAATTTTGTTGATAAATCCTTTCGAATGATGTTTATATATGCCAGCAATTGAGCTTCATATTGCTTTTTCCTGAATAAAATGGGGAAAAAGCCATGTACCTAAATAGTCTGGACAAGGGACGCAGCAGCAAATGTGTCCGGCAACAAGTCCATGGTGAATATATTCTGTAGTGTGATTTGAAAACGAGACAATCTGATTGATATTTCAATGTGGAAACATTCCATAGCTTTCTGCCGATTTTACCAGAGTGCGCAACGATTGTCGTCTCTGGCAGGTAGCCCCTCACCTTTGATATCGTCGTGTAGATTAGCAGCTTGATAAATTATACATGTATACTTTATATATACTGTTTTTTTCATTGTGCACAATTACCTAAGCATTGTCTTAGTGAATGCTTATGTGCACAATTCATTACATGTTTACTTTATGCTTGTATAGCTTGCTTGAAATACCAAATTACCAATTGGCAACAACACGTGCCCATTACTAGCCTTTATACAGGCATCCATAGTTTCCTTATTAATGCATCAACCAAGCAACGGTCACGTTGAACTGTTATCATGCTAGTTCGTGTACTCCATTACGCAAGACATAAATACTATTTCTTCCACTATGCAGAAAGGTTTTACTTTGTTGCGAAGTGACGAACTTCTTTTAGTCTACCTGCTGAGCACTCAAGAATACAGAGTTACGTAGCTTGTATATATTGGTTGGGAACATTTGCACTGGCGGAGAGACAGAAGGATAAGCTGCAGGTACATAGTACAACTGGGTTTGGAGAATGTGTAAATTGAAACGAGAAGACAGAAAGAGGATCAGGAAATTACGAAAAGAGATTAGAATAAAAACAAAACACCTGAACAGGAAGGGAGCGGGGGCCAGACTGCGATGAACAGGAGACATAGAGACAAGGAGTGAGGAGAAACCGACAAAGAGAGCGTGGAAAACAGAAGAGGTAGTAAAAGAAGAGGAGATTAAGATGGAGAGATAGTGTTTTGAGATATTTCGAAAGGTCAAAGGTGAACAGCCGAGAGTGAGAGAGAATGGGAGAAGATCGTGATAGATGGAGACGACTCGTCGAGAGAGCGGAACAAACTAAGTGGTGTGACCTCTAACTGACCTCTAACTTGCAAGGGATCAAAGGGAGAAGCAGAAGTTTAACATTCGAGCAAACAGCGTAGTTAACTCGCAAGTACGAGAACAATCTACAACATTGTTGTTTTGTGTGAAACTGACCATGTGTAGAATGCTAACAACGCATGAACGAAGGATTGTCGTGTACGCTACCACCAGCCTTCGACACACTGCGCATTTGTTATGCCTCTTATGGACGTATCATAACCTATGTTCGTGATGCACATTACACAAAATAAATACAAATAATAGCACACAATGTGTTAAATTATTTGTGCACTAGTTATTCCATGGAGAAATAATAAGACATTGCTATTATGTCCTATTATTTCTCCACGGATGTGCCTTGTACACGTAGCATATCACAGGGTGTCCACAGCTACATGCAACGATATATTTCGACCGTTGAGGTAATACGACTCAGCCGTAGGATCTGTCAGAACATATTCTGTTCGTTCACGCGTGACGCCTGGGGCCAAGCACCGGCAGCCAACATGCAGGAAGTTTAATCGTACAAGACAGGTCAACTGTTCATGACGCTGCAATATTAACTACAATTAAGGCCCACGCTTCGGGGATATTTTCAATATTTTGTGCCAGCCATTCGAAATATAATCATTATGTTAATATATATTCGGCTGATCTATTAGTCATGAAGCAAACTTATTTTTGTCGTTTGTATTGTAAAAGATAAGTTTCAATGATATCCCTTATGATATTCATCATTTATTCATATAACTGATTTACAGAGTGTGCGACTGGGTATTATTTAAACCACCTGCACGAGCTCGAATTTCTAGGTGAGCGTTTTTATACTGATGTATGATCGTTCAGCCAAAATAATTGTGGAATTACCATACGCCGCTACACAAAGGGACTGTAGGTGTCTGGCGCACTTGACGATCAACAAAGGAAGTAGGCAGCCGAGGCGAGGTAGCGCAGTGGAGGGCTGATAGCGTTCTTTATACAACGGTTAGCCGTGCTGATATCAACTCGACGTTCACAAATGTTTGTTTAACATAGGCTTCTCAGAACGACGCTACCAGGCATTATCTGGATGGATATATCACGGTAATTATACTATATGATTGAGCATTTTACCTTAATATATCAACCCAGATACGTCAGCCTCGCTCTGAGAATCCATCAGACGTTTGAATCATTTCGAATGCTTTGCGTGTTCTCTGTGATTGTTGTGATTTGCGTAATCTGCGTCAAACGTCCGCACTAGCTCCTTCGAACGGTAGAAATACTTCGTAAATCCGGCCCAGTAGCATATTTACAAATGTAGGACGTGAAAGATATACTCAAATGTTAAGTAACCGTTATATAGCGGGAATAACATACAGCTTGTTGATGTCACTCGAGTATCACCAGCCGCATATCATAACTGGCTGGCAACACTCTCGTGACATCAACAAACAGTGTATAATTCAATAATCAAAAACCGGCAAACACGAGTTGTTGGCTTGCACGACAATTCAGTTTTGGGTATATATAATTATAGCCTAGGTTATATATAATTAATATATATATATATATATATATATATATATATATATATATATATATATATATATATATATATATATATATATATATATATATATATATATATGGTTGGGCAGCTGTTGTGACGTGGCCAGAGAACGTAAATAACAAGCCTTTCGACTGACGCGTAACAGACGTGATCGCAGCGAGACGCACTGGAATGTTTAACAAAGAACGCAAATTTGGTTGTATGCAGGTGATTGTGTAAAGCTGCACGATTACGTCACAATGACCTTGGCCATGACAAAGCACATTTTAAACAGCATACACCACATGGTGCTTTTTCAAAAAGCATTGCACAGGGAAGCATTAATAATTTGTTTAAATGCGTTATATGTTTACGTACATTCATTGTATGCAGGTCGCGAGGTGATTCCGTAAAGCGGCGACGATGACGTCACAATGTTCGCCGTAAACGTGCACCGTGCTACGTTTAAGAAATGTTTATATATTGTCATAATTAAATCGTGTTTACATAATATTTTTAATAGTGGTTGGTTTACGCATAACAATTGAACCATGTGATCTTAGATCACCGTTGACGTCAGATATTAGGTAAATGCCTAGTTACGACAGTCTGTCATTTGATATTTAGCTTCCTCTTCCTCATTCTTGTTTTTCACGTTGTACTATTAATGTTGGTTTCCAAGAAGTCACCTGCCTATATTACCGAGTCGATGTCTCAGGTCGTAGGAAAGAGGGATTTGTCAGATGCAGAGTCACACTCCTAATTGTGAGCGAGACTTCCGTCAAACGTAACCTTAACAACCATGTTTATATATATATATATATATATATATATATATATATATATATATATATATATATATATATATATATATATATATATATATATATATATATATATATATATATATATATATATATATATATATATATATATATATATATATATATATATATATATATATATATATATATATATATATATATATATATATATATATATATATATATATGTGTGTGTGTGTGTGTGTGCGTGAGTGATTGAGTGCGTGAGTGCGTGCGTGCGTGCGTGCGTGCCTGTGTGTGTGCATGCGTGCGTGCGTGCGTGTGTGCGTTTGTGCAGGTGTGTGTGCGTGTGTCCGTGTGTGCGTGTGTATATATCCACAGCTACATGTCGCTAAGTATTTCGAACGTTGAGGTTCTTCGTTCCGCTTAGATTGTAGACTCAGCCGAAAGATCTGTCAGGACATATTCCTTTCGTTCTCGCGTGACGCCTGGGGCCGTGCACCGGTAGCCATCATGCAGGAAGTTTAATCGTACAAGACAGGTCAACTGTTCATGACGCTGCAATATTAACTTCAATTAAAGCCAACGCTTCTGGGTTATTTTTATATTTTGCGTCAGCCATTAAAAATAAATTATAGTCATTATGTTAATATATATTGGCTGAACTACAGGTCATGAGACAAACACATGTTTAGTTTGTCAAGGTTGTCGACGCGGGCACAGGTACCATAAACTATTAAACTAGATGCGCAGGGGGAACTGACAGAGAAAAGTGGTGTGACCTCTAACTGACCTCTAACTTGCAAGGGACCAAAGGGGAGAAGCAGAAATTGAACACTCGAGCAAACAGCGTAGTTAACTCGCATATACGAGAATAATCTACGACATTGTTGTTTTGTGTGAAACTGACCATGTGTAGAATGCTAACAACGCATGAACGAAGAATAGTCGTGTACGCTACCACCAGCCTTCGACACACTGCGCATTTGTTATGCCTTTATGGACGTATCATAACCTATGTTCGTGATGCACATAACACAAATTAAATACATATAACAGGACATAATGTGTATATTATTTCTGCCCTAGTTATTCCATGGAGAAACAATAAGATGTTGCCATTATGTCCTGTTATTTCTCCACGGATGTGCCTTGTACATGTAGCATATCATAGGGTGTCCATAGTTACATGCAACAATATATTTCGAACATCGAGGTGATACGACTTCCACTGAACGTAGACTGTAGACTCAGCCGAAGGATCTGTCAGAACATATTCTGTTCGTTCACGCGTGACGGTAGCCATCATGCAGGAAGTTTAATCGTACAAGACAGGTCAACTGTTCGTGACGCTGCAATATTAACTTCAATTAAAGCCCACGCTTCGGTGATATTTTCAATATTTTGTGCCAGCCATTCGAAATATAGTCATTTTGTTAATATATATTCGGCTGATCTATTAGTCATGAAGCAAACTTATTTTTGTTGTATGTATTTGAAAAGATAAGTTTCAATGGATATCCGTTATGATATTCAGGATTTATGCATATAACTGATTGACTGAGTGTGCGAGTGGGTGATATTTAAAATGTCTGTACGAGCTCGAATATCTAGGTGAACGTGTCAAGGGCGGATGTTGATGTTACCAATGGCAAATTACCAGACGGAAATACTGGCACGCCTACGGAGAATACCGGACGTGTCTTCATCCTATGGAGAACACCGGACGTGTATTCATCCTACGGAGAACACCGGACGTGTCTTCATCCTACGGAGAACACCGGACGTGTCTTCATCCTACGGAGAACACCGGATGTGTCTTCATCCTACGGAGAACACCGGACGTGTCATCATCCTACGGAGAACACCGGACGTGTCTTCATCCTACGGACAACACCGGACGAGTCTTCATCCTACGGAGAACACCGGACGTGTCTTCATCCTACGCTCAAAACAATCCGGGGCTTTCTTAAAATTACCCATAAAAATCTAAATTTCACGAGGATGTTGATGTTGTTTCGAGTCGTAAATTGATAGTTACTATATTATGGCAAATATATTAATGATGGAACCTTGTGTGTGTGTGTGTGTGTGTGTGTGTGTGTGTGTGTGTGTGTGTTTGTGTGTGTGTGTGTGTGTGTGTGTGTGTGTGTGTGTGTGTGTGTGTGTGTGTGTGTGTGTGTGTGTGTGTGTGTGTGTGTGTGTGTGTGTGTGTGTGTGTGTGTGTGTGTGTGTGTGTGTGTGTGTGTGTGTGTGTGTGTGTGTGTGTGTGTGTGTGTGTGTGTGTGTGAGAGAGTCTGCATTATGCATTATTGTTATTTATTATTCAAGAACTCAAACGACTTTGGCTACGTTCAAAGCACTGTTTTTAACCTGGCCACTTGGTCTGACATCAATAATATATGCGCAATGTTCTACTGCTACAGCTGTAGCCACACTTTGGGCGAGCAGGTATGACAAGTAGTACCGATAGTAATATAGTTAGTAGTGTTGTAATGATTTATCTCAAATTCATGTGTATAATACTGCGAAGGCTGGATCCAAAAGCTCCTGTGGAAAATTCTTTATACTGACGTGTGATCGTGCAGCAAAGCGATTTGTGGAATTACCATACGCCGCTACAAAAGGGACTATAGGTGTCTGGTTTACTTGAGGGTCAACAAAGGAAGTAGACAGCCGAGGTGAGGTAGAGCAGTGGTGTGTCATGGCTTTCTTTATACAACGCCTAGCCGTGCTGATATCCACTCGACGTTCACAAACGTATGTTTAACATAGGATTATTCTCAGAACGATGCTATCGTGGTTTATCTGGATGGATATATCACTGTAAGAAATGTAACCAGTTCCTTCGAACGGTAGGAATACTTCGTGAATCCGGCCCAGTAGCATATTTACTAATGTAGGAAGCGAAAAGTATACTCAAGTGTTAAATAACCGTAGTATAACGGGAATAACATACTGTTTGTTGATGTCACTTGAGTGTCACCAGCCACATAACATCACTCGTGCCTGCTGCACTCGTGATGTTATCTAGCTGGTGACACTCTCGTGACATCAACAAAGTCATTGGCTTGCACGACAATTATATATTATATTATATATATATATATATATATATATATATATATATATATATATATATATATATATATATATATATATATATACATATATATATATATATATATATATATATATATATATATATCTGTGTGTGTGTGTGTGTGTGTGTGTGTGTGTGTGTGTGTGTGTGTGGTTGGGAAGCTTTTGTGACGTGGACAGAGAACGTAAATAACAAGACGTTTGACTGACGTGTAACAGACGCGATCGCAGCGAGACGCACTGGAATGTTTAACAAAGAACGCAAATTTGGTTGTATGCAGGTGTTTGTGTAAAGCTGCACGATTACGTCACAATGACCTTGGCCATGACAACGCACATTTTAACCAGGATAATGATGGCTCTTTTTCAAAAACATTACACAGGGAAGCATTAATATTTTCTTTACATGCGTTATACGTTTACGTGCTTTCATTGTATGCAGGTCGCGAGGTGATTCCGTAAAGCGGCGACGATGACGTCACAATGTTCGTTGTAAACGTGCACCGTGCTAGGTTTAAGAAATGTTTGTATATTGTCATAACAATTGAACCATCTCTATTACTTGATATTTAGCTTCCTCTTCCTCATTCCTTGTTTTTCACGTCGTGTTATTAACGTTGTATTGCAAGACGTCACCTGCATAAATTACTGAGTCGATGTCTCAGGTGGTAGGAAAGAGTGATTTGTCAGATGCAGAGTCGCAATGACAAGTGTTTGGGCAAGAACTTCAAAGAACAATACGACAGAATGTCCGTCAACGTTACATTTGTAGCGACCCTGTTTGTTAGCTTGATGGATCTGAGGATCAAAATGTTACGTAATGGTTCTAACAATTAACACAGTGAATACGCTTAACTACAATTCATAACGTTGAATGACAAAGGTCTGTAGTGTGTGTATATGTGTGGGGTACGAGCGTTCGTGCGTGTGTGCGTGCGTGCGTGCGTACGTATTTATGTGTGTTCCTGCTCCGCCTGTTAGCCTCTTAGAGGAACAGCCGATCCCAAGCGCGGATAAAGGAGGAGGGTTGGGCATTGAGCCAGCGACCCCATCCCATAAAATAAAGCTAGCTACGGAAACTGAAACAAGAGAAAATACTACTACCGGTGGAGGGAGTGAGACAGAACAGGACACGGGACTAATGACGGATGTGGCAGGCTTGTTAACGAATGTATGTCAACGCATGAATGACAGAACAGGGCACGGAACTAATGACGGATGTGGCAGGCTTGTTAACGAATGTATGTCAACGCATGAATGACATAACAAGACACGGGACTAATGACGGATGTGGCAGGCTTGTTAACGAATGTATGTCAACGCATGAATGACAGAACAGGGCACGGAACTAATGACGGATGTGGCAGGCTTGTTAACGAATGTATGTCAACGCATGAATGACATAACAAGACACGGGACTAATGACGGATGTGGCAGGCTTGTTAACGAATGTATGTCAACGCATGAATGACAGAACAGGGCACGGGACTAATGACGGATGTGGCAGGCTTGTTAACGAATGTATGTCAACGCATGAATGACAGAACAGGACACGGGACTAATGACGGATGTGGCAGGCTTGTTAACGAATGTATGTCAACGCATGAATGACAGAACAGGGCACGGGATTAATGACGCATTCAAATGTAAACGCAAATGTTTTGGTTACACATTTGCAAATGCATTTGAATTAATTTCAAATGTTTTGGCTTTATATTAACCTATAGACCAGTTGGTATTTTCATGTTTTATGAATAACAGCTCAGGCATTGACCAGTTGACCTACATAGCACTTTTTCGAAGAGCATGCTGTGTAAGTGGATTCACTGGTCAGACAATGATTTTGTAAACTGCTGAGAGTACAGCTCACTACAGAGCAATTTTCCCAATGGCATGTTACGAACTTGTGATAGTGAATCTAACAATAATAATTATTCAAATAATTACGCATGCATTTGATTGCGCATTTGACAAATTAAATGTTTGTGGGTGGCATTCAAATGCAAATGTTTAAAGTACGCATTCAAATGGAAATGCAAATGCTTTAAACATGCTGTGGAGGCATTTGAATGCGCATTCAAATGCTTAACATTCAAATGTGCATTCAAATGCATTTGCATTTGTTAACAAGCCTGGGATGTGGACCAAACCCGAAATGAAGCCTTCACCCCCAACAGCATCCTAATACCAAACATTACCATCAAAGTTGTATGCTGGAACGTAAGAACAAGTCATACATGAGATGAAACACATTTAGCCTCCTTGGCAGCACAGAAGCTAGGTGGACATGAGTCATACATGAGATGAAACACATTTAGCCTCCTTGGCATCACAGAAGCTAGGTGGACATGAGTCATACATGAGATGAAACACATTTAGCCTCCTTGGCATCACAGAAGCTAGGTGGACATGAGTCATACATGAGATGAAACACATTTAGCCTCCTTGGCAGCACAGAAGCTAGGTGGACATGAGTCATACATGAGATGAAACACATTTAGCCTCCTTGGCAGCACAGAAGCTAGGTGGACAGGTGCAGGAAAGACAACTTTGGCAACTGGTGACACCATCCTCTGGTCAGGCAGGATGATACTCAACATCGTGAAGGGGTGACCCTGATCATCGGGAAGGGGTGGCCCTGGTCATCGGGAAGAAACACAATAAGACACTCTTGGAATGGAAATCCACCAGTGAGCAGTTACTGTATAGCAGATTCAACTCCAAATTTGCAAAATTGTCAATTATCACTGCCTATGCACCGAGAGAAGATGTAGAAGAGGAAGTGAAGGATGACTTCTATGAGAGTCTGCAGTCATCAGTAGAAGAAGTTCCAAAACATGATGTACTGCTTGTTATTGGAGACTTAGATGCACGAGTTGGTAACTACAACACAGGAAGGGAAATAGTCATGTGTAGACACGGCACTGGCACAATGAACAACAATGGAGAAAGGATGTGTGACCTGTGTGAATTAAATGACTTGGTAATTGGAGGAACTATCTTCCAGCATAAGTTGATACATAAATTAACCTGGAATTCCACAGATTGTAAAATAAATGGTAAATGGCGACGTTCGTTACAAGTTGTGAGAACCAAGATACATGCGGATACCTGGAGTAATCACAACCTTGTGGTAGCTGTCTTGGCTCTGAAGAAAAGAAAGAAGCGCTTCAATGTTGCAAGATTGACTGACCCTGACATCAGACAAAAGTTCAACATTGCTCTCAAGAACAGCTACAGTGTGTTGCACAATGAGACTGAAACGACTATACATGCATTCAGAGGAAGCAGCTGGCCGATAAGACACGAAAACGCTCTATGGAATCACAAAACGCTTAAATGGTGACTATGGAGCAAGCCAAGATCAACCTGTAAAGGACAAAGGCACGTGGTGAAGACGGAATCTCTCAAGAGATTCTGAAGGCTGAGGAAGTTGCGACAACCAAGATCCTCTGTAAGAGTTGGTCGCAGATATGGGACACTGAAGACACCCCAGAGGGATGGAAACTGGCACTATTGTCAAGCTTCCAAAGAAAGGCGATCTCGGGGACTGCGATAACTGGCGGGAGGTAACAATGCTGCCTCTCACAAGCAAAATCTTCAGCAGGACCATCCTCAGACGAATTTCAGCTGCAACAGAGAACATCATCCGCCAGGAACAAGCTGGTTTCAGAAAAAGAAAAAGCTGTGTTGATCTCATCTTCAATCTCAGACAGATCATTGAACAGTCAGCTGAATAGAACAACACCATTTACGCCAATTTCATAGATTTTGAAAAGGCGTTCGACAGCCTCCACCGAAAATCACTCTGGAAAATCCTCCGATCGTACGGGATCCCCCAGAAGATGGTGAATATCATAAAACTTATACACAGAGACTTTGAATGCAAAGTCATTTGCAACAACCAGCTCACAGATAGTTTCAGCATCACCACAGTGGTCAGGCAGAGCTGCATCTCATCACCATTCCTCTACACTGTTGCCACGGACTGGCTTACGAAAGTTACGACAACAGACAGCAGAAGGGAATCAGATGGACCCTCACCGCCTACTTGGAGGATATGGACTATGCTGATGGCATCAGCCTGCTTTCAAGTCGGCAGAGAGACATGCAAGAGAAGACAGACAGACTGACTGAGACAGCACAGAAGTTGGGTCTGAAAGTGAACACCAACAAAACAAAACTGATGAAAATTAATCACAAGTCAAACGACCCAGTCACCATAAACAACAGTGACGTAGATGAAGTGAACGAGTTCACATACCTGGGGAGCAAAATACCAACAGATCGAAACTTCGAGAGAGAGAGAGAGAGAGAGAGGTCGACTCCAGGATCAACCAGTAAACCAGTCCTTTGCCACGCTGAAGAACATCTGGAAGTCAAAACAAGTGGGAACTGACACTAAACTCAGAATCTTCAATAGTAATGTCCTCAGCGTTTTACTGTATGGGGCAGAATGATGGAAACTAATAATTAGAATGGCCCACAAAATGCATATCTTCCAGAATAAGTGTTTGCGGAAGATTATCAAAATCTTTTGGCCTAGAAGAATTTTAAATGAAGAGCTGCACCAAAGGATAAATGCAAACCTCTTACATAAACTGTGAAGAAGAGAAGATGGAGATGGCTGGGGCACGTGTGTCGAATGCCACCAGATGCACTGCCCAGAATAGCCCTACGCTGGACATCGGACGGGAAGCGGAAAAGAGGTCATCCCAATGAGACCTGGCGAAGAACCCTGGAGATAGAAATGAAGGCATTCGGACTGACCTGGGAATCCATCACCGGACAGGCCGCAAACCGACAGCAGTGGCGCTCTCTTGTGGAAGCCTTATGTGAAACTTGTGTGTTTGTGTGTGTGTGTTTGTGTGTGTATGTGTGTGTGTTTGTGTGTGTGTGTGTTTGTGTGTGTATGTGTTCGGTGTGCGCGTGCGTGCGTGCGCGCTGGACTTTTTTGTTGTATGCGCTGCTACGCTTAAATCGTTTAATTATACGTGTGTCTCAAACAATACGTGGCCGTTACGCTATGCCTCGAAATACTAAGCAAGACATTGAAAGAGACAAAGACTTTAACATGTGTCCACTTCGCTAAAGATTGTTTGCACTAGTTTCTGTTTATTGATTCTCTTCAGGTGTGCTTTTTAAGTAGGACGCCATGGCCGGCAGGTACACCCGGCTTGGTGGCCAGAAGCTTGCCGCCGACCCAGGCGGTGTTGCGTCAGGTGCCACGAGTAGCAAGTACATCCGATTCTGTGGGGAGCCTGAAGCTGACTACGACTGTGCAGGATCGGATGCCACGAATGGCAAGTACGAGCCAGACCCGGACTACGGGGAGCCTGAAGCTGACTACGACTGTGTAGGATCGGATGCCACGAATGGCAAGTGCGAGCCAGACCCGGACTACAGGGAGCCTGAAGCGGACGACGACGCCGATGAAGCACGGTCGGGTCCCAGCGGCCAGTATGCGGCACATGACGGAGCGAGACCGAAACATCGCGACGGTCGCATCGCCGTCTTGCCCCCGCTGCCTGGAGGATCGGCGGGGCACAGTCGACATATGTCTCGTTCTCCCGAGACAGAGCATGACCTGTCCCTGATGGAAAACTTGAACGAGGAGTCTATCCTATCCGTACTGGAGGAGCGCTTTATGCATGACGTCATTCAGGTAATGTCTGCTAAAATGACATTGAAGTGAAACGTATATATGTTCAATTACGTACAGTATGATATCACAGCAGTGCTCGGACCCAAATAAGGCTATATTTATGATCAAGAAATATGATGGTCGGGAGAGCGTACAATTGCATTTTAAAACTGGACGAGTGGAACATGAAAGGTAATGGTGTGTTCCTGGCATCAAAGTGAATATCTTCACCTCTATCACAAAAAGCATCCACGTGTTGTGTCACGTCAACGTTTAAAATGGATATCGTGAGCATCGTATCATAATTATATTATTGTCATAGTAATGTATTTTTTATTATTTTCGCCAATATTGCAGACATACATCGGAGATGTGCTTATCGTCATCAATCCGTATAAACCCCTGGACTTCTACGGCAAAAAGGTGAGTAGTCGACTTTCACAAATGTTCCAGCACCAAACGCTAAGAATAACCATGGTATTTTGTCCCGGAAACATTTTCATCAAAATACTAACTTCGAAACATTAAGTCAGGAAATATAGTAATATTTCGACGTCAACTAAGATCGTGCCTGTTTCAACTCGCTTATCTCCATAGCTCCCTAGTGTACCGATCCATTGGTTTACAACTTAAATTATTAAACTGACTAGAAACTGTCTAAACCTGTTCTTTTGGTGCGCTGCTGAACTTGATTTTTGCACAACAGACGTTTTCGTATTGTATTGTCCAGAATAGGCCTACACTGGATGATCACGTTCATGTCAGTCAACATTGGGGACTGTGCATCCCTCGTGACTCTTATGATCACGTTCATGTCAGTCAACATTGGGGACTGTGCATCCCTCGTGACTCTTATGATCACGTTCATGTCAGTCAACATTGGGGACTGGGCATTCCTCGTGACTCTTATGATCACGTTCATGTCAGTCAACATTGGGGACTGTGCATCCCCCGTGACTCGGATGATCACGTTCATGTCAGTCCACATTGGGGACTGTGTATCCCTCGTGACTCGGATGATCACGTTCATGTCAGTCAACATTGGGGACTGTGTATCCCTCGTGACTCGGATGATCACGTTCATGTCAGTCAACATTGGGGACTGTGTATCCCTCGTGACACGGATGATCACGTTCATGTCAGTCAACATTGGGGACTGTGTATCCCTCGTGTCTCGGGTGATCACGTTCATATCAGTCTCGTAGTGATCATCATAGGTGCCAGCATAGAAAGATCGGCTTGGCGTGCTGTTCTGAAAAGGGCTGACTAGTCAACATTGGGGACTATGCATCCCTCGTGACTCGGATGGTCACGTTCGTGTCAGCCGTATTGTATTGTATTGTATAGCCTAACGGCAGTAGCACTAAAACTAACACATTAATCGACGCATCCTTCTGTTTCAGTACCACGAGATGTATAAGTATGTGAATCAGCGCAGCGACTTTGAACCACACATCTACTGGACCGTTGATCACGCCTATCGCCGAATGACTGACTCCGCCACCAACCAGGTCATTTTGATAAGCGGCGAATCCGGCGCCGGGAAAACGGAATCGACGAAGCTGGTTGTGAAACATCTCACGCACATCTGCCAGTCCACAATGTCCAATCTCCACGATCGCATCGTCAAGGTGCGTTGGCTCATGGGAAGAGAACAACAACGATACAATGTCACCATGACGACATATTATGTATTGTTAACATTAGTTTGTGAAATAGAAATGTTTGTATTTTACACACTTGATAAATCACAAGCTGTTTCGTAAAACATTATTATATAAAATGTACCCTAATTTCGTGACAAACCTCATGACAAGGACGAGTAAGACGAGGAATAACATAACAACAAAACACACACACACACACACATATATATATATATATATATATATATATATATATATATATATATATATATATATATATATATATATATATATATATATATATATATATATATATATATATATATACACACACATATATATATATATGTGTGTGTGTGTGTGTGTGTGTGTGTGTGTGTATATAATTTAGTTCAATTGCCTTATTGTGTGTCTACCTTTGTAAAATAATCGGTAATTTTTTTTTATTGAAACGATGTCCTTGAGTGGTTATTGATTTGTTTAAACTTTTTGCATTATTGATACAATCTCGCCGTCTTTGTGTGAACAGGTGAACCCGCTACTCGAAGCTTTCGGAAATGCACAGACGGTGATGAACCACAATTCCAGCCGATTCGGAAAATTCGTCGAGCTCAATTTCAATGCCAACGGACAGATGAAAGGAGGTACGTGGTAACTGTTCTTGTATTTACTGATCAACATTTTATTATTAATGGTATTGTTTATGCTCAGTGTTCTTTTCTTTCAGATTTGTTTTCAGTAGGCAACACTATAAGCATCTTCGCATGCAAATGCACCTGGTAGTGATCATCATAGGTGCCAACATAGAAAGATCGGCTTGGCGTGCTGTTCTGGAAAGGGCTGACTAGTTAAATGATGTCTCATAAGACAACGTCTAGCAACCACACCATATAATAATAATGATAATGATGATAATAATAATATTAATCATCATCGGCATAATAATGATACTGAACTTATATAGCGCCTATGTCCTCAGGAATCTGAGCTCAAAGGCGCAACAAGTTAATAATAAAACGTTACCGAGAGCTAAAAACAACTCGGAAAAACACGCACTGGTCGTTTGATGTGTTGCAGCCTGCATCCACGACTACCTGCTGGAGAAGTCTCGGGTGGTTCACCTCGGGCCCAATGAACGAAACTTCCACGTCTTCTACTACATGTTCGCCGGCATGCCCGAGGATACCCTGCGCTATTATTACCTTGAGGACCCCATGGTTCACAGGTTCGTTGTGGTAGGAATAGGACAAACTCCGATTTGACCATACCTGATTATACGTGAAGACCGACAAACGAGCATTGTCCTCATAAGCACGTCAATGTCATGTTAATCGAATAAATGTAATCACTTATATCTATAGTAGTTCCAATGTTAAGTATACCGCATATTATTGCCTGAATTTACAGTACTATATATTTGGTATCAAAGGAATGGTACGTTTTTAGGTTTAATATTAAGGTTTGCTAGCTTTTCTTGATGCAAAACGTCTGTCTCAACCGTCATCTTATCCTGTACGGTGTATATATGGGCGTTTATTATACCGCCAGAAATGAGATTGAATACTTATTATTCTAAACTTATAAGAAAACATGTTTAAATATGCATTTGTCAGAACGTCTGTTTAACCTCGTTGATTGCCTTAAATGTCACGAAAACAAAAAAGTAATGCGTTTGATTCAACACGAACCCTGTTTCGACAAACAGGATGGAAACAAAAGAACACACAGAAAGACAAAGAAATAGAAAAACGCATAGCTAGAGAGGTGGAAAGTTAGAGCGCTAGATTGAGAAAGAAAGCGATGGAGAGAGGGAGGGGAGAGAGAAGGGGAAGAGGGGGAAGAGAAGGGGAGAGAGGGGATCTGGAGATATGGAGAAAGGGAGAAAGAGAGAAAAGGAGAAAGGAGAAGACGAAAAGGGGAAACATTAGAAAGAAAGAAAGGGAGATAGGGAAAGAGAGACAGAGGGAGAGAGTGGGAGAGAGAGGAGAGAGGTGCGATTACGCTAATTGTGTGTACACCATCACGCGGCGAATGGATATGTATACGCAAGCGGTTTTCTGTTGATATCCGTATATTGACTTGACATTCTGTTTAATTACTATAGCAGTTGTCATTGGTTAATTGGCCTATAACCTTCCAATTCCAAATAAAATTAAAATACAGAAACAGCAAATTTGGCGAACATTCGTTTTTGGGAAGATTCCACAAACACTCATTTACACATGGCACGTCCTTTTGCAGAAATAATTGAAACGAGTAAACATCATATTAACACATAGGTAATGTCGAAATATATGTTATTTAGTTCGATTTAGCAACTTACCCCACTCACCTTGTGTGTTCCAGGATTCTCAAATCTGATCACAATCAGAAAGGGGTGTTTCGCAGTGAAGCCGACAGGGAGACATGTAAACGTATGTTCGAAGATATGGAAGACATCATGGGCAAGGTCGCATTCACCAAAGACGTAAGGCAGTAGTATAAAGAACTACGCTTTGGTGAAACATGTCCCTAACCAATTTGTACCCGTTGGAGACAAGTTGTACTATTAATAATAATATGTAAGGTTGTACACTGCATTCGTATTGCACAATTGGTTTTCTCCAGGCAGTGTTTTGTCTTGGTTGACATTTTGTATCAATCCATATAAATCAGTATAGCATTAATTGATTAATTGGCTAATATTATTCAGATTTCGATCGAGTGTCGCCAACTACAGGCTTCGAAATATACCTACATCAAACGTAGTCCGCTACGTTTAGTCTGACATATGTCTAGCTGTCTGCTTACTTCCAATGCAGATCGAGTGTCGCCATCTATCAGGCTTCGAAATATACCTACATCAAACGTAGTCCGCTAGGTTTAGTCTGACATATGTCAAGCTGTCTGCTTACTTCCAATGCAGATCGAGTGTCGCCATCTATCAGGCTTCGAAATATGCCTACATCAAACGTAGTCCGCTAGGTTTAGTCTGACATATGTCTAGCTGTCTGCTTACTTCCAATGCAGATCGAGTGTCGCCATCTATCAGGCTACAACATATACATACATCAAACAAAATGCGATTCTCCCTAAATTCGAAACATATGTTGGATACAGCCATATCCCTCCCAACGTCCCAAATGTCCACTTCGAATACAAGTAATCCCCACGAAACGGCATGTCTGTTTATGTGATGGGATACGGGTTATTGGTTTCCTTCGCCAGGACATCGCGACCGTCTACACGTGTCTAGCGGCCGTCCTTTTCGTCACAAACGTCGAGTTTCAACCAGACGAAGACGAGGATGGCGTGGTCATCATCGACGACTATCCCGTCAACATTGGTCAGCATATTTTACTAATATTAACCAGTGCATGTTATTAACAGTTTGTTGTGTTAACGTGATTGTTATACACGAACCTGCTGGAAACATCATAACCAGCAAACCTGTACTAATCCATATTGCTTAAAATATCAAGCGTCGTATACAACTGAATAAATCGACGGGGACTCTTTATCAGGAATTAAATTCCACATGTTAAAACGAAACAAATATCATGGGTTTGTGGCTATGCACCTAAAAGAGATAATAAAACTTACTATGACCAACTAAAATCAGGAATATCACGCCAGTGGTCCATTCCGAATGTGTTCTAAAAGTGGAAGATTCCGGTCATTTCTCCGGTTAACTGAGGGCTGACATGTTGACCAGCGCGACCGATAACCGCATGCGCAGTTCTATGAAAATCGGGTAACCTAAACAGCATGTGACGTATTAAGTGAGACCGGCATACGCATAACAAACGTCTCAAAGTCTCAATCAAAGGGGCTATTTTCTTAGAAAGAGGATTAGTTTAGTAAATAAAGGTTGTGCCTTCAACAATGTTTTCCTAGTAAACCACTGACATGATATTCATAATTGTAGTTACAAATGCTTATGTTTTAGCAACTCTTATAGGCCCAAGATCACGACGTTTGCTTCCCTTTAAGCGCGTTGTGTGTGAGATACGCCAGGCACGCCTATTACTATTTACTTTCTTATCTTCCTCTCGCCCTATTTGGTGCATGATGCCACTCAGTAACTTCCGCCATGTTGTGCGATCGCTAGTTGCATTCTGTGCCATCTTGCAAGACTTTCATTCCAGTTGTCTTCTCTTTACTTCCACATCCTTCTCCGTCTTGATTTCGGTCTTACTCGCTTCCTTTTACCTTCAGGGTCCCAGGTTAGTGATAATGTTTGTGTTGTTATTTCCATCTCTTCTAAGTGGGTGGCAAATCCATCGCCATCGTCTGATCTTGTATTCTTCTGGTCTTCAGGTTTTCATTATATATTTTCATTGGCCAGTGTATCTTTACAATTCTTCGTAGTTCTTTGTGGTATTCCATAGTGTCTACGTATTGTTCACAGCTTTGCTCTTTTGACACTGTCGAAAGTTTCATGAAATCTATTATATTAATGTAGATTGGTGCTTGCCGTTCAGTGCTCTGCTCCAATATGTTACGAAGGATAAATATATGCTCTGCTGTACCGTGCCCTTTTTGTATGCAACTTGTTCGTTTCGCACCCTTTCTTCTGCTACTTTTCTGATTCTTTCAATCACCATCTGCAGGAACTGAGATTCCTCGGTAGTTGTTTAGTAAGGTCACCCTTTTCGATACTTTCCAGTCTGCTGCTTAGCTTTCTTACGCAGTGCAGTTAAAACAACTCACGGTTTACACTTAACAATCGCTCACATTATCGAGTTTGGAGAACGAGATTCGTTCCAATGTCACATTTCACATTCATAATCACTTCACATCATTCAGATTGAACAAAGACATTGGTTACCTTAAATCGGTTTATTTTTACAGTGGCCGACCTTCTCATGATTGACGCGGTCACCCTAACAACAAGTCTGATCAGTCGAACAAATCATGTCAAAGGTAAGTAATGAAGGACACGTAGCTGAAAGCTTACCTTATCTTGTGTGGTCATTTTGGACCGAACCGTTTAAACATATTTTTCACGAAACAAGATTTAACAAGATTTTAACAAGATTTGCCATCCAAGCCAAAGGCCCAGATGGCAAGTGGACAAGGAAGCCATTGGCTTATCGAGAGTCCAACAATGTTCATCTACTTATAGCCTGCCCTCCTGAGATATGTGCCAACCTTGTTTTAAACATATTCACGCTGCTAGCAGTTACACAATCTGTAGACAATTTGTTCCATTCATTTATTGTCCTCTGTGACTTTACTTAATCTTACGACGTATTGGTGTGCAGACTATAATGTGCAAAAGTTGTCAAACTCCCGATATTTGCTGCCGTTAGTGAAATAATTACTATTCGTGTTGCGTGACGACAGCATATATTCACTTTCTATTTTGTGGCGGTACGAGTGTATTTCGAATGTGTGATTCGTTCGCGGTTATGTTCCACTTGTGTCCTCCAAGTACAGATGAGGAGGTTGTCGTCCTGAAGAACATGGAACAGGCCAACGACGAAAGAGACGCTGTCGCCAAGGCGCTGTACTCGCGTCTGTTCGGCTGGATCGTGCGCCAAGTCAACTCCAACCTGATGGACAAAAGCAAGGCCAGGTGAGAGACACTTTCAGACAATTCGAGGAACAAAGACTGGATCTGAGCTGAAGTCATTCCTTGACGTTACGACAACATCACGCAACTACAGTGAATTTCAAAAGGGCGCAAACGAACAAGTCCATGCTATTTTTGTCCAAACCAACTTTCGATCGCTTGCTCTTTGTATTGCATTCATATTTGTATTGTACGATATAATATAGTTGCCACAACTACATATATAAATAATATATGCGTGAGTGTCTTCATAGCAGTTAGAAGGGCAAATGCTTTACGTCCTGCCTGTTGATGGGGTTATAACGATGTCGACTGTGGTGTCGTCGTTGCTGTTGTTTGCTATGTCCATGCGTTGCTCAGTTCCATGCATTATGAGACACAAGAAGCAGAAACCGCATCCGAAGAACGTAAAACCAAGCCAGTTCTATCTCTAGTAACACGATTACAATGGCGGAAATGTGGAATAGAAAAGGCTACATAACGCAAACATCGGGGGAAGCAAATGTACTGAGAAACTAAGACTAAAATGTTGGAGACGGGGTGACATGGTTGCATGTGCAACAAGATACAATATATGTATATCAACCATTACCGTAGTCTATCACATACTCCATAAACAGTGGCATGGTTATATTCCAGTCTCGGCGGCTCTAACTCCATCGGCATCCTAGATCTGTCCGGGTTCGAGAACTTCGTCGATAACAGCTTTGAGCAGCTGTGCATCAACGTGGCGAACGAGAAGCTGCAATATTTCTTCAACACCTTCATCTTCGCCACGGAGCAGGCGATATACGAGGAGGAAGGCATAGACTGGAGCCACATTGAGTTCCAGAACAACGAGGGCATCTTGCGGTTGTTTCTTGGCGAAGACGCAGTCAGCTCGTCCGGACAGAAGAAGACGTCATTCAGGGTGTGTGTGCTGTTCATGTCGCGAACGTTAAATTACGCACAGCGTGAGTAAATATGCTGAACTAGGGATATCGTAATGGTTCGAGACAAGTCTACACTTCTGCAAAATGTTGCGGGGTGTCTTTTCTACCTTATACGTTATTGCTAAGCAACAATTAGTAACGTTTGTATACATTGATACTTTCTTCGGTTGTACTGCGCTCTATTAATTCATTTTGACAACTACATTTAATTATAATCGCAATACCTTTAATATACTACTAATAAACTGTTTTAATTTGACTTCATATGTTTCCAAGTTATACCGTGAACGACTGAATAAAAACATGTTTTGCTATAGAGATAATGTGGCTTTATAATGACACAGAGATTGCCGAACATGTTCACGATCTTGGACGACGAGTCGAAATCACCGCGGACGACCGACGCCACCCTGGTTCTCAACTGGCGCAATAACGTCGAGGACCATCCAAACTTCAGAGCGATGAATGGAGACGAACTGGCATTCGTCATCACACACTTCGCAGACGAGGTAAAACAATACACTCCTTTATCAAGTATATCCAATTATGCAGCCAAACACATTGTTTCAGAAATAGAATCACCCGATCGGGCCCTGTTGGAGGAGCGACAAACTATGCAATCCCACGTTCTAAATATAACTTAATTAACTTTGGATCTTGCTACCATGTCGTTATGATTCTTCACAGACATCTCTTTGCAAACGTTTAGATCTTCTGTAGTATGAATTTTGCACAGCCTTAACAGTTGAGTTAAAAATGTGTAGTTTGGCAGGTATTGGAATTTCTCTGGACGTCCATGTCTTATTAAGCACGATGAAGGCTGCTCTTGCTTTTCCAATCGTAGCCCTTATATCACTATCTGTTCTTCAGTCTGTGTCCACAATGCTTCCTGGATACGTGAAAGACTGTACTCTATCTAGGACTTCTCTTTGTAGTGTAATCGGGGTGTTGTTCTTGCTGTTGATCTTCATCATCTTGGTTTTGCCTTTGTTGATATTTAGTCCTAATGTGGCAGTTGTTTTTGAATACGTTTTGAACAATAATCAAACTTTTGAATTTAGCAAGATTAAAAAAGAATTTGACAAGTAACAATTCCGACTAATGTCGCTGGGGTTCAAATGCACTTGTTGGCTCCATCAACTTCGGTTGTCTGTATAGTGCGAACAGCAATAACATGTTCTGTGTTAAACAAATATATTGAATGGCTGCG
>BSQZ01000047.1:3417500-3630000 GCA_033239005.1 Lamellibrachia satsuma | reverse complement strand
GGCTGTGAGTCCACCAGTGTACAACACTGGTCTATCTGGGGCACTAAGGCTGTGAGTCCACCAGTGTACAACACTGGTCTATCTGGAACACCAAGGCTGTGAGTCCACCAGTGTACAACACTGGTCTATCTGGGACACTAAGGCTGTGAGTCCACCAGTGTACAAAACTGGTCTATCTGGGACACCAAGGCTGTGAGTCCACCAGTGTACAACACTGGTCTATCTGGGACACTAAGGCTGTGAGTCCACCAGTGTACAACACTGGTCTATCTGGGACACCAAGGCTGTGAGTCCACCATTGTACAACACTGGTCTATCTGGGACACTAAGGCTGTGAGTCCACCAGTGTACAACATTGGACTCTGCGTGTAAAAGTGTGAGTCCATGACAAGTTACACTTCACCAGCTGTGTGAGTTATTGTTCTTCCCCCGGCAGAGAGAGAGAGAGAGAGAGAGAGAGAGTCAAGTCAATGTCTACGGTTTGTTGTGCCCCTCCCGAAATACACATAAACTATTTCCAACTTCCTTTTTATTTATAATTATAATTTGCCTATATCCAACGTTTACGGAACGGAGTGTGGAGATACTGCATTCGTAAAGACACAGGCAGGACAATGATCTGTGTGATTGATGGGTTCCTTGTTCTCTTCTGTTCTCCGCGAAGGTTCGCTCTGATTCTCCCGCGGGGTACGGTGCCGCCCTCTGGTGACACTTGTGGAAAGGCGTTGCAGGCGATCGGCGTCAACGACGAAAACTTTGCCATCGGAAGAACGAAAGTATGACCACATATTTGGGATCTCGGGGGGAGGGGGAGGGACAAGATGCCAAGCTTAGTCACCCGATAATTTGTCATGCTACGATCTTAGTGGCGCAACATATTATGTACAAACAATGGCCCCAATAAATACATCGAAATACAGGTAAAATACAGGTAAAATACAGGTACAATAATATTTGATATAATGATATGGCGTACGACTGCTTATAGATACGGCTACAAGCACACCATTAATGTGCTAAATGAACTCCGGCTACATAAAGTTAAAAGGGTATCGCAAATGTAGTCATACATCTGATATATACTACTGTTTACACGTTATTAAGTATCTACTAGATCGTACCAATGGGATTTTTAGTACGTTGGCTAACAATGGTAGTACTACTATGCAGTAGACACAGCTGCGAATGTTAAATGGAATTAGAAGCTGAATTTTCATGTATTCTATAGAAAAACTAACCACGTTTCGTCTTTTCATAAAAGAACGCACCATAATTGTTGGTGAGCACTTAACATAAGCTACTTGTGACATAAAAATTCTAGACAATTTTATTTGGCTTCTCGTCTTGAGGATCTTAGAAGCAGCGTGAGCAGGAACATATATTCGTATGATCCACATATAATTATTCCTGTTAGCCCACATATATGTTAAACCTAATGATAAGATAATAATAATAATCCCTTACAAGAAAATGGTTTAAGCATACATCTATGCAAAGGATGCTTCAGCTTAAGCTATACTGTTGACGGGCAAATTTGTATCTTAGACGTTAACTGGGAGATAATTTATGCATCTGAAATGTGAAAGCTTTACCTCGTTATATTGTGTGTGCCAGGTCTTCATGAAAGAAAACGTTGCCGACAAACTGCGGGTACTGACCCAAGAGAGAGCCGCCATAACCGCCCAACGCGTCATTCGAGGACACGCGGCTCGACAACGCTACCGAGCCTTGAAGGAGGCAGAAGAGAAGAAGAGACGGGAAGCGATGGAGAGGGAACGCCGAGAGGCAGAAGAGAAGAAAAATAGACGGGAAGCGATGGAGAGGGAACGGCAAAAGGCAGAACAGACAAAGAGACAACTGGAGGCAGAAAGGGAGAGGGAAAAGGCGAAGAAACACACAGAAGCAACGAAGGAACCGACAGCGGAAAAACCGACCGTAAGTCAGTCGTATTGTCATGGTCATTCCGAGAAACAGCTGATATTTGCTTCAAAATCTTCCGATAGTCAGGTGAAATGTTCTTTGCGAAATTTAGTGCCTGCGAACAGGCATCGATCCACCTTGGTCATATGTTTACCTTCTCGCAATAGGTTCGGCTAAAATATAATTTTTATAACGACAATGGTGCGTGTTGTGATAGTAATGACAATTCTGGTGCCTTTGTATTTTGACTCGAATCTGCCGTCTTTTCCCATCGAGCACTGTAAACACATTTCACGTTCTATACGTTCTATCTTCATATAGACATATTTTTGATCGGGGCACAACATGTTTGATGCACGAATGGAGACAACAGCGTGTACGCAGCCATCAATCGTTTAAGCAGGACCACGTTTATCCCAATCACCGCTGCAAACACACAGCTGCTCTGAAGAGTCGAATGTGCTGCAAATGTTCGCGTTGTCAGTGGACCCTTTGATGTTTGCAGGACCAGCCTAACCATCAGACATCCGACGATTTGTACGACATCCAAGAGGAAAACGACCAGAATTCGTCGGTACCGACCGGCTCTGATGTCGGTCAGCTAACCGGAAGTATGACGCCACCCACTCAAGATGGCATCACAACGGAACCGCAAGACGACGATGACGACTTGTTCGCCGAGATTGCTAGCGACTCTGATTCTGCAGATGATATACAAGACATGTATGTTTATACTAAACCGTGTAGTCATAAAGATTAGTGTATATAGTGTTTTGACCTCACCTTGTAAAATCAGTCAAATAGTATTGTAGCATAGCTAGTACATATGCCCACATGTGTCATTTGTAAGAAGTAAACACTACAGAGAAACAAATATGTTCCCATATATATTCCCATACATATTGTCATTCATATTTAAATGCAAATACCATGTGTGTGTGCGTGCGTGCGTGCGTGCGTGTGTGCGTGCGTGCGTAGACCCATATTATATATTGCGTACATTCATGGCTACATATGTTCTCACAGAAGACAACCAATGAACGGGACAAATTATCTACAGATTGTGTAACTGCTAGCAGCGTGAATATGTTTAAAAACAAGGTTGACACATTTCTTAGGAGGGCGGATTACGCATAGATTAAAAATGTTGGACTCTCGATCAGTTAATGGCTTCTTTGTCCACTTGTCTTCTGGACCTTTGCCTTGGATAGCAATCTTGTCAACTCTTGTTAAATATGCATTCCCTATGGTTGTAGGTCACTACTTTGATGCAATATGTAACGCTCCCCTTTCAGGAGTTGGGACATTGCCCAGTTGGTGCCCATCGATCGAGTGAGCCCAAGCGAGACCTTCGATAGCTTCGTAAAGGGAATGCGAGTTCTCTTCTACATCTTCCTCTTCGTGGTTGTACTCGTAAGCGGCGTCCTCAGCATACTGTCGCTTCTGTGGCTCGAGAGACTCGCCGGTTTATATAAGGTGAATGTATTCGAGTAGAAAAGCCAACTTGTGGTGTCCTTGCTTTTTATACCAGAACGTACTTCATTATCACACCTCAAACGAAAAGGAGCAACCAATTAAATATATCATATTATAACATATCAGAATATACATTAGCAAGCTCCTTATTCCGAGAAGCGCTACGCTACAACAGTTTCTAGTCACGACCCTCCTAACAACTGTTTGTTTGTAGATATTTACGCATCAAAATATTATGACTGTTGCCATTTATTTAATTTATGTTATTATGCCATCACGAAGTCGACGACTGTTACTAACACCCAATAATGTTCCTACATGACCACTTATGTCTTCCCTCGATACGAGATCAATGCCCTCCCATACATTATGTCTACCCTCGATACGAGATCAATGCCCTCCCATACATTATGTCTTCCCTCGATACAAGATCAATGCCCTCCCATACATTATGTCTACCCTCGATACGAGATCAATGCCCTCCCATACATTATGTCTTCCCTCGATACGAGATCAATGCCCTCCCATACATTATGTCTTCCCTCGATACGAGACCAATGCCCTCCCATACATTATGTCTACCCTCGATACGAGACCAATGCCTTCCCATACATTATGTCTTCCCTCGATACGAGATCAATGCCCTCCCATACATTATGTCTACCCTCGATACGAGACCAATGCCTTCCCATACATTATGTCTTCCCTTGATACGAGATCAATGCCTTCCCATACATTATGTCTTCCCTCGATACGAGACCAATGCCTTCCCATACATTATGTCTACCCTCGATACGAGACCAATGCCTTCCCATACATTATGTCTTCCCTCGATACGAGACCAATGCCCTCCCATACATTATGTCTACCCTCGATACGAGACCAATGCCTTCCCACTTCCCTTGATACGAGACCAATGCCCTCCCATACATTATGTCTACCCTCGATACGAGACCAATGCCTTCCCATACATTATGTCTTCCCTCGATACGAGATCAATGCCCTCCCATACATTATGTCTTCCCTCGATACGAGATCAATGCCCTCCCATACATTATGTCTTCCCTCGATACGAGATCAATGCCCTCCCATACATTATGTCTTCCCTCGATACGAGATCAATGCCCTCCCATACATTATGTCTTCCCTCGATACGAGATCAATGCCCTCCCATACATTATGTCTACCCTCGATACGAGACCAATGCCCTCCCATACATTATGTCTACCCTCGATACGAGACCAATGCCTTCCCATACATTATGTCTACCCTCGATACGAGATCAATGCCTTCCCATACATTATGTCTTCCCTCGATACGAGATCAATGCCCTCCCATACATTATGTCTTCCCTCGATACGAGATCAATGCCCTCCCATACATTATGTCTTCCCTCGATACGAGATCAATGCCCTCCCATACATTATGTCTTCCCTCGATACGAGATCAATGCCCTCCCATACATTATGTCTTCCCTCGATACGAGATCAATGCCCTCCCATACATTATGTCTTCCCTCGATACGAAACCAATGCCCTCCCATACATTATGTCTTCCCTCGATACGAGACCAATGCCCTCCCATACATTATGTCTTCCCTCGATACGAAACCAATGCCCTCCCATACATTATGTCTTCCCTCGATACGAGACCAATGCCCTCCCATACATTATGTCTACCCTCGATACGAGACCAATGCCCTCCCATACATTATTTTACTCACGTGACTCATGTAGCTGCTTGAAATGTTCAGGACAGAGAAACTCTAGAAGAAGAAGACCGACGCAACTCTTACCTAAACCTTCTGCTGTGGATCATCTGGACTCCTCATGTGTGGAATTTCGTCACTTCCGTCATGAAAACCGTCTTTGGGAATATGCAGTGGCCACCAGCGCGGATGTTCTTCATGGTAAGAATATTAATAGGATTGACATTGTATGCACAGTGGTGTTGCTGCTAATAGTCCGGCTTGTTGTCAATTATACCAGTTGTAGAAATATTCGAATGCGATAGGGATTTCACAGTTCAATCAGTTGTACGGTGGCTTAACAATTTTCGAATTTCTCTACACTTGAAGATTCACAGTCCAGAGGCATTTCTGACCATTGGGTCTAAAGAAATAGTTACCGCTATAGGCTCAGTATAGAGGCGTTTATGACCATTGGGTCTAGATAAATAATTACCGCTACAGGCTCAGTACAGAGACATTTCTGACCTAGAGAAATCCATCACAGAAGTTCTTTCTGGTAACTTCTGTCATGTGAATACACACAGTATACAGCAAGGCACTAATAGATTAGGAGTTATTGAGCACAATCCTTTGTTTTGGCATAAGACTTTACGCGACCGCTGCCCGTAGGTTATGACAATCGAGACACTGCACTCGTTCGGCTTGGCCGTTCTCGTCTTCGGCGTGCTGCCCAAGGTGCCCCCGCTCTACGCCGTCGGTCTGCTGTGCTGCGTCGCCACCGTGCCCGCCTTCCTGCAGATCGTGCTGCTCCGAACCCACGGGACGGAGACAACCGTCGTGGCTGCCAAGTGGTGCCTCAGTCTGGTCGCTCTGCTCGTCCAACTGAGCGCCACCGCCTGTCTCTACTTCTTCTACATCCAAGACAAACAGTCGGACCAGTTGTGGCACTGGTACAAGCACTTGTACTGGCAGGTGATTATTACCACCATTGTCATCACCATCGACATGATCATCGTCACTATCATCGTCGTAATCGTCATCATCATCATCGTCGTCATCGTCATCATCGTCGTCATCGTTGTCATCATCACCGTCGTCGTCGTCATCATCTTCATCATCGTCATCATCATCATCATCATCGTCGTTGTCATCAGCATAGTTGTCATCGTCATCATCATCATCATCGTCGTCATCGTCATCATCATCATCGTTGTCACCTTTGTCATCATCGTGGCGGTGTCATGTCATCACGTTTTCATGATGTTAGTCTACGAATTAATGTATACGTTATTTAACATTGCAGTTATCAATGTTACCAATGTTACCAATGATATCAATGTTGCCAATGTTACCAATGTTATCAATGTTGCCAATGTTACCAATGTTCATTTCGTGGCGAGTAATATACCGACGATTAACTAGTTGAAGGATTCATCGTAATAGTAGCTTTACAGACGCCACTTGATAAAGGGATGTTTCGGTTTGGTTAATGCATATTAATCTGGTGTCAATATTAATCTGTCTAACATATCACATTGCCGTATGTATAATGTTAAGAGTACGACGTTAATCATTCACATTACACAGATTCATACAGGTACGCACATATATACACTTATTCAGACACACATGTACACACGAACATACACACGCACGCACGCACGCACATACACACACCCATGCACACACACACAACGTATGCACGCACGCACGCACGCGCCCAAACACAACTCACACGCGCACACGCACACACACGCACGCACGAACATACGCAAGCTCACAAGTGATGAAACACTAATTGACATTACGTATTTCCCTGTCAGCTGCCCGTCAGTTTGATACTATTGTCATTGAAATGGTGGGAGAACTACGTGCCCCGTCCGAAGAAGAACTCCAAAGGGACGTCAGCCTCTGCCCGCCTGTTCAAATTCAAGAAGCAGCTGCATCAGTATCGCACCAAGATGAACACGGTGATGAGTCTGTGGAATGTCGTATTCTCACTTGGGGCTCTTTGGTTGGTGCAATGGGTGGAGACTCAAAACTCGGTTGGCTGGAATATTTTTGATATGCCTAACAACAACAACAACAACAACACGGTTTGGAGTGACACCACGATAAACGACACTATGAATGCAACCGCGGCAAACGCTACAGCTGGGAATCCAGTAATCACGTTCGACACGGCTGTGTTGATGACCCAGGTTAGTCGTGTCCACATGGAAGAATGAACTCAAAGTTGAGACCGCATACTTGCATTTATCGTCGTCTTTTATGTCTTTGTTTCCCATACTGGTGAAACAATGGAGTATTAATTGCCACGGCACGGTTTTAGTAGCTGTCTATCTGTCCTTCTCAAAATGGAGATCAAGTAGCATTTGAGTTTACTCATAACATGATAACTAGCAAAACAGCGTTTGGGTCTCAACAACGCGATATTAAAAACACCATAATCCGGAAGAGACACATTGATAAATCCAGGTGTATCCCGCTAGAGTTCACTTCCGGTTGCATTCATCGAAAGCTTAGGCGATCTCCAAATCAGGACATATTTAAATATCGATACAAATATTTCATGACATGCCGCAGTTATATATATATATACTATGCAAGTTATACGGTTAAGCTACGCAAATATATATTTATCACTTAGTTGAATTTTATGCATATTTATCGTTTTAGTTAACGTACGTCAATTCGTATTAGTGGCATCGCGCATTGTGTTTGTAACTAAAACCAGTTTCTTTTATGTTCTGAAAAGTTCTGGTCCTCCTACAGATCATCAGTTCGTGGGTGTGTTACTACTTCTCCGCCCTGGCTTGCAAGCTGCTCATGCAGAATCTCAGTTTCTGCGTTCCGCTCTCGTTGTCACTTCCGGTAGCTGCTGGCGTTGTGCAGCTCATGGTATGTTCATACATTGGTCAATCACTAATTCGTATATGGGCGGAAAAACAGCATAAACTGTATGTATTCAACACGTATACATTTAAGAACGCACGCACGTCCTCACACACAGTGGTGTGTTCTTAGATAACGTTATATCCTGGCAGCTCAAATGGTTTTGCACTTCACTGACCTGGCCTGTTCATTCCAACACCAACTCGACTTCACTGGGAAACATCCAGTCACACCGCAATTACTGCACAAAATCTTACTCATTCATTGACAAACATGGCTGTCTATAGTCAGGTACTCATTTATACAGCTGAATGAGATGAAGTAACGTGGAGTGAACATGTACATTGTATGTTAATGTAAATCTGTCGCGAACCATTGTTAATTAAGTGTGGCTGCTACAAGAAAATTAGCAGCTTAACGTAAATGTGAACGTACACTTATCGTGAACGTACATTTATTGTGGACGTACGCTTTCCAGTGCACATATCCAACTTTCCTGAGCTGGCTGGTCGAAGAAAATGTACTTGGAGCTTGCGAGACAACGTACAAGATGGCGGCTGGCGTTGTTTCATGGCTGTCCATGCTTTGGATATGCGGCCACGTGTGGTACTCGCGTTCTGAACGTCTAGCAAAGACAGAAAAGTAAGTTCCTGCATCACGACTGCTTTGGCCAATGTATGCAACTGATGGTATTTGCATATATAACAGGTTTGACTTAGGCCATGCCATTCACTGGCGGAGCATTGGTCAAGAGTTTTGGGCTCGCGTTTCCAGTTCTTTCCATCTACATCCCGACTTTGCTATATCTGCTTCCCTTTCCCCAGGTACTTTCCTTTCCCCTGGTTCTTCCCCTTCTCTGTGCCAGGTACTTTCTTCGATTTATGACACGTGCATCAATCATTTAATAGCTATACGCTGAGGATGTGCTTAAGCACGCACGCACTAACGCACGCACTCATGCACACACCACATACTCGCGAACCCATCCACTCACGCACCCATTCACCCCACCCCACCCCACACAAACACACACACGCACACACACACACACACACACACACATACAAACGCGCGCGGGCGTACGCACGGACGTACACACGGACGTACGCACGGACGTACGCACGGACGTACACACGGACGTACGCACGGACGTGCACAAACTTGGGTCATTATGATTATTATAACGCATGACTAACGCCACGTCATATAGTGCTACGTTTACATTATAAGTGTGGATTTGTTACCGTTTCAGACTGTTCGTGACCCGACTGTTCACGGGTCCACTCGTCGTGCAGTCGATGTTGCTCAATCGCCGCTTTGACGACGCCGAGGTGAAAGTGTCGTTGGTCGGAGAGTCAGGTATGGCGGACACGTATACGTTGGCAACAGCGGCCAATGGTGAGCTTTTGACTCCGGAAGTGAAGAAGAAACGCGAAGGCGTCACACCAGTCATCTACGCATGCGCGACAATGTGGCACGAGAACAAACAGGTATGTTAGTGCAGTATTGTCACTGTTTACCTTCTAAAAACTGTCTGTTAAGAACAGATTCGATGTTGGCAAGGCATTGTGTGTCGCGCGTGCGAGCGTGCGTGCGTGCGTGCGTGCGTGCGTGTGTGTGTGTATGTGTGTGCGAATGTGTGTGCGAATGTGTGTGCGAACCGGCGTATGTCCATGCAGGCGTGCGGGCGCACATGCATGCGTGCGTGCATGTGCGAGTGCACATGCATGCGTGCGTGTATGTGCGAGTGCACATGCATGCGTGCGTGCATGTGCGCGTTATCATTGTAATTAATTATTACTGCAAATCTGTCGAAAGTAAATTGCACTCGTACTTTGTAGGAGATGATTCAGCTTTTGAAATCTGTGTTCCGAATGGATGTAGACCAGAGCGCCCGGCGTTTGGCTCAGAAACTGTTTAAACACGACGATCCAGACTACTATGAATATGAAAGTAAGTAAGCGAATGCCATGACAGGATCGATTTCCAACTAAACGCTGAAGTTCCACCAACCAACCACTACCGTCACACTACTTACGAAGCAGACATTGTCGATTCATTGAATGTTTGTCGTTGGACGTTTATATACTCGCAGAACGTTACCACTGTTATGTCAACAAGACATTATGATAATCATCTATATTTAATTAATTTCAGAGCAGTGTGGTATTGCAGCTTCAAAGGGTAATCAAATTCTTGGATTGATTAGAAGAAACATACAAGGGAAAAAAGTTAGTTATACCTCTTTATAAAGCAATAGTTGGACCTCATTTAGAATACTGTATACAAGCATGGAGACCATATCGTAAGAAGGATATAGATACGCTTGAACGCATACAAAGGAGAGCAACTAAAATGATTCCAGAACTTAGAGACCTTAGTTATGAAGAACGCCTGAAAGAATGTGGTTTAACAACTCTAGAGACAAGGAGGTTAAGAGGAGATCAGATTGAAGTTTTTAAGATATTGAATGGGTATGAAAATATTGATAGAAATATGTTTTTCTCACTCTAGAAGGATAGCAGAACTAGAGGACATGAGGTAAAATTAGTAAAGGATCAATGTAGATTGGACATCAGGAAGCACTCGTTCGCACAGAGGACAATAAATGAATGGAACAAATTGTCTACAGATTGTGTAACTGCTAGCAGCGTAAATATGTTTAAAAACAATGTTGACACATATCTCAGGAGGGCGGGTTATAAGTAGGTGAACATTGTTGGACTCTCGATAAGCCAATGGCTTCCTTGTCCACTTGCCATCTGGGCCTTTGGCTTGGATGGCGAATCTTGTTAAATCTTGTTAATGGTACACACATTGGCTGTAATGTCCGTATTAAACAAACAAGAGCTAGATGGGTAATTAAACAAAAGATGCACATATGCGTATACATACCCATAATGCGACGTTTAAAATTTACTTTTTGCACCCCTAACAAAACAACATTTCATATTTTTCAGCCAATAAAGTAAAATCACTCTTTCACATTTAGTTTCATGTTGCCGTATATAACTAAGTTAAACACAGATTTATTAAGTCATACAAAAGAAACAACGATTTTGACAGACATGACATTTATTTGAAGGTTAAGATATTGGTGTAACAGCTGAAGCATCACAGCTTTTATCGTGCGGTATCAATTATTATTTATATAACATTTCTAGAGAAGGTGTTTTAAGCACTAATAGCCTTGCATGTATACAGCACATCCACGAAAGGTAAAATGGCTGTGGGAAATAATGAGAAAAGTAAACGTGTTTTTTTCTCATGCTACAGTATCTGTACTTTTAGGTTCAGACATAGCAAGGTACTTTGCATTTTGTTTTAAATCTTTACGTTCGGTTGTCGGTTGTAGCTCACGTCTTCTTCGACGACGCCATGGAGTTCACTGACGATGGCGAGAGGGTGGTCAACGCGTTTGTCAAGATGCTTGTGACGTGCATCGACGAAGCAGCTAGGTGCGTTACCACATCCAACAATATTTAACAACATTTAACTAGGTTTAATAATATTTAACCACATTTAACAATATTTAAGCTGCTTGAACAAGATTGCCATCCAAAATCACAAGCTCCCGGTGGCAAGTGGACCAAGAATGCATTGGTTTATTGAGTTCAAAATTGTTTAATGTAGGCATAGCCCGTTCTTATCAGATATGTGTAAATTGATTAATGTATTCACACTGCTAGAAAACGTAGTCATTAGGTACGTGGTTCCATACATGTATAATTTTCTGTGAAAATGGGTACTTTCTCATATCCAATATACACTATATTGCAGTTCTATGCCTACAGGCAAGTGTTACTGCCTTCCTTGAGTTTGAAAAATATTGTGTAACAATATCATCGTAACCAATCAATGTAAAACATTATTTTGTCTCCTCTTTGTCTCATGATCTCAGGTGCTGTCAAACAGCACTCTCTTTGGCGTCGTCAACAAGTAAGGTGTCTCAGTTCTGGAATAAGTTAAGTTGCTCCTTATTGTACCCTGTCTTGGTTACTTGTGTCCTGTGTGTGAGAGTAGTGCGTCTTTAACGTAACTCCGGGAACAGAACGACGGGAGACATGATTATACTCAGGCCTCAGGTGACGCACAAGTAGACCCCGTTTGTTCTCACATCCTAGAGCGACGTAACAAGTCATCTAGCTTAGGCCAGGGGTTCTCACTACATCAGTACCCCAGGGGTTCTCACTACATCAGTACCCCAGGGGTTCTCACTACATCAGTACCCCAGGAGTTCTCACTACATCAGTACCCCAGGGGTTCTCACTACATCAGTACCCCAGGGGTTCTCACTACATCAGTACCCCAGGAGTTCTCACTACATCAGTACCCCAGGGGTTCTCACTACATCAGTACCCCGGGGGTTCTCACTACATCAGTACCCCAGGGGTTCTCACTACATCAGTACCCCAGGGGTTCTCACTACATCAGTACCCCAGGGGTTCTCACTACATCAGTACCCCAGGGGTTCTCACTACATCAGTACCCCAGGGGTTCTCACTACATCAGTACCCCAGGAGTTCTCACTACATCAGTACCCCAGGGGTTCTCACTACATCAGTACCCCAGGGGTTCTCACTACATCAGTACCCCAGGGGTTCTCACTACATCAGTACCCTAGGGGTTCTCACTACATCAGTACCCCAGGGGTTCTCACTACATCAGTACCCCAGGAGTTCTCACTACATCAGTACCCCAGGGGTTCTCACTACATCAGTACCCCGGGGGTTCTCACTACATCAGTACCCCAGGGGTTCTTACTACATCAGTACCACTGGCAGATCGACCTGTTGAAACGTGGACATTTCAGTTGCTGTGTTAACCAGTAACACTGCGAGCACGGAGAACTTAACTTTGGCTGCGAACCGGTCGTGGAAAGTTTGGGCGCGGACGCGTCTAATTCCCAGAAAGACGTCGACCAAGACAGGAAGTGGGACAAAGTACAAATGATTCAGCCTACATTCGCACATGGCGCGGGAAAAACTGACAAATTCACATTTGAACAGGTCAATCTGCCAGGGGTACTGTAGTACTACTACCACCCCTGGCTAGTGAGGATGTCTGCCAGGGGTACTGTAGTACTACTACCACCCCTGGCTAGTGAGGATGTCTGCCAGGGGTACTGTAGTACTACTACCACCACTGGCTAGCGGGGATGTCTGCCAGGGGTAATGTAGTACTACTACCACCCCTGGCTAGCGGGGATGTCTGCCAGGGGTAATGTAGTACTACTACCACCCCTGGCTAGCGGGGATGTCTGCCAGGGGTAATGTAGTACTACTACCACCACTGGCTAGCGGGGATGTCTGCCAGGGGTTCTGTAGTACTACTACCACCCCTGGCTAGCGGGGATGTCTGCCAGGGGTACTGTAGTACTACTACCACCCCTGACTAGCGGGGATGTCTGCCAGGGGTTCTGTAGTACTACTACCACCCCTGACTAGCGGGGATGTCTGCCAGGGGTTCTGTAGTACTACTACCACCCCTGACTAGCGGGGATGTCTGCCAGGGGTTCTGTAGTACTACTACCATCCCTGGCTAGCGGGGATGCTTTGTGTATCTCCGATTTAAAGTGAAAGTAGTTTATTTCTACTTCTCAATCAGTTCTGTGATGGAAACTGAAATGGCGATGACTCCACCGGTTCTGACGCCGACACCGTACGGGGGTCGACTTACATGGACCCTCCCGGGAGAGACCATATTTGTGGCTCACCTCAAAGACAAGCTGAAGATTCGACACTTAAAGCGATGGTCACAGGTAGGATACCATTACTCTCATTGCGCGACGTTTGCTTTAACTGAGAATGCACGGAGAAAGGACATATTAGGTTTGACAAAACACGTGCCCAATTAATGTTCCTATTTATTTATATTATAATAATTAAACGAAGAAACGTCAAAAACATAAAACGATTATTCTACCGAGCTCTAATTGCAATATGTTAAAGGTGCCTCATCAATTTTGTGCTCGTCTCATTTCAAATTAATTTTACAAAGATTTAAACCAACGTAGTAGCCACTACGACATACTAGCTAGCTTACGCAACTTCTATATATGTAGTTTTTGTGAAATAGTCAGACAAACTATTAAATTATTTAATTCTGCATGCAGAATTTATAGAAGAGAAAAACCGCTGAAAACTCACGAATTTCGCCCTTGGAGAAATTTCATAACTTTGTCATGTGATCGGCGAAGGGGTGGAACTCACGCCCATGATCAGCCTTGACCCCATAAAGTGTTTACCGTTTTGGATATCCACTATATTGAGCCTTACCAGATCTAACGACTAGGACATGAACGAACCGGATTTGTGATAGGCTAAATCAGTTGAGGATGCAGTTTTAATGATAAAAGCTCACTGTGCAGATTAAGTTGCACAAATACAAACTTATTTCCTACATGGGATGAGATCATATTGTAAGTTACGACGTTGCATGCAAACTAATGACGTGTTCTTAAATTTGCATTCGTTGTCAATATAATCCAAATAGTGTGTGCAATTAACATGGAACGTGAACGTTTAACAACACTACCTGATTGTCAACTGATCGGGCTCAACAAATATCACGTAGGATGACCATACGTTGTGATCAATGCCACACACACTGCCCGGTGGTCAACTGAACGGGCTCAATAAATATCACGTAGGATGACCATACGTCGTGATCAATGTCACACTTTGACGATGTTTCCTCCGTCCAGGTCATGTACATGTATTACCTACTCGGCTATAAACTGTCAATGTTAATGTCACACTTTGATGACATTCCTCCGTCCAGGTCATGTACATGTATTACCTACTCGGCTATAAACTGTCAATGTTAATGTCACACTTTGATGACATTCATCCGACCAGGTCATGTACATGTATTACCTACTCGGCTATAAACTGTCAATGTTAATGTCACACTTTGATGATATTCCTCCGACCAGGTCATGTACATGTATTACCTACTCGGCTATAAACTGTTCGGGGAGAAAGAGGGAGAGATTATGGAGAAAATGAAGAGCAAGACTGGAAAATGTGAGGCCAATCACTTGGGACACTTTGGTAAAAGTGACGTCTTCCAACGTATGAACGAAGATCTGCTGGCTCAGGTAAGGCTGTGTGGCAGTGACAATGCCCACACGTGCGTCTCTTTCCATGTGGTTCCAAGTTGGTTTCAGCTACTGATTTCCCGTTTTTTGTTTCCCTTGAGGATCCCATTTAGTGCCTATCTCGTGAAGTTGATATATTGGTTCCGGAGAGTGTGTCCTATCAAAGTCCATTTCATTTCTTCGACCTCTTGTCTGATTGTGTGTTGGTCTAACCTCCTAGTGTGCTCTCTGTTTTTGACATTGCCTTGTCATTCAATCCAACATAAGAAGATTGAATAAGAATGCCATGCAAAATAACAAGCTCTAGATTGCAAGTGGACACAGGAACCGTTAGCTTATCGAGGGTCCAACAATTGCTCATTTGCCCGCCCTTATAGGACATTTGTCAATTGTATTTTTAAACATACCCACACTGTTACAATTAACACAATCATTAGATAATTTGTTCCATGAATGTTTCGTCCTCTGTGTGAATGATTGTTTTCTCGTTTCCTACACTGTTCCTTTACCAATGCTGCGTCGTGCCTTTAGATCTACTGCCTTCTTTAAGTTTGAAATCAATATTTTTTTTCATAGCCATTCAATATATTTTAAAACGTCAGTTTGATCGTCTGTTAATTGTTTGTCTCTGGTGTTACAAAACCACATTGTATTTGTATTTAGAATATGCAGAAATTCGGCCACTGATACCCATTAGCGAGTTATAACTTCATGTCTGCAGGCAGAGAACACGTACGTTCTAGCGCTCGACGGCGATGTTGACTTCAAACCAGAAGCCGTGCGCCTCCTGGTGGACAGAATGAGAAAGAACCACAAAACAGGCGCGGCCTGTGGCCGAATTCATCCGATCGGAACAGGTGGAAGACCATTTCAAAACTTGCACTCAGTGACGTTAAATTGATTGTAATAGCAAGGGTAATAAAAGCTAGAGCGAATGCATAATCGATTCTGAACTATTATGATATAGTACGACTTAGAGTAATATTTATAAAGACCTTAAGCAATACATTGTTTTGGTTCTATATTTAGAACTTTAAAAGTTGCAATTCGGGTGTTTTCCTAAAAAGCATAATGTGTGACGACGGTCAAAAATCCTAAACTGGCGCGTGTCTGTCGTAACAATAATGGTTACTTTGAAAAATGCTTTCTATGCATGACGTTGCCAAAGCCTAATAAAAGTTATGGTGATTTGTCAATGTTTACCTTTAATTGAAACAAAGTAGCTAATATTGCCGTGATGCTTTCGATCAATACTTAGATGTCGACATTGTGAGCCCTTCACTTACTGCATACATTGCAGGTCCAATGGTCTGGTATCAGGTGTTCGAATACGCCATCGGACATTGGTTCCAGAAGTCGACGGAGCACGTGCTGGGATGCGTGCTCTGTAGTCCGGGCTGTTTCAGTCTGTTCCGCGGCTCAGCCCTGCTCGATGACAATGTCATGAAGCGATACACGACCAAACCAAATGAAGCAATCGAATTCTTGCAGTATGACCAAGGTAAAAGCAAGCAAAATTACTCATCCTCCGGTCGTGAAAACTTGGAATAGTTCGAATAGTACAAAATAACTAATTATTGTAATTTCGTTGTTCGTAGAAAGGGTATTAGTTGGGTGAATTTCGAAAAAACTATGAACCCCTGAAAGCACACACACACACACACACACACACACACACACACACACACACACACACACACACACACACACACACACACACACACACACACACACACACACACACACACACACACACACACACACACACACACACACACACACACACACACACACACACACACACACACACACACACACACACACACACACACACACACACACACACACACACACACACACACACACACACACACACACACACACACACACACACACACACACACACACACACACACACACACACACACACACACACACACACACACACACACACACACACACACACACGAATCTGCTGTGTTTCAGGCGAGGACAGATGGCTATGCACCCTAATGCTGCAGCAGGGATACAGAGTCGACTACACCGCAGCGTCGGACGCCCTCACGTATGCCCCGGAGGGTTTCAACGAGTTCTTCAACCAGCGTCGTCGATGGACGCCGTCCACAATGGCTAACATCATCGATCTGCTCTCCACCGCCGGCAACACTGTTCGCATGAACGACAACATCAGCTGGTTCTACATCTTCTACCAGGCCGGCCTTATGGGGGCGACTGTTCTTGGACCTGCCACTGTCGTATTGGCCATAGCGACAGCTTTCGAGACCGTATTTAACATCCTGAAATACGAAGGATACCTCATGGCGCTGTTGCCGGTCGTGTTTCAAATGATCATATCGTTCACCACGAAGAAGAACACCCAGCTGCTCGTGTGTGCGCTTCTCAGCACGCTCTACTCGTGCGTGATGACTGTTGTGGCTGTGGGAATCATGAAAGGGTTGGTGAGAGATGGATTTATAGATCCGAGTTTCATATTTCTCACCATCATGGCATTGTCATTCATATTCGCCGGCATAATGCACCCATACGAGTTCACTTGCCTCCTCTACGGACTGATATACTTCCTGTGCATCCCGTCCGGTTATCTCGTGCTTATCGTGTTTGCCTTAAGCAACATGCAAGACATTTCATGGGGCACGAGAGACGTGCCCAAGAAGAAGACGAAAGCGGAGCTGGAAGAAGAGAACAGACAAGAAGAGAAGAAACAGGAGAGGAAGAAGCGCGGTTGGTTTTCTTTCCTGAATTTCGATTCGCTGTTGAAAGAGCTGCGCGACACATCGAAATCGTTCTTCGCTGAGAAGAAGGATGACAGCACGCAGATACAGATGCTCAAAACGCTGCGTGGGATCCGAAAAGACATGAAGAGGATCAACCAACGACTGGCTGGCGGCGTTATGACGACCGACTCAGATTCAGATGACGACAGGAAGCCAAATGGAAAGGAAGAACAGCAGCCGGAACAACCACAGGAACCGGCGCTGCCCGAACCGGAAGTGGAAGACCAGCCAACCGATTTGGTGCCGTTCGATGATGACGATCCGGATTATCCAGCATGGATCCGTCAATGGGACGGTGGGTTTGAAGTTGAAGGCCTCGAAGCTGGCGAAACGTTGTTCTGGCATCAGTTGATTAAGAAGTACCTAATACCGGTCAGCAAGGACCCATTCATGAATGACCCCAAGTACAAGAAGAAGATGGAAAATGATCTAATAGAACTGCGAAATAACGTCTCGTTCGCATTCTGGCTGATCAATGGCCTGTGGATACTGTTCAACTACATGATCCAGACGACGGACGAACTCAGCAAGACGGAGATCATGGGCTTTGAGGTACAGCCACTCGGATTTATATTCATGATTCTCTTTGTGATCGCTCTCCTGCTGCAGTTCGTCGGGATGTTGATGCACCGCTGGGGCACGTTCCTCCAGCTCGTTGCCATCACGGAGCTGTCGTCGCCATTCCAGCGGAAGCAGGCAGCGCAGCAAGGAGACGGCCCGGCAATTCGCAAGGACATGACCGTCCAAGATGCGGTGCAGGTTGTAAAGGATATGCAAAAGGAACATTGTAAATATGACGCACCTGAAGATCCGGCCGTTGATTACAGCGATGAGGAAGACGAGGAGATGTTGTCGCCGACACAGATGACGTCAGACGGCGCCACTGGCGGCGACAGACGGCAAAATGGAGACGTACGACACCGCCACCCGAGAAGAATCGAAAGTCTGGTTAAACATGACCTGGCTGGCACGATACGACAGCGCCTCATAGATCGGCAGAGAGTCGACCAGGACCTGCAGGTAAAGTACATTAGTTCCTATTTACCCTCTAGATGAGTTACATTTTTCGTTTGATACTACACGAGAACAGTATGTTATTGATTTTTTCTGATAACGAAAATATATTACTTATTTATTATTACATAATATACTATTACGTACGAATAACATATTGCTTTTCTGGTACATCAGTGGTATTTTTCAATATGTATAAGTTGTTAGGAATCTGTCAGTTGACATTCACTCTTTGAAACAATCGAAGTTGACATGATGTAGCATGCCCATGTTTCACACAACAAGGTTGTACATATTCATAATTGTTATCGTAATCATAATAGCGCTTAAGTCTAAACATTTACTATTATTATAACGTATAAACTTGTGTTATGTTATATTATGCTATGCTATGTTATGTTATTTTATGTTATTTTGTGTTATATTGTACCATACTGCACAGCTCTGCACTGTACTGTACTATGCAATACTTTACAATGCAATACTGTAATATACAATACTGTATATTGCACAGTGTATTATTAAAATATATTACATTACGTTGTATGCAGATATTCTAAATGGAAACAAATATCATGGTCTTGGGCATATGCACCTATAGGAGTTATTAAGATATAACCAATTACAACTACAATTAAGAATGTCACGCCAGTGGTTTACTGGGAGAACCTTTGTTGAACACTCAGCATCTTAATTTCATGGGCTGCGCCATACTATGAGATAACCGTGCGTGACGAGTGTCATATTTGGTAATATTGGCTCGTCAAATGAAAATATATTTCTATACACATATTCCTGTACTTGCCAGTATGTTGTGACTATGCTGCTTACGTCTAAGCTCAACTTATGTAACATGTGTTTGCTTTGTGCAGTCCTAGTCCTGTTTCTGTGAAAACAGACCGTTTGCTTTAAACTTTGCGTTGGTCAGCCTCGCTTAATACGTCACAAGTTGTCTACGTTACACCGATTTCACATAACTGCGAATGCGCTTATCGGTCGCGCTGGTTAACATGCCAACCGGAGAAATGATCGGAATCTTTTAGAGTTTAGAGCGCTTTCTGAGTAAACCACTGGCATGAAATTTTAGTTTTTAGTTGCACATGGTTAGTTTTTATTATGTCTTTTAGGTGCATAACCCAAAAACCATGACTTTTGTTTCGCTTTAAGAAAACAAGGAAAACAAAAACTGGTTGTCACCGCTTGCTGTTCGTTATTCGTTGTCGTTACTGAGAACGCTCACTATTGCTTGTTGCCGGTATCAGACGTACGAAGACGGCGAGGACACGTCGGACGATCATAGGTTCAGGGGGCGGCCGGTTAGGAACGCTCACCAGCGCACGATCTCCCGCTCAATGACGCGACACGCTCACCGACGCCGCCTAGACCTGGACCAAGAAGACAGACACGAACCGAGGCATCGGCTTCCTACTGGTCAGTACAGAAGGCGTGACGACAGCAGCGTGGAAGGAGAGAGACCGGTGGGGAAATACCGTCGTCGGCGAGACAGGAGCGACAGCGATGGCGGATCCCGGGAGCGGCGACGGAGACCAGGCAGGAGCCATAGTCAGGGAGGGTCCGATGAACGGTCCCCGCGACGTCACAGACATCACGGGAGAAAACGACGACACCGACGGCGAAACGATGTCGGACCCAATACGCATGTCATACGCGGTGGCGAACTGGAGGCTCACCTCATCCGCCGACTCAACCGTTGGGTGAATCCGGACGGCGACGGCGACGACGACACCCGGCTCTAATGGATGGCTTAGATGATGCAGGCCCGTACTCATGATTTTGAAAAAGGGGGGTTCGGCCGTATACAATCAGCCGGAGATGTCTGGAGTAATTCCTAACAAATGTTACGGTTAAAAAAATTTCACACCGAAACCCCCCTATATACAATTATCGGGTTGCAATGATTCATGTATATACTGCCCCAGCACATTGAATCTTTAATAACGGCATTTTATTATAATCTTCGATTATGGTATCATTATTGTTTTGCGCATGTGGCAAAATATCCAGACATGTTAAAACAATGTACTTGCACCAATGTTTTGTCGTCACCACGTTTCGCTTATGTCGCGTTTCGTTATCTTTTGTCGCAGAATCCGTATTGAGAGAGGTGGGTGGTGGTTTAAACCAATAGTAATCATTATGCGTTCTATTGGACTTTATGCGACGACCCCTGGCGTATGTGGTCATTATGTATGGGATACATAGCACTCGTTTCTCGCACACATGTTTCAGTTGCTTGCGATAGTTGTAGACGAATACTACTGTGCACTGGTAAGGTTATGCCTTCACTGGACTTCGGCAACAATATTCACAACGTTGTCACCGCGAAGGGCCAAATGTGGTGAAGTATGCCCACTTGTTAACGAAATGTGGCAAAGAATCCACTCATTTACCTGTTTACACGGCGCAATCCACCGATGCACTTGTTTACAAATGTGATCAAATGTCCGTTTGCTTACCAGATGTGGAACAGTATTCAGTTATTTATTTCCTTGCAGAATGAGGTCAAATATCCACCTGTTTACCAAATGTGGTCGAATAATAAAATATCCACTTATCCACTTTTTGTAAAATCTCGTCAAATGTCCACTAAGCCTATTGTTGATCTAATGTGGTGAAATATCCACTTAGACACTTGTTTACCAGCTATGGTAAGATCGTCTAGCCTTGTGTTACATGATACGCCAAATTGTAGGTGCGAGAAAAAGATCGCAAAATAGTATGTATTAGAAAACACTGTGTTAAGCTGCCGAGACGAAAACGATTGTTTTGCCTACAGAAAATGCATGCACATTTCATATTGTTATGTGGTAATACACCAAGCTTAATTATTTTATTTACATTTCTATATGTAGCATTAGTGTATCAATATGTTTATATTTGGATAACTATGCTGTAATTGTAGGTTTACGGTTTACCGTGTTATGACTATGACAGCAATACTGGTGGTAGTGTAAATAGCTAAGTAGTTAGAGTGTTGTGCTTTGCAGAGTAAAGTTACATGTTTATGTATATTTATGTGTGATGTGATCGGCTTTATACGTACGCGTCTTGGTGGATATGTGTATCGTACATCTATAATTACGTGTTCTGCATGGGTGGCTTAACACAGAGTTCTCAACACTTGTGCGATATATTGCAATGTATATATTTTAGGGCGACATTAAATATATTCCGTTTGGATGATTAACTGACTTACGTCAATATAATGTTCTTCATGGTCTTACACGTACCGCTGTAGGTAGGAATGTTGACGGTGATTTGGGAAGGGTCAAGAAAAAGCAAACAATGTGTGCGTCTAGATCCTTCCCTTGTCGAAATACCAACACGACGGACCACAATGACATTTTGCCCAAATACCAGCAAAGCGAACAGTAATGACCTGTTTTGTCCAAATACCAGCAAAACGAACCGCAATGACCTGTTTTGTCCAAATACCAACACAACGAACCGCAACGACCTATTTGCCCAAATACCAACACAACGAACTGCAATGACTTATTCTTCCAGAGCGAGTTAGTCTATTATTTTCATGACTTTAAAAGCGCATACAGCACCCCTCTCATTACGTAAGAAGACTAAGCAGATTGGTACAATTTGGGGAATTCTCTCTCTCTCTCTCTCTCTCTCTCTCTCTCTCTCTCTCTCTCTCTCTCTCTCTCTAAACGCCAAAACGGGATAAAATGAATTGTTTTGAAAGTGGCCCCACGGAATTGTGATGATCAACACATATATCTACTAGTTAAAGTTATTTCGTATGCCAATGACTTTACGGAGCAGTTTGTCTTTCCTAGTCCTTCGTATAGTGTAGACATAATGGTTTACAAGAGTTAACGTCTTCCTTGTCACACACAATGTTTATCCGATGTTGAGGAGTTTTCTATAAAGTACGCCACAATAGTTTTTGACGTTTTTGAGACCACCCTCCCCTGTGACTCTTCATGACGCTATTATCTATTTTATCTACCTTCGCTGAATATCTGCATTGATTCGTAGTTCACATGTACGCTAAATAATAATAAACAATAACATCACATTATTCAATACGTTTTATAGGTACATGATACATGTAGTGACTCCCTCGATGCTACTAGTCTGATGTTGACAGCTAGACGAGCCAATCCGCTTTTTATAATCGTTACGTAACGATCACCAAGACACCTCCATCGCCACGTAAAGCTTCGCAACGCTTACCTCGACATTCCCGTCCCTGAGGTTGACGTACTTTATCGATGACCCCTTACGTTGACATGTTTTAATGCATTTTGAAGTATCGCGTTTAAAGGCAGGTGGTCAGAATGTCTTTTTTTATTGTACTCCATTAAACAATATGAGTCTGCGTGTTTTAGACATACGAAAATGACCTAGTTTTGATCTTACTCCATTACATACAACTGTGGCACATCATGATTAAACGTATATATCATATGCAAGACAAGAAGTTATATCGATACTACGCGATAACATACCATGCCATGCCATAGCATATCACATAATTTCATATTTATGTATCGTGATAAAGTTATGTAATGATGCTTCTGCGGTTAATATTGGTTCACACTAAAACTAACTTAACGATTCGCTTTGCACCGGGTACAATGTAGATGGATATAACATTTTTAGTTAATAAAAAGAACACATAATTAGGATCTTTGATAAATGTTTGACCCTTAAATTACTAATATGTTTTCTGACAAGTTACACTAATAGGAATCAGGCTTGTTAACAAGTGCAAATGTATTTGAATGCGCGTTTGATTGTTGAGCATTTGAATGCGCACTCAAATGCCTCCGTGAAATTGTAAATGCATTTGCATTTGAATGCGTATCTTAAACATTTGCATTTGAATTGGATCCATAAACATTTGATTTGTCAAATGCACAAACAAATGCGCAGTCAAATGCATGCCTAATTCTTTGAATATTTTTATTGTTAGATTCACTTTCACAAGTTCAGTGTAGTGAGCAGTATCCTCAGCAGATTATGAAATCGTCTGACCTGTGAATCCACTTTCACTCTTTGAAAAAGTGCTCTGTAGGTCAATGGTCAACTGATCAATGGCTGAGCTGTTATTCATACAAATGAAAAGACCAACTGGTCTATAGGTTGATGGCTTCTGAGATTACTTGTTCAATGACACAATACAGACAAATGACTCCCTTTTGTTGTCTGTATTTAGTGGTAGCTGTAATTATCGACCAATTTATCATCCCAGTGACCCCACCAGTGGACAGTCTTTTGTCTTGGGTTCCCCTTCTATTCTGGCATACCTAAATTATTAGCCTTTCATTCACTGCCATAGTTCGCAGTAAACTGTCAATTGTCTATTCCTCCATACCATTTCCATCACTTCTCCAGGTCTGGAACTATGTGACTCAGTGTATGCCTCTACAGACACATTCCTGTAGTGGGACTGGTAAGTAGTGGGAGTGGTAAGTTGTGGGACTGGTAAGTAGTGGGACTGGTAAGTAGTGGGAGTGGTAAGTTGTGGGACTGGTAAGTTGTGGGACTGGTAAGTAGTGGGACTGGTAAGTTGTGGGACTGGTAAGTTGTGGGACTGATAAGTAGTGGGAGTGGTAAGTTGTGGGACTGGTAAGTAGTGGGACTGGTAAGTAGTGGGACTGGTAAGTAGTGGGAGTGGTAAGTTGTGGGACTGGTAAGTAGTGGGAGTGGTAAGTTGTGGGACTGGTAAGTTGTGGGACTGGTAAGTAGTGGGACTGGTAAGTTGTGGGACTGGTAAGTAGTGGGACTGGTAAGTAGTGGGACTGGTAAGTAGTGGGAGTGGTAAGTTGTGGGACTGGTAAGTTGTGGGACTGGTAAGTAGTGGGACTGGTAAGTAGTGGGAGTGGTAAGTTGTGGGACTGGTAAGTTGTGGGACTGGTAAGTAGTGGGACTGGTAAGTTGTGGGACTGGTAAGTTATGGGACTGGTAAGTAGTGGGAGTGGTAAGTTGTGGGACTGGTAAGTAGTGGGACTGGTAAGTTGTGGGACTGGTAAGTAGTGGGACTGGTAAGTAGTGGGACTGGTAAGTAGTGGGACTGGTAAGTTGTGGGACTGGTAAGTTGTGGGACTGGTAAGTAGTGGGAGTGGTAAGTTGTGGGACTGGTAAGTAGTGGGACTGGTAAGTAGTGGGACTGGTAAGTTGTGGGACTGGTAAGTAGTGGGACTGGTAAGTTGTGGGACTGGTAAGTAGTGGGACTGGTAAGTAGTGGGACTGGTAAGTTGTGGGACTGGTAAGTAGTGGGACTGGTAAGTTGTGGGACTGGTAAGTAGTGGGACTGGTAAGTAGTGGGACTGGTAAGTAGTGGGACTGGTAAGTTGTGGGACTGGTAAATAGTGGGACTGGTAAGAAAGTGGGACTGGTAAGTAGTGGGACTGGTAAGTAGTGGGACTTAGTTGTTACAATGATATACTACTGTATTTATTAAATAAACTAATGATATGTTTGTATAGACTGCGTTGTTTTTAAAACAATAATAAAACAAGTCTTTAACATAAAGCCAAAGCATTTCAAATTAATTCAAATGTGTAACCAAAACATTTGCATTTGCATTTGAGTGGACCCCAAAACATTTGCAATTGCATTTGAATGCTTTCCTGGAAAATGGCATTTACATTTGAATCCAGTTAAATATTTTCCATTTGCATTCAAATGCGTGGACGTGCATTTGTTAACAAGCCTAGTAGGAATAACGAAAGCTGTACAAATTCACGCGTGTATATTTATTACAAAACTTGTCGATAAAAATGTACTTCTTGGTAAAACCTTCCATAGGCTTAAATTTCATTATGGCGCACATCGACAGCAATAAAACTTTGATTGTAGCACATCATATATTTTTAATATACTTTTTGTTGCAAGTGTTAAGAAAAATGTCGGAACTAGAGCTATTTCAGTTGCTGCACCGACTCTGTGGAACTCACTCCCTGTTAGTGTTAATTATGTAAGAAATATAATAACATTTCGCCTTAAAGTAAAAACCCACCTTTTTAGCCCACCTTGCTTATCATCCATAGCTCCCAAATGTACCAATCCAACCATTTACAACCGGAACTGTTTATCGATTATGAACTGTTTATCGATTATGAACTGCTTAACCCCTTTGGTTTTTGGTGCGTTAACCAAGCTCGGGTCTTCTAAGGATTTTAGCACAATAGTATTTTATATATTATATTATTTTATATATTATATTATTATTAGTATACATATTCGAATGCGGATATGTACATTTCAGGTGAATTTGTTCAAGTTAAAATCTATTGAATAACTAAACTACCCATTTTAGTACGTACGATTATCTAAAAACTACTGTTGACACAAGCCGGCTCAGTGCTTATGCACTCAGCGGCCACATATAGGAACAAATTCATCTTATTTATTGTAGCCTCGCACGTGCGATCACAATGCCGTGTTTCCCGTCGTCGCCAAACTGAACAATCCGCCATTGTGTGCGTGTTCCGCTACACCCTGTTCAATTACAATCGTTGCACGCCTCTCAATCCATTAGCTCTAATCTACGACCTGCTTACTTGTCCATAAATGATTCGGGCAAATGCAGTAAATATAACGTAATGGCTACTGACGACCTATTATGAAGCCGCGCCAGCTATGGCGCTGGTATCGAGATATGGCGGCGCTTATTAGGGCGAGAGGCGAGGCGTAGCCAGCCACAAGCTGGGAGGCGCACAACGCAGCGGTCGGTACTCCTGTCGCGATGTTTGCTCCGTCGACGTCGCTGTCTCTGCCGCTGTTGCTGCTTCTGCTCGTGTCGGTCGACCACGAGTGCAGGGTCCTTCGTGGGAGAGACATCGATAGGGATCTTCTCGTACGGCGCGTCTTTGACAACTACGATAGACGTGAGTGCAGTTTCGCCTTTACTTACTAAATATTCCTCAACGCTCAAACTCAACACTTCTCCAAACCACCTTTTTCTGGGCCGACTTCTTCATCTCTTTCCAGGTGGTTCCAAACCTCGAAGTTTCTTCAGCCACATTTCTCCTCCAACGATTTGCTGGCTTTCCACGTTTTCTATTCGCTTGAAGGATTCCGCTTTAGGGCTTGTCTCGTGACATTAGTGTTTTCTCTGCGGAAGGCGTGTCCTATACATGTCCATTTCTCGAGTTCTTGTTTGATGCTTCGCCTCGCGCTTAAACACCAAAACTGGTTCAGTGCTTTGTGAAATTTGACTGAAGTTACAGTGGAAGATCGAGTGTTTTCTTTACGACTCCCAATGTTACTGTAGATAGATGCACAGCCTTATTTGACCACGGAAGCTGACATTTCTATCATTGCATATCATTCTGCGTCACAAGCGTATCAGTTAATAAAACGATTGTTTTAACCAGATCCACCAACTTTATTCATATATATCTTTTGAAATTATGTATAATATTGCCATTTAACATTCTTGACATTATCATAATATGACTACAAAAGGAGACAACGCATCTTTCTTCTTTGTTTTCCAAAAATACGATTATGTGGCAGTAAATTAGTGACTGTATATATTGTGTGTGTGTGTGTGTGTGTGTGTGTGTGTGTGTGTGTGTGTGTGTGTGTGTGTGTGTGTGTGTGTGTGTGTGTGTGTGTGTGTGTGTGTGTGGGTGTTGTTCTGTGTGTTGTTTTTTTGCAAAATCACGATTGGCGGTACACTAGCGACTATATATATATATATATATATATATATATATATATATATATATATATATATATATATATATATATATATATATATATATATATATATATATATATTATATACATATAAATATATATATATATATATATATATATATATATATATATATATATATATATATATGTATTGTGTGTGGGTGGTGTGTGTGTGTGTATGCGTGCGTGTGTGTACCTTTACTTTTATCGCCAGCAGTATATAAACGTTGTATTCTTCCGAATGTTCCTTTATGCAAACAATTTACATAGTCTACATAGAAAATTAGCTTCGGAAGATTTTGTTTAGTGTTTTTTACAGTATTTATCATCCAAAATCCAAATAACTCAGTGACCAAACTGCCGGTGATACAGACTGATGAATAGTTAAATATTATGGAGATACCACGTACATAACTGTTATTGTGCATGTCGTAGACATGATATACTCTCTGGAGCGATCATGATTTCTGACCAATTAGTTAGCACCGGGCGTCTACAAAATAAATTTATTTTATTTAAAATTCACGGGCGTCCGTCCACTTTTCGACAGAAAATAACGATTGCGGTCGTTACGTCACCATGTTATTCCACACCATATATAGTTGAACATTAGTTAATATTCTCGTAGCATTGACAGTGTTTACCGAATGCATCGTCGTATCATAACTTCGATCGACGGTAGCTTTTTGCCTTATCGCGATGTACGTTGATTAGGTGTCGTTGTGAGGGGGCGGCGGAGGGCCGATTGATCTCATCCTTAAATCAATCACACACAGGAAGGATTATTCTTTATCTGATAGGCTTATATGTACCGCCATCGAAAAAAATCCTCACACGATGCTGATGGATTATGATAAGACACGGCTTCGGCGGCGATGCCGTAGCGATAGCCATGATGATGTTGCTGTCCTTCGCTTGTTCACCTTCAACGTTGTGATTTTCCTTAGCATAAATTTTGCATGTGTTCAATGTGAATCGTCGCGCTGTCGGCATTTTCAAAGGCGATGATTCCTTGCCGGTTGTTTTGAAGTATCGTTCTATCTTCCGCTCGAATGTACCAATGGATATTTGTACTTCGCCTATTTTGTCCCGATGCCATCACTTACGCCCACGCAAAGAAAGGTGCAATTGTCCTGCCGCGAAATATCGATTTCTTGCAATTGTGATGTCGTAGCAGTAAATCTCAGCAACTATGAAGAAATTAAGCAGCTAAATATATATATACATTTGTCAAACATGCGACTGCGTATTCCAGATGGAAAGTTCAGGCGGCGTCCGAGACGGTTCCGATTTCCGGATCTGTCGTGCAAAAATTTCTTGGAAGTTTGCGTACCACGCATGACATTTTGTAAAGTGGAGCACCACGCTGTAATGCAGGAAAGTCACCGTACAGTATGTCAGGTCTGACCTATCTAAATAGCATTACAAGGACAAGCCGATGTCAATTACTTTGTCACACAGTATCGGGAGAGTGTTGCCAAAGCCAGAATGGTTGGATTTAAGTACCGCATCATCAAATATACGGCATCGATTCGAGTCTAAGTTGGTTTTGTCCTCGGCTTGGTAGCTGTTCCATCAAACTCTGGGCAATTCCTTTCACCCCAAATTGCCTGTGTCTTTCTGTCGAAACACTAAACTCATTTAGTGGCGCCCCCTTCTATCTGGTCGATATTCCTGGGGAAGTAAAATAACCAACACGGGGTAAATGTATGATCTGTCACTGAATTAGCTGCTGCCAAAACTAGCACTGTCCACGAAACAAAGCGTCTCGAGCGTTGGCGGGATATTGGATTTATATATGACGTCATCATCATTGTCATCTGAAGGCGAACGTTGGCGCTCCAAGGAAGACGTTCATAACTTTCTTGGCATGTTCTCGTGTTCCGGTGGTCATTATTTCCCCAGGCGGGTTGGTTGTAAAGTCCTCGGTGCACAGGTGAGTGATACTGAGATTCTCACGGCCACGCGCCCTGGAAGCCAACTCAATATCTCAAGCAACACGTTCGAAATTACAGTCTCAAATAGTGAGGTGTGCAAAATCCTTTGTTAGGCAAATAATCTACACAACAAAAGGAGCCAATTATCAGTCTGACACATTCTACAGCAGGTGACAGGTGTGCGTCGACAATCCTCTTGCAAAGGTCAAACACGTGGCGTTTGCCTAACAAAGGATTTTGCACACTCACTACAACTCACTCACCGTATGTCACGTTACGTATGCGGGGTATATTTCTGTGCGTATCGTTAACGTATATATATATATATATATATATATATATATATATATATATATATATATATATATATATATATATATATATATATATATATATATATATATATATATATATATATATATATATATATATATATATATATATATATATATATATATATATATATATATATATCAGTTACAGGGGCTCAAGCTGATTCAGTTGCCCGTGGTGTCAGTAGCAATGGACATATTTAATAAGATTTAACAAGATTGCCATCCAAGGCAAAGGCCCAAATGGCAAGTGGACAAGGAAGCCGTTGGCTTATCAAGAGTCTAACATTTTAATCTATGTGCAATCTGCCCTCCTGAGATATGTGTCAACCTTGCTTTTAAACATATTCACGCTGCTAGCAATTACATATTCTGTGGATAATTTGTTCCATTCAAAGATTGTCCTGTGTGAGAACGAGTACTTCCTGATATCCAATACATACTGATTCTGTACTAATGGTACATCATGTACTCTAGTTCTATTATCTTTGATGAGTTAAAAAAAATTATTTCCATAAATATTTTCATACCCATTCAATATCTTAAAAACTTCAGTTTGATCTCCTCCTTCAATTTGATCTTGTCCACGGAGTTACTGTCGAAACCCCGTATAAAGTATTACCTACACGTCTATGTAGTTTTACATGTACGTTACACGTTGTATGGAACATATCACCATTTTGGCAAGCGGCACGCTCCGAAATAACCATATCCCTAGAGCCAATTGGCTAGTAGATAGCAGTATTTACCATATTGCTGGCCCAAATGTCACGATATGTGTAAACCAGTTAGATGGGTGGCTAACAACATGACGAATGTTTGAACAAACTGTTATTATGAAACATGTTGTATTCTTCGCGATAACACCTGTCCCGAAAGTCGTTGTCTGCCATAGCTGAATGAATTGTGTATGAATGTTATAATGCATAATCACTAGATGACAGCACATCATTCTCATCAGAAGTGCACAGTCATAGATCGCCACTTTGAATATCAAGCAAACCATCAGTGTATGAATGGAATGAATTATCTACTGATTGTGTAAATTTTAGCAGCGTGAATGTGACATTGTTTAAAAACAAGGTTGGTACATATCTAAACAAGACACAACATACAAAATTCTAGATAACATTATTGAGATCCTCCCCTCCATGCCTATTAACCCGCTCTCGAACTCGAAAAATTACCAATATAAAAAACCCAAAATCATTTCAAGAAGCTATTATAGAACTCCCTTTCACCACACCTCCTCACATATTCTGCATTTTAAACTTGGCTTGGATAGCAATCTTGTTAAATCTTGTTAAATCTTGTTCAATCTTGTTAAATGACAAAGAGGCGTGTTTACCTTGTTCATATTAGAGCTGTTACACTGATATGTATAATAAAGATGACTTCATAATTGGCATGACAATGTTTTTATAGACAGACATTTACTTTCAAACATAGCCGACATGGAGAGTACTATAGTAAATAGTTCACATTAGAATAATGAATTTTAGCCTCAAATGTCCGTGCGGTTACCCTATACAGTTGCCGATCTGACAATAATTAGCCAAAACCGCCTTGCGCTCAACTGTAATCGTGTAATTTATATTTTGTTGTGCATTTATACATTAGTAGGCATTTACTATATGTCATTGCTATAATCAGAAGGCCACTACCAAGACAATATTAATCGACCGCTATCGCCTTATTCGATCAATACCATACACAACCACTTAGTGATGATCAGTGATGATGACGCAATAGTAGATAGCTGATACGCTCACATAAACGAGACCTTCCTAATGAGCCATACAGCACACATAATGACTACCGACGTTGTATTACAACACCTGTTAATGGTGTCTTAATGAAGTGTGCAGGCTAAGTGATAGGACTTTGTATTTTTACATGACACGATAAGTAAGATAACTAAGTGCGTGTGCATATCGTTGTGCTTGTGCTAGTGTGACCTTTATCATAACGTTCAACGTGGGCGCCCTTACGCGATTTGTGATCAACAACATCGAGATAGTCAATTATCGCCCACACCCACGTTCAAGAATTGTTCTTTCGACTGTTTAGTCGGATTTATGAAGACAGCAGCAACTCGTCGAGGTAATTGCGAGAATTGGCTGTATGCAAATACTACTTCCCCACGGAGCCAATTTACCATGATTTGCACGTCCACGCGCCTCAATAGATCATCACAACATCGGGAATGTCAGCTATTTCAAGTGTCTTTCGTTTAATATCGTAGGTTAAACATCACATATTGTTGACGTGCTTGTTCAGTATTTCTCGTTGCGTACATAGACTGCACTTGAAGGAGCATTCGCGAAACGTAGACCAGTTCTACGCAAATATAGATTTCCTGACCTGCGTGTTTCGCTCCGCTATATAAATAGTCTCAAAACCACAAGCCTTTTGTGAGGTGTGGCGCCGAAGAAGAAATACAAATTGTATATAATCTCATTACCTGCGCCGTAAAGTATGACTGACACTAAATATAGTTGTTCCATTTTAACAACTCAGTTCATGTCACGATCCATCATGGAGTTATCGTGGCAAGAATATTGCAAGTTTCCTAAGGTGAGCCGCGGAATGATACGATGTTGGGGCAACACACTATTCCTTCCTATTCCTATTTGCTGTAATGTGAATACAAGGAATTGCTCCCTGAAATGGTGCCGTCATAAAATATTTATAAACAGTGCTTAGCGCGTGTAAAATGTTACATCCAAATGTGGGCTTGCATGCAAAAGGCAGTGGCATCCCGTATGAAACAATATTTTTTCGTCGGCTGTATATTTCCTAACGCCGATTCAGCGGTTGCAATGTTTGATTCGTGCCTGCATCTTGAATTTCAATTTGTTCAGAGTGCATACAAATGCAATCGATGATGAGCGAACGATCAATCTTGGCTATCGCGTGCATGTGGTTTACATATCATATTCGAAATAACGATAGTGCATGAATGCGTGTGCTATCGGTTATTCGACATCTCCTGTGCTTATTTACTTGATCCCCTTCACCTCTGCTGCGCACAAAGCAGTAACAATGCATCTCCACCTCCGTCGGTCTGCAGCCTGCTTAGCAGCCTGGTCCAGCTAAGGTGCATTTCCCGTAATTTTCCTCCACAGGTTCTTCTCCGTGTTCTTTTTTGTCTTCCTCTTTTTGGTTTTCCACCATAAGGTTGTTTTTGGCTACGTTGTCATCATCCTTTCGCAAAACGTGGCCGGTCCAACTCCATCTTCTTGTGGTGAACATGTTATTGATACTAATTAGGGCAGTTAGTTTCAGAAGTTCCTTGTTGGATTTTTGTAGCCAGAATATTCGCATTATGTTTCTAAGGCATTTTGTATGGAAGGTTGAAAGGTGTCTCAGATCTGTTTCAGTCATGCGCCGGTATATAGTTGAGTGGATAGGACACAACTATGATTTAGCCTCAGTTTTGTTCTTCTAGAGTGTATAATTAGTCTATCTCCATACATGCTTCAGTCTGAAGAATGCTCTTATGGCTTTGTTCATGCTCTTATGGCTTTGTTGAAGTGACGTATCGTGAATACAGGTAATATTTCTTCATCACCTACTAGTGAAGACGGATTTTTGCATTGGCAGTTCCTCCGTATCCGAAGATTAGGGAACGATACTTCGATCGGCTCGACAAGCTGTTGATCACATATCTAAATCGGATTATTATGGTATTGGAAATTCTAACCCTAGCTTAGAAGATTTAATTGTGGCAGGGCCTTTTGTGGGTCTTTAGAAACAACTAACTTTGGTAGCTATTATTTTTTGAAAGCTTCTGAGATAATGTATTGGAGGAGAGTATGGTCGATGTTTACGGCATTGAATGTGATGCAGCCGCCAATTCTTGTTAGGGTATGCTGCTAGATAAAGAACAAAGATAGGAAACGTTATTCAAACATGACTGTTAGAAAGAAGTTATAATTGTAGCACACAAAACGTGATATACGTTTATGATTAATTGCCGGAGAGGGAATAAATATGTATTTCTTAAATTTGGCTGAAGAAAACAAAATTATCAGTGCTGTGTAAATGTTTCTGCAAACATTTGTCATCAATGATATATTAAGCTATTGTGTTATTAAAACAAAATCTAAATTAGATGTGTTTTCCCATTTTATCTAGTTCGTTGTAGCTGTCAATGGCAATGTCAATGACAATTAGTCCTATTTTGAAACTTGCATAAAATGACGTAAAACGTCATTATGGTGTATGTATCCAAGCGTGATTATCTAGTCAATTATTTCACATATAGCCACATTATTTTCAGGAATTTTGTATGAGATGTCACTTTCTCACAAGCCACCATTCAATTTTACTTTTTCCAAATTTGTGTTCACCCCTTGTCACGCAATTGGGCACGAATTATGTAGGTTAACTCATAAAAAAGAGCGCTCGCAATATTTTCGCAAAAGACTAATTCATATAATTTAGGTCTGAAATAGCATAATTGGTTTTATAACGTTTGCACAACTCTGAATAGCAAACTTGTGTTTTACGAAGATTGACAAACACAAATATCCACATTATAATTCTACACATATATAGTAATCTCAGAACGTTGTTCATTGAAACGGTTGAAGGCATAGGATGATACGAATGAGAGAGTGTACAATAGTTCAGGCCGAGTTGTGTGGCTTATCTGGTCAAGAAAATCGTCTCAAATATATTCGGTTTCTGGTCGTTTTGGTTTATCGGCCGTTATTCATAATTATGTAGTACAACCGGGGAATTGATTCGGGTTGATTACATATTCATTTCGTAGCAAGCACTACAAACGTCAGTTTGCATATCGAAATAAATGTTTCGCGAGAATTCAAAGAGACAATTTTTTAACTGAGTACAACGATTTTCATTGGACGATTGATTGGTCTGTCAATAATTGCAATAAACGATTGATTGGTATGTTAACAAATGCATCAAAGAGGTCTTTATGTCGTAAAACTGGCTTATTATATTTCATCGCAAAATCGTGTATTTTCGAATATTTAAATTGAAAGATCATAAAACCTTTGCCGCTCGAACTGAGAGAGAAAGCTGGCGTCGATCGGCAAGCAGGGAAGACCGGAAGAACGGTGATTTATGCTTTTTTCTATATATAATTTCATACGGTAAATACTACCACAATAAATCTTAAAACTGTTAATCCTGTGGTATTTTTCAGAAAGTCATAGTCATTTTTGTTATAGGAAACTCCCAGTTAACAATTAGCCAATAAAAATCCATCCTGTTTCTCGTGCATTGCATCCAATCTGTGATCTGTGTAAATGGAGTAATAATTGGTTATTGGTTTAATTATGGTCAGGTGGCTAATATAAATGATTTGTGGCGGCTAGCAGGAGACATTTTGATGGCCATCTGTACATACATGCGAAATAAATTGTTTTCATCCTAATGAACGGAGCTGCTTATGTACGCATTATTATGTCAGGCGTTGTTTGTAATATGACTTATATTTGCCAATTTGGCGTCAACATTCGTCATAAAAATCGTCGAATTGACTTGCAAAATTCGATTATTATGGACATTTTCGAAAAACAGGTGTCATACGATTACATAAATGCGAACGCGGTTCCAGTCGAAGTAACTGCATTGCACAATATGTGAACATAGCCGCATACATTAATACGCCGCCTGGTAAATACGCGAGAACGACAAGTGATTTATACTTTATGGCAGACGAGTTTTATGACACTGCGGCCTCCCGGCAACGCCTGTTAATCTCAATCTCTCGATGCGTCTATCACACAGTGCCATAGAATATCGTCCATCATACCTGGGTTGGGATTCAAATATAACAACGCGAGGCATTTAGACGATGGATGACTCCGCCGGTGGGATAAAGGAAAAGTATTTTTATCACAAGAAATATTGAGATGCTGTTGGCTGACGTAAGTCCCTAGATAAGGAGAACACCACAATTGACGCCCAACGAGAAAACAAACAACGCGTGTTATATGTAACAGTTTATCGGACTTGTTGGCAAGTCACACACTGGAAAGTCAAGTCGCACATCATTGACCTACAAAATTAGTAAAGTCTCGAGTCATCTGACTGAATTCCAAGTCAAGTCCCAATTCACCTGGGTTCACCAATCGCCATGAATGATGTGGCTTGTCTGCAGCAATTATTAGTGGGGATTTAAGCGGAAGCTTCCCCAAAACATTAGCCAATCATAGAAAGTACTTATTATTTTTTTTGGTGCAGCATTCCACAACACATGGTGTAGTTTTGCGTATGTTTCGAACCACCAGGCTTGGTGGCAAGTCACACACCGGCTACTCAGCTCTCAATGATCTCCAAGTCGTGCCGCCATTACAGGTGCTCTTATACCACCATTAGATTACATGTACTCACATACCACCATTACAGGTGCTCTTCTACCACCATTAGATTACATGTACTCATATACCGCCATTACAGGTGCTCTTATACAACCATTAGATTACATGTACTCACACACCGCCATTACAGGTCCTCTTATACCACCATTAGATTACATGTACTCACATACCGCCATTACAGGTGTTTTTATACCACCATTAGATTACATGTACTCACATACCGCCATTACAGGTACTATTGTACCACCATTAGATTACATGTACTCACATACCGCCATTACAGGTACTATTGTACCACCATTAGATTACATGTACTCACATACCGCCATTACAGGTACTATTGTACCACTATCACATGTGCTCTTGTAATGCCATTACAAGTATTCATATATCACCATTACAGGAGTTCTTGTACCACCATCATATGAACTCGTGTACGCCACTACGGGTGCTCTTATACCATCATTACAAGTACTCATATACCGGCATTACAGGTACTCATCACAACAGGTATTCCTGTACCGCCATTACAGGTACTCTTGCAGCACCATTACAGGCATTCTTGAGCGACAGTTGCAGGTACTCGTGTATCGCCATTACATGTACTCGTGTACCGATATTACATGCACTCGTGTATCAATACTACAGGTACTCGTGTGCCACCATTACAAATATTCTTGTACCACCATTACAGGCACTCGTGTATCACCATTAAATGTGCTCTTCAACCACCATTATAGTTGTACTTGCAACACCATTACAGGCACTCGTATACCACAATTACATGTGCTCTTACCGCCATAATAGAAGCTATTGTGTCGCCATTATGGATACTGCCTCCATTACATTACACTTGTACCGCCATTGCAGGTACTTATGTACCGCCATTACAGTACTCTTGTACCGCCATTGCAGGTAATCTCGCCAATAAAATTGAGTGCCGCTACGATGTTGTCGTAGTCTACCCTACTTTTAGATATTGATGTAATATAATATATATATATATATATATATATATATATATATATATATATATATATATATATATATATATATATATATATATATATATATATATATATATATATATATATATATATATATATATATATGTATAGAACAAATCTTTCCCGATAGAGATGCCCAAGAGTTCCACCTCTTCGTAAATGTTAGACTCTTGCATTTGGCTGCACCAAACAGCTGCATCTTCTGCAGCAGATCGTTAAGTGAGCATGTCACAAATGCTTGAATTTGTATATAATTGACTGTGCTAAAGTCTGTTGAGTCATTGACATAGAATATGACGTGTTTTTTTATTTTGTGTGACATATCATCGATGAATATGATGAATGTGAGAGGTAATTTAATATATAATAATTCGGCCAACGATTTGGCCAGCTCTGGAGCAGCTTTTTTCAAGACTCTAGCTGGGATAGAGTCTGGTCCAATTGCCGTTTCTCTGTCAATCTTCTGTCAACCGTTTTGGCCAAAACACAATTTTTCTTTGGCCAAAACTAATTTTTTCTCAGGGACGCATTTGTCTTGTTGTGCAGAGGAGGACGTGCTTTTAACCTTCTGCTTTTGGAATAGTTGATTTCTCAGCAAAAAATGTCAACAATGCATTCAGCTTTGTTGGTTGAAGTACTGAAGGTATAATCATTACTGCATAGAACTGGCACGTCATATTTGCCATTCTGTCCAAACAATCTTTTCGCCTAAAGAAAGGGAACACCAGTTGAATTTGACCAGCTCATGTTCCGTTTCTTTACTGCGAATGTTTGTCTTCGCTCTTGCTTTGTGTTCTGTCATTGCCTTCCGTGTGATGTAACTATATGTGTTTCGGGCTTGGTTGTAACTGAACCTGCTTCCAGGTGTCATGTTGGCCTTGTATCGCTTCCAGGTTCTGATTTTGTTGTTGAGTGCTATAACACACGCCTAACTGTACCTTTCTGGCTTTCCTGAGTAGATTCTAACCATCCGTCTGCCAATATGATTTCCCATGGCCTTCTTCGTTGGTTCGGGAATTCTGTGCAAGAGCTTTGCGGGTTATTTGTCTGTATAATGTTCGTCCAGTGTGTTATACCTAGTTCATCCCATAGGCTATTTCATCCTGCCTTTTGGTTTAACCATACTGTGCGTGGAGGTACCTGATCCATCTCTGGGGAGACACTTGAGGTGATGAACGTGGTAGTCAGTAAGTAGTGAATATATGTGTGTATATGGCATCCAATGTTAACTGGTGAACATATGCCTGGGTGTTGGCTCTCATAATAAGATCAACATGGTATATGTTTCAGATCGAAAAAGTGCATTCGAAAGCTGCATAATTCACGTGTGTAACATAATAATGCTATTTATATACAAGAAGCCTATGAATGCATATTCATAATGGCGGACAATTTTTTACATTAAAACAGGTGACGCCACGAATGCGATGTATCCGAAAGACGGCGCGTCGTATCAGAAGCCTGGACGACCGGCAGGGATAATGAGCGTCAACCCCTTTAGCGAACTGCATTTGGGAAAGTTTCGTATATGTACGTATTGCTACTCCTTCTCCAGTCCTGCTACAACGGCACTGTCGCGTACGTTGCTCATTGTTATGTTACGAATAAAGCGCAACTTCAAATTCGTTCATGCGTTAAAAAAACACAATTTCAAATTGATGGCGACAATGTAACCCGTTTTAGTTGTCACGGCGATTTTTTTCCATTGCCCTATGATCATTGTCCAAAAATATTGTTAGTAGAGAAAATGGCACAAATGCACTCGCACGCACGCACGCACGCACGCACGCACGCACGCACGCACGCACGCACGCACGCACGCACGCACGCACGCACGCACGCACGCACGCACGCACGCACGCACGGAGGCACATTGTGAGGGAGCCATGTTTGTTAAAACAGAAATATGAATCGTTCTGCACGAGTCTTATATCAGTATAACGATGGTCGTTACACGTGTTACACTTTGCCATACAAGAACTGCATGTCATCCGACAAGTACTGCACGACATATACGCTATAATTACTATGTATCGTATGCTGAGTAACAGACTATATTTAAGTCCAGGCTCCGCATTACAATCATTCAGTTTCGTGATGCGATCAAATCAAACGAGATATCTATATTTGGCGTGGTCGTGGCAGGTCGTTAGTTTCGCCATGTGATTTAATCGAACTAATCAGTGTAGTTGTCTGTAGCAGACCTCCTCATAGACAATCCATTTATTTCGCTGCGTGAAGTAATCGAACTTGTCAAATCAATGGTGTGTATTAATTGTGTTTTGACTTTTATATATGAAATGATTATGAAACGATATTTATGAAACGATGTAAATAATGACTTGACATATGTTGCTCGATATATGTCTAAGTAAACAGTGGTCTTTAATAAATGTTTTCTATAATAATTCAGAACCATGAGGTAAACAAGTGATGTCGGCATGGGGAAAGCTATGCTGCTAGTCTTTTATCTGGTTAATATCTTTCCAGTGTTTTTACACTGTGGTAGATCAGGGTGACTCACTTAAGCGGCGCATTTTGATACAGTGGAAATATGGAATTATTCCGTCCCAGCCAAAATTTTGCATTCTACGAATCGGCTGATCAGTACCAGTGGAACGGATTAGAGACAAGTCTACTAGTAGAAGATTTGTCTAAGTCCATTCGTCGAATAGTAGCCTATGTCCTAGGTTTTGCTTGGCGAAAACAACATTAAGACTTTTTTATAAGAGCGTTCTTTGAAAAATCCATATTCTTTTTCAAAATTCCCATTTAAAAATGTTTTCGAGGCTTTATGGACGCAGGGTCCAATTTAAGACTTAAACGCCCTAAAACGTGTAAATTGAACTCTCCGAAATATCACAGTGCACTCTTTGTTTTTCAGCAAAGCGCGGACAATTTGACGTATTAATAAAAACATTGACTGAACTCGTGGACGTGAGACATCCCGTGAAACCACTGCGATTTGGGGCCGGACGCAAGAGAGCGACAGACTGGAGCCGGCTGGTTGGACGACAGTGACCGTCTAGTGTGCCGTGAACTACCCGTGCAAGCCAGCGTGGCGTCACCAATCGAGTATCCACAATGTGCACGAAGATGTGTTTCAATGATAGGAGCGAGAGAACTAGTTGCTGCCCGGAATGCCGCTAGGTAGCGCCTTGGGGTCAACACTGCCAATGCAGCCTTGGCATTTCACGCCTACAAACGGTGATGTCCGATGGCGAAGAAAAATTACGTTAAAACAATTCTAATGCTGTGTTTCCTTTCCGCAGTTTTATTAATAGTTTATTTAAGCTTTGTGAAAATTGCATAATCACAGCTCTTTTGATTTTTGCTTAAACTCACACGTTTACGTTATGAACGGAGGTTTAATATTATTATTAACAGTAGTCTGGATTTCAAAGCGTGCTTCGTCTATATAAAGAATCATTGTCTACGACAAGATACATGATGTTGTAGTGTTAATAATAATATATATACAAATAGCCAAATGCAACAGTGTTCACCAATTGCTTAAAAGGAAAAGTACAACGACTTTCATGCGTTAATTAAGTTGGGGATTTCGTATTATTAAAGTGCTTAAATTCTCTTAATCTCCGCAACATATATCTAGATTAACAAAGTTATACATTATGTTTTAATCATTATTGTTGTAGTATATTTATCGTCAGAAATTGAATAAAACGGGAATTTGATGGACCTAAAATCACCCGAAGACAAACGTTATATTCTGCAGATTTAATAGTCCGTCTTTAATTGGAAAATCGTGTATATTCTGACATATTACTGGGTGAAAGATTACGGTGGTCACATGTTTTGGATGGACATTATTTTGGTAAACAAACGATGGTAGAATTACAAATAAATTCAGTGTTGCAATGTCCGTAAAACTGTCATTCAGCTAACCATTTTCCTTTTAGTCTGCCTTAACTTTTGGGGTAAAGGCACCGAAGGTTTGTTACCCTTTTTGTCACAAGCTTGTATTTCGACCCCGGCAGGTCGTAGCACTTAGCATCGACAACAATCATGCAAGCTGTGTTCCTGCATCACGCAAACTAGGACATTCAGGGTAACCGAAAAGGCGTTGATTCGTGGTCTGCTGTATGTCTTTCTAGTGTGAGATTTATGCATCGTAGCATTGTAACAGCTGTAACAAATAAACACAGACGCAGATTGTACTAATTTCGTTATTTTGGCGTATCTCTGGAGTATAATAAAATCGAATTACGCCAAACTCAGAATAATCAACATAAACACTACTCTCTACTTACGCCAAGCCATTTCGCTTCGTGTTTGCTGTCACCAATGTTCATTAAAGTCATTTGTCAACTCATTCATATCATGTTTGTTAAGTTTCTCTTGCTCCAGATAGCAATTCGAGTAGCGTTCGGTTACCATTTTTTAAATGGATTGCCAATTGATTTTCATTGATTAACTGATATGGGGCTACACGGAGGATTTGCATAATTAAAATGCCCCAAATTATCTGAATGTTTGAAAGTACACCTAAAGTAACAAATTATCTGAATGTTTGAAAGTACACCTAAAGTAACAAATTATCTGAATGTTTGAAAGTACACCTAAAGTAACAAATTATCTGAATGTTTGAAAGTACACCTAAAGTAACAAATTATCTAAATGTTTGAAAGTACACCTAAAGTAACAAATTATCTGAATGTTTGAAAGTACACCTAAAGTAACAAATTATCTGAATGTTTGAAAGTACACCTAAAGTAACAAATTATCTAAATGTTTGAAAGTACACCTAAAGTAACATGTGTTTCATGTATAATATGTATTGCTGAAGTATATTTGCCGTCAGAAATTGTATAAATATATATTTATTTATTTGACAGAAAATAGTTATTTATTTATTTGACGGACAAATAAAACATATTTCGCGTTGTCTGTCCTTGGTAAATCTCGATGTGTCAATTTTCTCTACCCAGGTTTTCTCTGGCGGCCCCGTCTTCTCTTGCTGCCTTGCAGTACGGTTTTTGGAATGGTGTTGTGTCGAGTGATGTGGCTAAACCAAGAGAGCTTGCGTCGGTTTATTGTTACCAACAAGGGCTCTTGTTTTCCAACAAGGGAGTCCACTTGCCGCCTCATATATTCGTTTGTCTTGTGTTCAGTGTACGAAATACAGAAGAGCCTCTTGAAGCATTTCGTTTCAAATGTACCAACTCTCGCATGCGTAGAGGAGGATGGATACAGCGAGTGTTCTGCAAAGTTTAAGCCTGGTTTTGAAGCTGATGTCTCTGCTCTTCCAGGTGGTGTTAAGTCTTGACGCAGCAGACATGGCAACTGCAATCCTTATTTTTATTTCCTTTGTTGAGGTGCCATCTTTGAGTAAGGTGGACCCAAGATATTTGAAAGAATCTACTTCCTCAAGGTTCTGACAGTTCGTCATAGTGGTAATGAGGGTGACAAGTACTTTGCTTTTCTCTGAACTAACTTCCATCCCATAAGCTCTTACCTTTTCTTCCAGTCTGGTAGTGAGGTCTTGAAGTTCATTCTCGCTACCTCCCGTGAGGTTAATATCGAACGCAAAACGGAGAATACAAATTGGGCTTCCACCAATAGATATGAAGGTGTTTAAGTCTTGGAGGCTCTCCTGCATGGTGTTCTCGATGAATATGTTGAAGAGACCAGAGGAGAGTGGGCGCCCCTGACGAACTACTGCAGTTGTGAGGAAAAGTTCTCCAAGTTGATTATTTAGAAGGACAACACTGTTTGAGTTGGAGTACAGTGCCTGTATGACTTGTATCATATCTTCGACGAAGTTGTAGTTTCTCACCTGAGATACTCTAACAGAGCATAGTAAGGATCTTTATCATTTTAGGGCTGCCGTGTTTGAGCAACTCTGATGGAAAGTTGTCGGCGTCGGGTGATTTCCTTCCTTTCAGTGTGCGCAATGCCTCATGTACTTCCCTGGCTGTTTCCTGTACAACTCCCTTGAAGTTGTCGGCGAGGACGTTGATATCTTCTTCGAACTTCAGACTTAGAGCTGCGAATTTGCCGCCTATTCTACCCTGGGCTTTTCTGGTGATGTATCTGAGTTTTAATGTTGCCAGAACCATGTCACGGTCGCTGCCTATGTCAGCCCCTATGAATGTTCTGGTGTTTGTATTGTTGATGCTGGATTTGGAGTGAGTGTGTAGTTAATATGATTGTGTGTTTTTGCATTCTAATCTCATTGCACGACGAGGAAGTCTTTCCTTTGAACTTTCTTGATAGTGTTCTCCAATTCTTCGTAGAAGGCTTCGATCACATCGTTGTCATAGTCTGATGTTGGAGCATATACTTGGATAATGGTGATGTTTTGAGGTTTAGCGGAGATTCGTATGGAAATCAGCCTGTTGGAGATTGGTGTATAGCTGATGACAGCATTTGCTATATTCTTGTTCACAAGGAATGCAACCCCATTTTGGTGTTTGGATTCCGCTTCGCTGTACCACAGTTTGTGGCCTTCCTCTGTTGTTGCGTCTCCAAAACCAATACTCTTGGACTTCAGCGAGTCCAAGAGTATCCTACTGATATCTGGTTAGTTCATGAGTTAGTTCTTTTACTTTTCAGCAAACATAGGGAACGGACAGTCCACGTCCCTAAGATGGTTTTCTCTGCATGTAGCCAGATGCCTGCTCTTGATCTTACTCCAGTAGTACATTTATCACCTCCATCCTAGAGCGTACCAGTGGAGGGCGCGGTCGTTGTTGATCCGGGCCCCGACCGATCCTGCATGTTGTTCTATTGTTTTGTGTTTATGGTATTTCTGTGGGCAAAAGACCGCTTGGTGGTGCCCATCTCCTCTTCAACCGTTACTATTTGCCCATGGCTGGTACATAGATTAGTGACAGTGGCAGAGCATATCCACACTCGGGTGGGTCATGCACACTGCACCTCTGGGGCCCCATGCTGCTCCGACATATCTCGTCTGATTAGCCTGGTGCCTCGCGGTGACCAGTATCCATTAGTTACCTCGGGGAGGTTATGACGAGAGTCTTGCTTTAGGAGAGGCTGTTGTACTGACAGACAAGATTTATCCACACGGTGCTTGTCATTTGCCGAATCACACTACCCACTACCACACTTGACGCATCACTAACACTTGCGCTGCAAGCAGCACCAATATATGTGTGCGTGTGTGTGTGTGTGTGTGCGTGCGTGCGTGCGTGCGTGCAGGTTAATTGAACGACTGTTTCACGGTACATTGCAACACAGTATATTATTATTTATAACATCCCAGTTGCTTTAATACAATATCAAATATATATATATATATATATATATATATATATATATATATATATATATACATACAAATCGTTGTAAATTCCCTTTAACTGTCTATGCCAACGTACAGCAATGCGGACACGATACATTCAACACAGCTTCACGGCTTGAGGCATCATCACACAGTGATTGCACGAAACAACGCGGACAATGACAAACACGAGATGGAACCTATCAATGTAGCTCTGTTGTCAAATATATTGTATATGAGTTGCTCATGTCCCAGTAATAGATACACGATTTCGGCTAATAAGAAATAGAATTCCCTGCCAAATGTTTGTATTACAAGACAGCGAAAGTTGTTATTCTGTGTGCGAAGCTGTGTCATTAATATTGGGGATCACGTGACAGCCGCGGTGGCGTCAACTTGTCAAATGTCAATAGCAGCATGTCATCGACGTTCTATTCCACATTTCTCTGAAAAAGCGTTCACTTCTCATTAACCGCCGTGGTGCATTGCGATATGCCGCGGCGCTTGTTAGATAATGACACCTGTCGCCCATAGAGTTCGCTAAATCTGGCGGTCGCGTAATTACGTCCTGTGCGTTGGTCAGGAAATGTAGCCATCATGATATATCCGAAAGGGAAAAAGTGACAGAACACCGTGCAATAACTATCATGGTACATTAGTGTTCATTGTCTTTTGCAAAGTCTGTTTCGGAGTCAAACTCGCTCGCCTCCATCAGTATCCTGAATAACACTGTGCGTTAAATCATTGCGAAGACCCGTGAACAACATCAACAACTGTATAATATAGCCTTTGTAAACCTGGCCAAAGCATTCCGCCTTGTTAATCGAACAGCTATGTTCACCGTAACAGCCAAAGTAGGCCAGGAACTGTCCAACACAAGGGAATCAGTTCCAACAGCTATGCTATCAACAATGGAGTGAAGCAGGAGTGTGTTTCGGTTCCAACTATGTTCGCATCTTCTTGTTGCATTATTCAGAAACGCCTTTGCTAGTCAGCAAGAGGGTATCAAGACGATAAGTCTTTATGACGGGAACTTCTACCAACATTCCAGATTGAAAGCCAAAACAAAGACAAGCATATGCTATATATAATACAGTTCCAGTTTGCAAACATTGCTGCCTTATGTGCTTTCCACCCAAAACTACTAGTCGAGACAATGCTAGATAAGTTTGCCAAAGTTTGCAATGAATTTATACTCAATATCAGTCTCACGAAAACTGTAATTTTCAGCCAAGAAACAGACAAATCAAACCTAGTAATATATGGAATCAAACAGGAAAATGTTTAGCAACTTCACCTATCTCGGTTCCACAATGTCATCCAAATGTTTTCTGGACAGCGAACTACACACCGGTGGTCAAGTCATCCCACTTCTCTGGGCGCCTTTCTAAACGTGTCTAGTCAAACTGATGTATCACCGTTAGTACCAAATGTGTAGAATACGAAGCTTGAGAACTCAGCGTACAACTATAAAACTGTGAGATCTGGCCAACATAAGCCCTGCTTGAGAGGAGATTGAACACTTTCGATGCGATGCATCAAAACTGTAGTAGGCATTCGCTGTCATGACAAAACCACGAACAAAAACATTCTCGCTAGAGAGGCAGCCGTCCACTCTTCAGTAATACGCTGGGCTGGACACAACTGCAGGATTGAGAACATCCTTCCTGGATATGTCTTTGTTGGCGAACTGTATGACGGGAAAAGAACAGGAGGCAAATCACACTTTCGATTCAAATGTGTTCTAAAACTAGATCTGCTGAGATTCACGCTGCTAACGTTTACACACTAGAAATATTACCATTGACATATTAACTTGGCTCGCCATGGTTCACTCTAGCCATGACATTGACACCGACACACATCACAAAAGCAAGGATACGACGCCTACAGCAGCACAAACAAAGACCCGTAGAAGACATTGTCTCTTGAGACAAAAGTCTGTCTCAGAGAGAGAGGGATGAAATCCGATACGACGATATTCATATTTGGAGAGGCACAATAATGCGATGCAGGGTGTGGTTGTTATGCGAGCACATTACCTCTCATGTTACTGATACAAAAGGATGGCATTGGACGTGGCGGCTGCACCAGAGCTCGGTACGTGACAAGGGAAATATCATGAACGGGTATTAAGAGAAGCAAAAATACCCATCCTCCGGCCGGGAAAACTTTGCATAGTTCGTAACTGACGGCCACTATAACAATATAAAAACGTTCTTACAGAAATATCCATCTATGTCTTGGTACTTGGTGCAGACAGTCAATATCTCTCGAAATTTCGACGTAATACTGGTAGTTATTGTAACGTGTTGCGACGCCTTGTATTATGCAGCTTCAGACAATCGAAGAACAAACGCATGACGTTGTCAACAAGTGTACGTAAACTGTTAGATTTAATCAGATTTAACAAGATTGCCATCCAAGGCAAAAGTCAAGATGGCAAGTGAACAAGGAAGCCTTTGGCTTATCGAGTGTCCAACAATTTTTCATTTATGTGTAACCCGCCCTCCTGCGATATGTGTCAACCTTGTTTTTAAACATATTCACGCTGCTAGCAATTACACAATTTGTAGATAATTTGTTCTATTAATTTATTGTCCTCTGTATCTTCCTAATATCCAATCTACACTTATTCTTTACTTATGTTACATCATTTCCTCTAATTCTAATATCTTTCTTGTGTGGGAAAATATTTCTATCAATATTGTCATACCCATTCAATAACTTACAAACAATGTGAGCTCCTCGTAACCTCCTTGTCTCTATGGTTGTTATACCACATTATTTTTGTTCATAACCAAGGTCTCTCAGTTCTTGAATCATTTTAGTTGTTCTAATCTTCTCCAAGCTTGTATACAGTACTGTAAAATAAGGGTCTTAATACTGAACCTTGTGCTGCCCCACTCAAAACTGATTTCCATTTTGAAACCTCCCCATCTACTACAACACGCTATCTTCTCTAGCCATTTTTCTACCCAGTCGATTATGCCACCCCCGATGCCATGGGCGTTTAATCTATGTAGTAATCTTTGCTGTTGCAAAATCTAAGTAGATAATATCTACTGGTAATCCCTCGTTTATCCACTTAGTGATTTATATAATATATAACATATTTGCTAAGCATGACCTCGCTTTTAGGAATCCACGTTGAGGTGGATTTAATAATGTATGTATAATGTCCACTATAATATTTATGATCTTTAATTAACCTCTGTAATAATTTACAAATGACTGATGTTAAGCTCACTGGTATGTAATTATCTGGCTTATTTCTCGAACCCTTTTAAAATAATGACATGATGTTTGCTTCTTTCCATTCAAAAGGAACAACTCCCTCTTTTAATGACAAGTTGAACACTCATACAAGTATTAAACTAATTTGTTCTACTGTTTCTCATAGTAATTTTTTTTTGCGGAATTCCATCCACTCCAGGTGATCTATTATAGTTCATTGCCTTTTTAGAGTTACTGTTAACTGCTCCAAATAGTCTGATTTAGCCTACTGAAATTTAGCATCTGGAACTGCTAATGAAGTCATATCCTCTTTAGTAAACACTGAACTGAGGTATCCATTTAGTTCTTCCGCCATTAAAAATCTTGTGATATTGTCTTTTAGTGGTCCAACCTCGTACGTTTTGTTTACTCCTGACATATGACATATGGCATATGCATGAAACCTCTTGCTGTTATGTTTTATGTAACAGGCTAAATTTTGCTCATAGCTTCTTTTAGATTTTCTAATTTCAGTCGTAGCTGCATTCGGTGCCTCTTTGTAATTTGTGCAGTCTTCGTCCTTTCAGGTACGCATATAAACCCTCCACATAGTTTGTTGTTTGTACCCTATTTTTTAATGGCGTCTTTTGACAAGTGTTTCTTTCTAGAACGTTTTCCTTGTTTTTTCAAGGGAACAAATTGTTCAATGATATTCTGAATTTCATATTTTAGAATGTTCCAACATTCAATTGCTGTCTTATTTAAACCGGGCAAAATAAATTTTCTGGCTCTAAATTGTTTTATTTTATAACAATTGGAGTAGCGAATTTATATTTAGGGACACATCAAACATGAACTGTCACACAGCAACCAAAATAATATACAAACGTAACCAGATACGTTGGATAAATAGGAACATTGAACGACCAACTTATCCCATCCGGGGGATGGGCATTGTATGTACGTACGTACGTACGTACGTATGTATGTGGACAATGTCAAAACACATGAACCGTTGGGTAACAGTGATCGTAATCAAATACATTTTGATATGAAAGTAAAATCGGAAAGTACACATTTAAAGTAATACAGGATAATTGTCCACAAAGGTAAATATAAAGATATGAAAAAATACTTAGCAAAGCTAGATTGGAATAACATTGTCGAGAAAAAAGACAGCGGGAATCCATGAATAAAATCAAATGCTCAAACAACGAATATGTTTGGCTAGCTGGAGATTTTAATATCCCATATATAGTTTGGGATCTTCTTAGTGCAAAACCAGCGCGGAGTCACTCCTGGCTTATATAAACAATTATTGGAAATTGCAAGTGATTTTCGACTTGAATAGGATGATTGTGAATCCACCAGAATCAATAACACACTGGATTTGTTTTTCACCCTTATTTCAACCCTCGTTGAAAGATATATCTTGTGCCATGTATAAGTGAACTCAATGGAACCCTCGTTGAAATATATAGCTTGTGCCATGTATAAGTGAACACAATGGAACCCTCGTTGAAAGATAATATCTTGTGCCATGTATAAGTGAACACAATGGAACCCTCGTTGAAAGATATATCTTGTGCCAGGTATACGTGAATACAATGTAACCCTCGTTGAAAGATATATCTTGTGCCAGGTATAAGTGAATACAATGGAATGGAGTTTCTGTAGTTGCGAATGAGAGCGTAGTTGGGGTAAAAACAGCTCAGTGCTGTTGACAGAGCTGTGAAGAGGTGTTTTAGTACGTATATTATAATTACATCAGAGCTGTCCTAGTTTTGAGTGATTGTCTCCTTGTATAGGTGGGTTTTGTAGGCCTGTTTCTTAGTGTTGTTTCTACTTGTTTATGTGGCCTAGTTCTACTATCACTGTTTGCTTGGGGAAGAGGTAGCTAATCAGACTTGAACTAGCGTAACTCCTGAAATGATAGCAAAGAAAATTAAGAAGATGAAAGATAATAAATCACCTGGAGTTGATGGGATACCACCAAAACTGCTAAAGGAAATTTTTGATCAAATTAGTACACCACTTGCAAACTTATTTAACTTGTCACTAGAAGAAGGAATAGTTCCTTCAGAATGGAAAGAAGCAAACATTACGCCGCTGTTTAAGAAGGGATCGAGGAAGAAGCCAGGAAATTACAGACCAGTGAGTTTAACATCAGTTGTATGTAAATTACTCGAAACATTAATTAGAGACCACATGGTGGAATTCCTCATAAAACATAAATTAATAAATACATCTCAACATGGATTCCTAAAAGCAAGGTCATGTCTAACCAATCTCTTATGTTTTTTAGAAGAAATTACAAAGTGGGTAGATCACGGGTCACCAGTGGATGTTGTCTACTTAGATTTTCAGAAAGCTTTCGATAAAGTGCCACATCAAAGATTGTTACTTAAACTAAAAGCCCATGGTATAGGCAATGATGTAATCAACTGGATAGAAAAGTGGCTTACACACAGAAGACAGAGAGTAATAGTAGATGGTAAGATTTCAAACTGGAAATCTGTTTTGAGTGGGGTACCACGGGGATCAATGTTAGGCCCTATACTATACTTTAATATATATATATAAATGATTTGGAGGATGACATATCTAGCAAAGTACTCAAATTTGCAGATGATACAAAAGTATTCAGAAAGGTTACTAATGATACAGATAATCAAAGTTTACAGGATGATCTAGAAAAATTAGTTAAATGGTCAGAAAAATGGCAAATGTTATTCAATTTTGGGAAGTGTAAATGTATACACATAGGACATGGAAATATGGACGAGGAATATAAAATGGGGGATGCTGTAATAGGTAGAACCACACAAGAAAAGGATTTAGGAGTAACATTTAATGCTGACATGAAAGTTTCAGAGCAATGTGGGATTGCTGCTTCGAAAGGAAATCAAATTCTAGGGCTAATTAGGAGAACTATCACGTATAAGGAGAAACATCTAATTGTACCCCTGTACAAAGCAATAGTTAGACCACATTTGCAATATTGTATTCAAGCATGGAGGCCATATCGTAAAAAAGACATAGATAAGCTAGAAAGAATACAACGAAGAGCAACTAAGATGATTCCAGAATTAAGAGACCTTAGTTACGAAAGTCGCTTATCACTATGTGGTTTGACCACACTAGAGACCAGGAGACTAAGAGGAGACCAAATAGAAGTGTTTAAAATAGTGAACGGTTATGAGGATGTTGATAGGAATATGTTCTTCAAACTTAAAGAAGGCAGTAGAACCAGGGGACACAAAGCAGCATTAGTTAAGGAGCAGTGTAGGTTGGACATGAGAAAGTACTCATTCTCACAGAGGGTGATAAATGAATGGAACAAACTGCCAAATGATTGTGTTAATGCTAGTAGTGTGAATATGTTTAAATATAGAACTGACAGATATCTGATATCTACATATAGATGAGAAAATTGTTGGACTCTCGATATGCCAATGGCTTCCTTGTCCACTTGCCATCTGGAACTTGTTGTTCGAGATAGCAATCTTGTTAAATCTTGTTAAATCTAGATAGAGAAGCTATTTGATAGCTATATTGATCAATTTATGAATGAGCAAGATTCGGATTGTCGCATTGACAACAAATCCACGAAACCTGGCTATTTTCGAGGATATTATGTACACTGGTACAAAAAATTACAACCATCGCAACAAGTCACTTGTTGATCCCATTTTGCTGCTAGAGGTCGCCCGCTTGCATAAGAAATATAATTGCAAAGAATGTTGTGTGTTTCTGATTTAGTGATACCAAATGGTCCTTGGTATAGCTCGAGGCACTTCAAACTTCACCCCCAAGCAGACCTGTCCATTCCAAGGCCAACTCGATTTATCTGGGAATCATTCAACCACGCTGCAATTACTGCGTAAAGACTATTCTCTCACATATCCACCACTTTCAGCCAGGAACTAATTTACAGCTAAGTGAACTGAGACAACGTGGAGTAAACGAATTTTTCCCAAGCTTCGAAACGGCAGCAACAGGATTCGAAACCGGGTTCTCTGGCCTGAGAGTTCTATGTTCAGGCTAGTTGGACAAACGACTAACTACGACAAGTTGCCAGAAATCACAAAAGCTATTCGTGTGCACTTTGTCGAATGTGCAGTAGCGATTTCGGAATTAGCTCAGATACTATTTATTCTTTGGGCTACAGTGACATTGGCTATTTCGGTTTCCTCGTAGTTTTGGAAACCATAACCCATTGTTTTGCTAATGTACGTGATGTCAAGGTGAAGTATAAGTCATTGTTTCGTATACCTACTGTGGGTGACTTAATAATTGTGGTTCATCAATCACGTGACGTGCGCCGGCACTTATACTAGGTACGAAGCTTCGCACCGGATTAAAGCTGCTAGTGTGGACATTTGGTGAATTTGCGACACGCAGTGGCACCACATCACGGAGCGTGAATAGTCGAGGCTACCATCTGTCATAATACCGTCACCCTGTCCGAGCTAATCTACGACCGCGTGCTATCTCTGGCCACGACTGCACCACAGATCACCGTCTCGTGGGACCCTCGTTAGTACAAGCGTAGATACATTCGTCAAAACTGCTGATTGCCACACCCTAGGCAGAGCTCGCACGCCGTGTTCGAGGCTCTGTTGATCGCTGACGTTGAGATAGCATAACGTAATCGTCGCGGCAGTAGATGGGCGTGCTAATCTAATCAATAGGAGAAAGGCGACTGGAGGGAATGACGAAGGGGAAAGGCGACAGGAGTTAAGCGGCATGGGGTAGGCGAAAGGAGGGAAGGAGACAGGAGGCAATGCAACAGGATGAAAGACGTCAGGAGGGAAGGAGACAGGAGGGAAAGGGGTAGATAACCAGTAGACAGTGTGGAAAGGTGACATGTTGTCAGGCGAGGAGACGAACAAAATGCTGCCAAGTGACACGACTGCATGACAGCGTATGACAGACGGGTATTGACAAAAGAACTACCCTGAGGTAGTGACAGAGGCAATTACGTTGAAAGTGAGGGTGAATAACGGTGGCGACGTAGTAGTTTGTTTCCCGTGGAAGTGGTCGTCCTGGGTCCAAGGCACAAGTAACGCAGAGAGGGAGGGCACGACTGCCATGGTCAGGACGCTAAAGCAGGCACGGATTGATCAGATTCTCTCGGGGATTTCATCAGTAAGGAGAAGCAGAGGTCAGGGACATCAAAACTGTAGGATGGTGCCAATTAATGCACTTGTTCAGCAGCTATGTGGGGAGGAGGAATTTGGCTTTATGAATGTATGGGGTTGCTTTGTTGGGAGGGCTGACATGTTTATGATGGATGTGCTCCAGCTAAGTGGAAAGTGGCAGGAGTGATCCCGGGTGAAGTCTCATGAGCAGTCGACAGTGGCATGGGTAGCATCAACATGTTTTGGTAGCATACGTTGTTTCAACAAGAAGCGCAGGAGGGTTACTTAGAGATGCCTCAAACAGGACAAAAGGCCAGTAGTACACACAAACCAGCAACGAAATTTCCGGAAAACATATATGAAGTTCGGTTTAAATGCGTGTGTTTACATGCAAGGAGCACAGTAAATAAGAAAAACGTTATTAAGTATTATGGTAAGATATTTACCCTCACGTAATAGGTATAACCGAATCACGGGCCAACAAAGATATATGATTGACAGGATACGTAATGTTTAGGAGAGATCGAATAGGAAGAAGGGGATGGCGAGATATTTTATATATTAAAGAATCTACTCAGGTTTATGAAATAAATTTAGAGAGGGAAGCAAATTGCAATGAAGCTGTTTGGTGCAATATATTTATGATATGACGTGATCTGATAATATGCAGTGTCAATCTGAATGAACCACTTTACATTCTACTTATCGTAGGCTATGAGGTGGGAGGGACAGAAACAGAGAAAATATTAATTTAGACAAATTCTACGTAACGCACAATTTTTACCTCGATCTGTAGGCCATGAGTTTGGGAATCGGTATAAGTACATTTGTGTTCAGCGTGTAAAAACATAATATAAAAACCTACTCCGGCTATGAGACAGGCAGGCTCCAATGGTAGCCAAGTCCCACTTAGCTGACTCTTGCTCGCCTTCGTTAATTCGCCGAGAGGAGTATGGTCACGTTGTAACTGTTACCGCCGCCATGTGGCACCACTGATCGGATCGTTGTGTTTTCGATAGCCAAAATACGTTTCTAATAGTTTTATAAAAAATAAATAAAAGGTACCATAAATTAAGAGATGAAATTGTTTTATTTTATTGTGTGACTTGGTGTCGATGTTTAAAGTTGGTTCGAATGCTTCGATGTTTAAAGTTGGTTCGAATACTTCGTACAAACTAAAAGATGTAATTTTATTTGATGAGTTAGCCTGAGAGTCAATTTCATTGGTCACCCAGATTCCGGGTAACCAATCATTTTCTTCACCGTCACAAGTACGATCTGGATCGAGGCTTCGTTGTGTGCGACAAAAGATGGCGCCACATCACGGAGTGCTTAATTTCGAGACTAGTCGTCAGGTGGCAGTAGTGTACAGAGGTCAGGACTGGAGAAGGCAGTTATTTAGTTTACTTTGCATTCACCAGACGTCTGCCTAAATTACTGATAATATATAATGCAATATTTAATTACATCATCACCTGTCCGATACGTTTTAACTTTTTGTTGTATAATATATATAGCTAACAGGGTAGCACTGTTTTGCCAATTTATTTTGTGTGGTTTGTTGAGTTAAAACAAAAAAGTTTAAAAATTCTTACAACAAAAGTCACTTTATTGCCCACAGTAAATATGACAAGCTCTAACCAACTCATCTCATCAACACACAAAACATATTTATTTGTTGATGGAGTCAAACACTCCCCATTTGTATATTTGCATTGTAAAATCATTACAATTGCAAGTAAAAACAATCTCAATACACTGTCCAAACAGTCACACATGTATAAGAGTCTTCACTAAAGAGCAATACAACAAATAGCAAAACTTTGTCACGCAAAGATATGATTATCTAGAATAATAAATTAGCTTGTGTAAATCATAATATAAAATAACCTGGATGGCATGTGTTAAACTTGCACGTTTCAAATTTCATTCCTGCTGGGCCTCTTGTCCATGTGTAAAAAGTTACTTTCATTTTCATATTTACAATAACAATTTAAGTAGTAATACATCAATGATATTAAAAAAGTTAACCTAATATAAGGGGAAATGCAGACATCATAAGAAGTTGTGCACCTGAGCGTATTTTATACAACCAATCATGAATGTGTCTGTTTTACTGGGACAAACAATACAATTAGAAATTACTAACAGACAGCAAGACATATCTGATGGTAACACACCATAGAATTTGGTGAACAAATATCTATCAACAATGTGTGACGAGTGCTTCATTATGGAGGTTTTTGCTAAGATAAATTACCTGTCTGCCATACCACATTTCCCCATATGTACGCGTATATAATCAGCACTTAGGGTGTGTTGTTTCCATCCTTAATTTCTAGGGATTCCGACAGATGATTAGTGTTGCTACAATGCCATCCCAGGTGGAGCCACCTGAACAAAAGTATAATTTAATTGTGAATCCACATGAACCATTACCCTCATTTGCTAAGATGTATGTCATCAATAGGTTATTGCTTGGATTTGAACAATTACATATGATGTAAAAATAATGTCAGATGTCATATCTTGGCAAACGTCATATCTTCTTTTGACATTTTGAATTGCAAATGCTCAAAATAAATGTTGCTTCTTAACAAAATAGTCCATATCATTGATACTTAGAACATTTATAGACTGGAACTCTTGTATGTTAGTGACTTATTCTTTATTTGTGATAAAACAAAATTTCCTTTAAAATACATATCATTTCTGGGGGTTGATGTATATAAAACCATAGGTATCATAAAATGATGATGAATTAAATGTAAACTGTTGTTAAAATTATCGAAGCATTTCCTGACTTCCTCTATTACAAAATACATGTATGTACATGTATGTGCATTATTCAATCATCATTTAACATTTAAGAAACACTTCAGTTAGATCAATGACATCATATAACATCATCAAGTTTGACAGTGTGAATCAACTTCTTTGGCAATGGAAGCTTACAGATCTTTGCCTCTAAAACTGGTCCTGTTAGTGTGAGCTGGCTGCGCACCAGACTGCGACAGAGACAGACCAAAGGGGCAGCATTGCAATACACATGCATTAGAAAATCCACAATATCGCTACAGGTACCATTCTGCATTGACGCATGATAGTCCGGTATCCATGTGTCATTTTTAAGACTGTACCCAGCTTCTATGAGCAGCTGACAATTGTAGGAGTCGCCGTGATACACAAGGTTTGCCAATGGTGTGCCATGGCCGAATATCGCAGGGTGGTTAAGAATGCACCCAGCCTTCACAAGTAGAGTGACTATTTCCGTGCGACCGTGGAATGCAGCATAATGCAAAGCAGATGAGTGCATGCGGTCCAGCAGGTTAACATTGGCACCATTTTCTATGAGCATCTTCACAATGGATGTCCACCCTGACATGGACGCCTGAATGATTGGGGTCATGTTATCGCGATCCGTTGAGTTAATGCCTATGCCATGCAACAGAAGCAACTTGGCCACCTCAAGATGTCCTCCGACGCATGCCCAGTGCAGAGCGCTGCGGTTGAACACGGAATCCTTGCCATTGACGATCAAGTTAGGAAGCTTCAGCAGAAACTCCAGGATGTGTATCTGACCTTCTAGGGCCGCCGTTGCCAGCACGGTGGCGCTCTCTCTCCGTAGCTCGCTGTGTAGCACTGCGTTGGGAGAGATACCAGCAGACATGAGGCGCTGAACGCTGCGGATGTTGCCCGTCTCTATGGCATGTAGAAGATGGTCTTCTTGATTGTGCGGGTACATGTAGTAATAGCTCATCATTGATGCACGTCAGTCACACTGCTGCAAAACCAAGTGGATAATTAAAGGTCCCTCCTCAATAAAATTTTTCGCTTGTCTCATTTTAAAATCATTTCACACAAAATCAAACTGATCTAGCATCCACAATGACACGATAACTCATTAATGCAAATGCGTTATTTAGTTTTGATGAAAACTATTAAATCGTATTTGACCAGATCAGGCAGATCTGGTCAAAAATAATAAAAAAATGGCAAAATGGTCCGGCTCTATATACTATGACTACTCAATAAGGATCCTTATTTTTTTCGGGCTACTTCAAGCAAAATGTTTGACATAGAAAATAAACAACAACATTTTATGGACCCACAACAAAAGCCCAGAGGACAAAAGCCCAATATAAATTAAATGAAAAGTTGAAAAGTACAACAAAAGCCCAAAGAACAGAACCTGAATCCATTTTATATAATGTATATAATTAAGCATTATAAATAGTGCAGCTCATTAATTTCAAATAGTAATTAGGTAAGAAGTTATAATGTAAATACATTCTACAGTAGACCTCGTTAGTACTATTTTTAGTTTATAATAATGTGGTTCACAATATATAATAATGTATGGCCTGTAATATGTAATACGAGTTGGGCTCCTGTCCAGTGGGCTTTTGTCTGTATCCCAGTTTGAAACTAGTATTAACCACTGGCCCAGTCAATAACTATTTACTGGCTTTATGCCATCCATAGTTTAAATTTTTCAATATGACTGGCCAGGGTTGAAAAAAATATGATTTAAAAAAAATTAATCTTTAAAAAATAGATGTTTTTATTTAAATCTGATTTGTTTTATTTAAATCTGATTATTTTTATCTTATATATACCTGAGTCATAACAGAGGGTACATGATTGGTTACATGACTGGTAATATAATTATAATATAGGTTGACTTAAAACCGCAATATGGCACTTAAAAAATACTGTATCAGAACTGTCAGCAGTCTATTACTAGTGCTAACATTTACAAGCTGAAAAATACAATCACTTTAAATCCTTAGCAACTTTGTCCTGTTTAACTGTAAACTCAGAAATATGACCATTAAACAACTTGAGCAGTACTTTAGCAAAATAACCACTTAAAATCAAATGAACACTTTAAAAACAGACTACATGCTTATACAGAGTAGATAACTTGGAGCTGATGTTGGGCTCATTGAATTGAGATAGTGTCCACAGCTGCTTGTAGTTCCTTAGGCCATAAATATTATTAGAAGGCATATTATGGCTGGCATATCATTTGTGATCATTGTTTGTTGAGAGCGTGAATTAGCACCTGTCCAGGGTTCAGTGTACTCTAGCCAGGCTGCAAATTGGTACCACACTATACTACTACTAGTGTAGATGGTCTCACACAGGGTTGAAAAAATCAAGATTTTTTTTAAATAAAAAAATCGGATTTAAAAAAAAACTCAGATTTATTTATTATTTATTTTTTTTTTTTATCTGGTATATAGATATTTATATAGATGTTCAAATTTGTAAACTCTTTCAAACATGTTCTATTCAAATCGATTTATATATAAAGACATTAGACAATGTCCACAAGGCCTCACCCCCTGTAGCTGCATAATCTGTCTTGGAAAGGAAAGCATGCTATGTGTCTGTGGCTGTAGCAGTGGTAATTATTGTTTGCCTATAGGGTGGATTAGCACCTGTCCAGGGCTCTGTGTACTCTAACCAGAATACAAACTGGTACAGCATTAAACAACTGAATCAACATACTGAATTGGTAACAACTAGCACAAGCTATAAGTGGACTTTAACTCAGGACTTCTGTGTTGAAAAGATACTGCCTCTAGAAGAAAAGTTTGTGTGGCTTCACTGCATTCAGAAAGGGAATAGCTCAAACATACACAATGACATAAAATATTTGACTGTCAGGCTATCTGGCAACAATACAGCTACACAAGTATGCGCATGTTGTGTTTTGTATTAAAAAACATACAAAACTTTGTTGAATCAAAAATCAATGATTTTTTTATTATTTTGGAGTGATTTAAATCATGATTTAAATCAAACAACCCTGGTCTCACATTTGAGTCAACATACTGAATTGGTAACAACTAGTACTACTACAAGTGTTTGCATAAGGTGGATTTTATCTCAGGACTTCTGACTTGAAAAGATGCTGCCTCTTGAAGACAAGTTTTTGTGGCTTCACTGCATTCGGTATGCAGAAATATGTAAAACGTCATCAATTGATACCAAATAAAAAAATCTAAATTCTATGATTTTGGAATGATTTAAATCAATGATTTGAATCAAATGATTTAAATCAAACAACGCTATGACTGGCGGCTTTTACACTGAAAAGCGTGTACAACCAGTTTTACTAAATAAGCATTAGACATGACTTAGCAGCTAGCCAAGTCAGGAGTCTAAGTCCTTAGACTTAGAGAAGTAGAGGTGGCTTCTTTTTATAGAAAGGAAGATGGTAGAAGATGCTTATTTATTAGTTGTATGACATTAATTTACTTTAAATAATCCTCTACCAGTGTCGGGGAGGTAATATACTTATTTTAAGCAATGAGATTAACAAATATATAATAATTAAAGCATTTTAAGTCATGACTTGATTTAAATTGACAATAATTACCTAGCACAGTCCTATTAGGACATAGCACTGAGGGTTTATTTCACAGTTTGCCTTACCTAGAGTTAGTGAGTCCATGACAATGTTTTTTTCATTTCTCTGCATGGGATCTTTTACTTGACATATACACCAGACAGAACGGACCAACGGCTTATATCTCTATCTCTTCCGAAAGACACAGGCAATGTGGGGTATTTGAAATTGCCCAAGATTCAAAACGGCAGTAGCCGGTTTCAAACTTCAGTCCCCTTGACTGAAAGTCTGGCACCTTACCACACAACCACCACCTTGTTTTGACTTCACAAACTACATGTTATGTGTGCGATTCCTGGTTAAGTAGGCAGTTGAAATGTCGACACACCAATTCAAACTGTTAACAACGACATTACCCACTGGCACAGCTGTGAACACTGAGATTGACACATCAGAGACAGAGTCAGATTGATACTCACAGGTGGGTCACATTCTACCGGTACCAGGCCTAGCCAAGCAAATACAATCCGTACGTTTATCTGACTTATATAATAATAATCTATTATAAGTTAGGTTTCTCATAATTGGCAATTCTTTGGTTGCTCTTTATTACTTAGTAATCACGAAAAACAAGACAACGGGAAAGCAACTCACATATCTTCTTCTGCTCTCAGCTCCAAATGAAGATGCGTCACATAAAGCGATCAACTGGATTTCATTTAGTTCACGACCTAACCCGCTTAGTTGAGCGATAATGCAGATTATTTATGATAACAACGCACTTCACGTTAATTCGATCAATACAATAGTGTTAAAGTATGGGTGTATGATTCAATTACGCCTTAAATAAGTGTGCATACTCAAATAAAACAGCAACATGTGTGCACTGTCTTAGATTTGGTGAAGTCATTCGACATTAGATACGATCGGTCATTCAACCTAACAACAGAATCAGTTAATTTCGCCACCTACCGTGTCGAACTAGAACTAATTCGTACAATTATTCCGTTGCCGATGATCTCGGCTTATAGTAATTTCGGCCCGAATGATCGCGGCCTGTTTCGATGATCTCTGTGATCTCGACCTGTGTGGAGAAGATCTAGAGTTGATCATTCAGATAATTAGGAGCATTGTTAAACCATAAAAAGGTTGTGTCGCTGACACAAAATCAAGACAACACATGTGGCAAGCGAGCACTCACAAATGTATCCACATTGTAGAAAAGCAGAGATCATTATCGATTAAATGAAGATCCGACCTATATCGTTATAAGTACAACTGTATTTCCTGTGGATGTTCATAATTTTATGAAAATTGGACGTTAAATGTAACAAAGAAAAAAGGATAGATGTTTTTGAGATTAAATATGTTTTGGGAAGATCTTGAGAATATAGGGTCCTCTATGGATAAAAAAATGGTGCTTAGATAAAAAACAGAACACAGTGATCATGAAAACTTGCTTACAGTTGTAAAACAACGACAGCTACGATAGTAGAGACATTTGATTGGACACCGAAATCGACTCTCTTATAAATTGTTCTACAGAGGGTTTTAAGGAAAACGAGTTCGTGGATGTCCCGGGAGACAATGAAAAGACAATGTTCTATCAATGAACTTATCCCGTGAACTTTGACCTCACTACAAGCTCAGGCAAAGCCGCAAAGAGTAAAGGAAGCTTCACTGATTAGTGGTTGTCAGAAACGGATTAGCCATTGTACAAGGTGTACACTCGTACCTGGTATCCCGCAAAAAATGGGCCCCATAAAATCAATCATAATCTATCTAGAACCTTTGGTAACTAATTTGGTGGAAATTATTTGCATGTCACTCTTTGTTTGTTCAGAAGAACCGATAAGATCTTTATTTTACGTTGAAGCTTCTTGTATTATTTTGATATTTTGCTCAGAGATATTGTAGGCTTATGCTATATATTTTTCTCATCATACGCTTTATTTATGTTTCTATGCCGTCGTCGACAACATTCTGCAAATGCATTATAATAGTATGCTCAAGGATAGTTGAATAAAGTAAGGTATGGGGTTACCTCAACCGTCAATACAACGCGTCTGGATCTTCGTTTTTCACGTACTCGATAATGGCTCCCCACAAAAACTTTGCACCAGCCCCCCCCCCACGTGGTTAGTCCGGCACTGGTGGTTGTCTAAAACGCGACCAGACGACTGTTGAAGTCATGGGTACAAGCAAGAGCAAACAAAATGGCTTTTCAGCAAAGTTAGAACATAGATTCAATCAACTACGAGTTTAAGAGGTAACTACGTTTTCACCGTAACGTTTTCAATGTGAAACACGCCGATAACTCTTTGCGTTATACTCCGGATTATACACGCACACGCACACGCACACGCACACGCACACGCACACGCACACGCACACGCACACGCACACGCACACGCACACGCACACGCACACGCACACGCACACACACACACACACATACAAACGCACGCACGCACGCACGCACGCACGCACGCACACACACACACACACACACACACACACACACACACAATATTTAGCGTGCTATAGAAATTCACACAAAAACTGTTTGGGAAGTAACGATTTCCAAAGTTAGAAATGGACGTGTGTGCGTAGACCATTATGATTAGATTACTATTGCCTAGATACCAGACAGAAAGAATATTTGACAGTATGGTGGTGGTGGTGGTAGTTGTGATGATAATAACAACAACAACATGTCGACATCAAGCCACAATGGCAAACACACACGCACAACTTTTCAACTAATTGACGTTTGACCAAAGCAGCGGCCAACTCCCGGCAGTACTAATTAAGGTATCGTTAATATTTAATCTCGAAGGCCGCCATATTCCCGGTGGCTGGCGTCTTGCGTTGGCTGGCGTGACTATTCCGCAATAAGCCGGAGTGCGAATACCTGACGACGAGGAAGAGAGTCTGTTACACCATGGTACCACCCGTGAAGAACACCAAATGGTTCGCAGCATTGCCCTTCGCTGTGCTTTTAGCATCTCTCCTGACGTACTTCTTGCTTTCATCCTATGACGGTTGGCTGCGAGCGTCTGCCGTTAACAAGGAGGCCTCGACCTGTGTTCCGGAAAACCCGTGTCTCTACGCAGACAGCGTTCGCCTCCGAGTCATCGTCATTACCTTCAATCGGCCTGAGTCATTACAGGTGAGGTATAACTTTAACAATCGGTTCTTACTTCTTACTTAACATAGTGACCACGTGATTTTCTTCATGTCACGACGTTTGATAGGTTAGCCCCACCGATCATGGTAATCTTTCCATTAATCACTCAAACAGTTGTGTTTGGGCGACCTCTTCTCCTAGGGCTTCCAGAATAAAACTTTGCTTGTACTTTGTCGTGACACGTCACTTGATCTGTCAGACGAAGACGACGTTTTCTCACGGTGGTGGAGATCAGCAGACGGAGCCATACAGTTCCTGCTTGGTGGTGTGATCGCTCCAGGACACGTTGAGGATTTTGCGCAGTATTCTTGTATATGTGGCATCAAGTGATTTCTTTAGAGTTTGTGTTGGGGTCGCAACCGATATATGTCACCGAACCTCACCATCTAGGGGTATGATGTATTCATTTGCTACCGATTAGGACTGATAATCGATTTTTAAACATGCGCGTTTGCATTATGATTCGAAAGCATACAGTTAATTACATCATCGCATAACCATCAGTGCCGGATTAACCACGGTATAAGTGGAACGCTCGTACCAGGCCCACAGAAAGGTGATGTAGGGCCAACAGAAAATATACAACCGTGAAGTTCATGACAGAACTATATTAGTAACACCACCTAGCGTATCAGTTCTACGTTAATCTTGACACTGTTGGCGCAGTGGCCAAAAATTTTGCGCACTTGTGACGAGGTGTTTACGTACATCTGATTAAACTAAATTAAACTCATTAAACTAATTTAGTGGTAATTAGTTGGATGTCACTCTTTGTTTGCTCATGAGAACTTGTACGATCTCTACTTCACGCATGAGTTTCTTGCGTTATTGTCTGGTATGTTATAATTCTTGTCATTGTACGCTGTACGTGTGGTTGTATATACAGTTGTATGTACGGTTGTATGTACGGTTGTATGTACGTTTGTACGTGTGGTTGTATGTACAGTTGTATGTACGGTTGTACATGTGGTTGTATGTACAGTTGTATGTATAGTTGTATGTACGGTTGTATGTACGGTTGTATGTACGGTTGTATGTACGGTTGTATGTACGGTTGTATGCCGTCGTCGACAACAGTGAATGTTTATGCTCAAACGCAGTTGAATAAACGTTACGGTACGCGTCTCGATTATTTCCTTTCACGCACTCGGTATGGCCCCCACAAAACATGTGTACCAGGCCCCTACATTGTTATTCCGGCACTGATATCCATATATATTAGTTAGGCATACAGATAAAGCAATCTCGCATATTTTTTTAAGTATACTATCGGTGAGATTATGTTCACTTTACTTCCGGCAACGGGTATCAATTGCCTATATTCCCTAACTAGAGGAATGAGCGAATATGTTGTTGCATGTTGTGGCCTGCGGTGGCATCACTGAAACATACAATTGGCCGTCCGTGAAAGTAGCCTTGCCATTATTTCTGTTTACGTCGAATCAACCACTTGTTGAGGAATCGTCATCCGCTTACGCCACAAAGAATAATGCATATGTAGATAACAACTTCAGCTTCATCCCTTGACTGGGACGGTCGTATGAGTGCCATACACACACAGTCCTCGCCAGCGCTGCCTGTCCTGTGCGTAGCAGGGTCGGCAGGTCACCATGTGTCCATTCTTGTATGTTGCCTAGCCAGTTTTTTCTCTGGCGGATCCGTCGTCTCTTGCCTTCCCGGGTGCCTTGCAAAATGTTTTTTTTTTGCAATGATGTTGAGTCGAGTGATGTGGCCAAACAAGGAGAGCTTGCGTCGTTTCACTGTTGCCAACAAGGGCTCTTGCTTTCCAGCAGTGTTGTCTCACATATTCGTTTGTCTTGTGTTCAATGTACGAAATACGGAGGAGTCTCCTGAAGCATCTCGTTTGAAATGTTTCTAAACGACCCTCTGTATCTGCTGTCAGAGTCCAGCTCTCGCATCCGTAGAGGAAGGTGGATACAGCAAGTGCTCCGTAGAAATTAAGCATGGTTTGGAAGCTGATGTATCTTCTCTGCCAGATGGTACTAAGTCTTGACATAGTATTTGGGAGTCACTTTTGATAAGAATTTCAACTTTAGACAACATATTTCTCAAACGTGTCGTTTCTGTTTTTATCATATCCGTGATCTTCCCCGTATTCGCCGGTATATGTCACTTTCTGTCGCTAAAACTATTGCAACAGCTCTTGTTAGCAGCAAACTTGATTACTGCAATTCCCTCCTTCATAATATTGCCGTCAAGGATATTACAAAACTTCAACGTGTCCAAAATTGTCTGGCTAGGGTAGTTACACGATCTCCTCGTTTCTCTCGCTCAGTGCCACTTCTAAAATCATTGCATTGGCTCCCTGTGCGATATCGCATAATTTTTAAGATCTGTGCAATTACCTATCAAGCCCTTTCAACCAAACAACCTGCATATTTACATTCAATGCTCACTCCAGCAAGACAGCCCAGACAACTTCGGTCGTCTGGTTTTAGTGATGCTAACTGACCAACTAGCAATCAAGGATGTGAAATATTGTGTTAATAAATGACAGATATTTCGTGCATTTGTGATTCGAATAATTTACTGAATATAATTATAATGTAACCAGGAGACATCTTTCCGAACCATCCTATTGGCTGATGCGGCAACTGGAACAATGAATTTTCGGGTGTATTCACCAGGGGGCGGTAACTTATGCGACAATCTGACCACTGGTTCACAATAATCACGTGAACATTGAATGATTTCGTTCTTCGTAGACGTAATAGGCAGACTTGCGACTTGACCTGGAATTCAGAGATATGAGTTGAGACTTCACTTGAGACTTTACTTGATTTTTCAGTTTCTGTCAAGTCTGGTGGCTCGAAGCGTACGCGAAGCGAGACCACGCGTTGTGGCACTCCGTGCTGAATACTATAATTATTAACTACTTATTACGATTGACTAATGTTGTGGCTGGGCAGCGTCCGCCTAAACTTCCACCGCAGACAAGCCACAACAATCATGGCATTTGGTGAACCCTGGTGACTTGCGACTTGACTTGGAATTCCGAGATATGTTCCGAGACTTGACTCGGGATTAGCGGTCATTCACTTGCGACTTGACTTAACTTGCAGGTCAATAGCTTGAGACTTGCCTTGCCAGTTTGTGATTTGCCGACCAGTTTGGTAATAGGGCCTAACGGTGATTGTCTTGTAGAAATGTCTGGCGCGTCTACAGCGGCTGCAAACCGACGGGGATGCCGCGGCAATGGAGATCTGGCTCGACCGCGATGTCGCCGGTCGCGTTCACGAGGAGACGCGCGCCGTTGCCATGGCATTCGCGTGGGAGAATGGTCCGACCCGCGTGCACGTGCAGGAGACGCACGCCGGACCATACGGTCAGTGGATCAACTCGTGGCGGCCGCGGCTCGACGACTCCGAGCTGGCTCTTTTCGTCGAAGACGACGTTGACCTGTCACCGTACGCTTATAGGTACTGGTTCTCACATCCTACATTAACAAGTACACAAGGCGTCTTATTACAGATAAACTAGCTGTCCAAAGATGTACGTATGACCACCGGGGAACTCACCGGGCAAGTCATCGGGCAATTCATAAAGCAACTCACCGGGGAACATGCACTTTCTGAGGACGCAAGTGCGTTAACAAAAACGAGGGAAAGAGTAGTTTTACAAATTTTAGTTTCGTTGAATTAATATGGCTAAATTCTCATAACTTTTCCATCTCACATCTCCAGTCGTAATTTATGTATTGCTGTAGTATACATATCATCATAAATTGTATAAAACGGGAATTTAAAAAAAAGCGTAAATCACCGGTCTACCTCGCTTGCTGGTCAACGCCATCTTTCTCTATTGTAGATCGAGCAGCGACCGTTAACAAGACATTGCGATACTGAATATAGTAGTATTTTAACATCTTGGTTGGATAAAATAATATAGGCCTACATACGACAGGTGTTATTATGGTGATTTTATCATTAGTTAATATTTTCTGCTCGTTTGCAGGTGGACGAAAGCTGTACACAGGCACTTCGCCGACAGAAGAGATTTCGTCGGCGTCACTTTACAAGACGAGTACCTAATGACGGTGGGTGTTGCAAAAAGTGGCATTGGCTTCAAACGTCCGGCTGACACACCCATGTTTCTGTACCAAGTGATGGAGCCGTGGGGGTTTATGCCCCACCCTGATCATTGGCGTCGCTTCCAGGTTTGTGCCCCACCCTGATCATTGGCGTCGCTTCCAGGTTTGTCAGTGATGTCCAATTATATGTAAGCGCAGATGGACTAGTCATTGAAAGTAGCATGGAAGACGTGTTTTTAGACCACAACTCTATATTTACTAAAAAAATAGATAGTCCGTGACTGCCTTTGGACTGATCACATCTAAGATATATTTAAGACCAACGTTTCCCATGATAAACGTCATTACAAAATAACAAAGAAATTTCTGTGTCCTCTATGAGCTATTGATTTATTTGATGATAAAATTGTATCATTTGCATTAAGTTTGTGAACCAGCTGCTGCTCAAATCAAAACCTGCTTATGTGAATAATCAAGCGAATCATTCTTAATATTATTTGATTTTCCCATCTGGTCTTGTGAATTATATTTATGTTGGCTACTTTTTTACATGAATGAAGTATGCATTTTCTGTTTTAATGTACACTGTACATATTGTAAACTTTTGTTTACCTTTACTTTAAGTATGCCTATTATGTTTTTTACTATGTTTGTTTGAATAAAATTAATTGAATTGAATAGAATTTAGCATATTTACTTGAACAGTTTTTTTTTCTAATTCACCTTCATCCCCAGGCCGGGACGGTCCTAGGGGTGCCATACGCACACAGTCCTTGCCAGCGTCGTCTGTCCTCGGCTGTGCGTAGCAGGGTCGGTAGGTCTCTATGTGTTCATTTATCTAGCAGTTTTTTCTCTGGCGGCCCCGTCTTTTCGTGCCCTCCAGGGTGCCTTGCGGTGTGATTTTTGCAATGGTGTTGTGTCGAGTGATGTGGCCAACCCGGGAGAGCTTTCATCGTTTCACTGTTGTCAATAAGGGCTCTTGCTTTCCAGTCTCCTGGAGTATTTCGTTTCAAATATGTGTACGCGTCTCTCTGTATCTGCTGTCAGAGTCAAGCTCTCGTATCCGTAGAGGAGGGTGGATACAGCGAATGCTATGTGGAGCATAAACTTCGAATGGAAGCTGATTTCTGTGCTTCCAGAGGATGTTAAGTCTTGACATAGCAGACATGGCCACTGCGATCCTTATTTTTATTTCCTTTGTTGAAGTGCCATCTTTGCTTAATGTGATATTTTATTTTAAAGAGTCTACATCCTCGAGGTTCTGGCCGTTCATCACGGTGTTAACGGGGGTGTTGGTACTGTTGACAATACTTTTCTCTGAGCTGACTTCCATCCCATAAGCTCTTGTATTTTCTTCCAATCTGGTAGTGAGGTCTTTCTCTCTGTCCAATCAGAATCTCCGGAAAACGAAGAATACAAATTGCCTTCCTCCAATAGATATTTAAGTCTTAGATGGGTCTCCTGCATGATGTTCTCGAGGAATATGTCTTCTTTAAATTCAATGAAATTGTGGATCAGGTCTTGTGTGAAGCAGATGTTTTTCTATGATCATTCTTACATTGAAGATCTGCTCAGTAGTGCTTCTCCCGGCCCTAAATCAGTAAGTCAGTATTTCGTCTGCTCTTCCTTCGAGTCTGTTCAAGATGACTCTGGTGGTTCTGTAATTTTCGCATACTCTTAGATGTCCCTTTTTGGGTAGTGGAATGATTAAGGATCGAGTCCATTCTATGGACTATTCCTTTGTTTTTCAGATCCTCTAACATAGTGTAGTAAGGACCTTTATCATTTCCTTTATCATTTATCAATGTCTCCTCTACTTCTTTCACCACTGGCTTGTCGTCTGTTTCATCACCACTGCTGATTTTACTATCCAGTATGCAAGTATTTGGTTTCAATTTCGTAATTGTAGAGTTATTGGCAATACTCGGTCCATCGTATAAGAATGGACGCGTTATAAGTTAGCAGGGAGCCGTTCTTATCTTCGAGCACTCTAGCCTTGTGTTGCTGTTTTCTTGTCAGCTTCTTCAGTGTATCAAATGCTTTCTTCTTGTTGCCCTCTTTCATGCCTTTCTCAATGTTGTCACATTGCTCTGAGATCCATTATTATTTTGCTTTTATCATCTTCGTTCTCATTTTGCGATTGACAGCGAGGTATTGTTCCGCTGTTTCAGGAGTGGAGTTCTTTGTCGTCTTCGTGTTTTTCCTTAATTACTTGTGTTTTTACTTAAGTACAACAAAATGTGTACCTATGCTATTGGAGGGGTGTGGTAGAAAGTGGGAGGTTGGAAGTTGGTCCTAAAATTGGTGGGAGGCGGGAGGTGGGGTTGGTGGGAGGTGGGAGGTTGAGACCCCGGCCACACTCCATCGCTGGTGAATTCTATGTCGGGGTAATGCATGCGTTTTCCTTCGCTTCAGGACTGGTACTACACAACGCGGACGGAGAACGCGACGTTTAGGCCACTCGTGGACGAGGCGAAACTGTACACGATGTGGTACAACGAGCAGTCGAAGCGGAACCAGGAAGACACAATGTGGCACATGTGGCTGATCTACTACATGCACGTCAACCGTTTGTATGTGGCGCACTGCAACTTGGCCTCGGGCGCTGGCCAAGGTCGCAGCTTGGCGGTGCATCGGAGAGAGCCCGGGCTGCATTTCATGCCGAGAGAGCCGATCCAACCCAACGACAGGCTGCTGTTCTCGTGGAACGAAACGTTTGTCCAGTTCCCGGAAACTGTTACGATTTATGACTACGATGGCGCGGTGATATCATAAATTAATTGTAATAATATCGCCAATTAAGTTCGTGATTTGCATCGTTAGTGACTCACTACGCGTGTAACAGAATGCGATTGATTATGTTCAAACGTCCAATAAACGCTAATGTATGGGGTTACACCCTTGACAGTCAATACCACGCGTTTCGATCTTCATTTTCCACGCACTTTGTACAAAATCTCACAAAATGTTTGTACCAGACCCCACATTTTTTATCCAGTACTGTTGGTGAGTTGCACCATTTTTACAATTGGCGAAATATTAGAGCAAACTTAAACAGTTATAAAGAACAGGTTGTTTTAATTTCGTCTGTATCCTGATGCTGAGCGTTCGAGATTGGAATCCAACAGATGTAATCATCATTTTGTAACAGACATGGCGGCGATTTTATGTTGCATTCGTGATGGGTGGCAGTCCTCGAGGCGGCGCCCTGCCCCAGGGTGTCCTATTGTGGCCGATCATCTACAAAGTCTCGACATCTACAGTGATACAAAGATAAACACGTTTCGGTGATAATGGTGAATGGCTAAGCCAACTTGGGATATAAAATAATGAAACGGTGACGCATCTGTGGTGGATTGCATCTGCCGTCTCCAATATGGTAATCTTACACGTTGAGCACTTTCGTTGTTTTGGAATGTGCAGGACTCATCTCCTTCTATAAGTGCGATTCTTATTGCTAGACGGAAATTTAAAGTTCACGGGCACAAGCGCAGAATAACGCCCTGTGACCAATGGTGGCTCTGTATACTACAAATAGTACGAAAATCATATTTTCAAAGCAAGAACTTTCATAATAGCATAATATGGCCCGTGGGTGTTAAACGAGTACGGAAATCCCATTTAGTGTGGTAATGATCATACAGGGGAACAACGTGCAAAACGGGCCCTCTACACAAAACGGGCCCCCTACACAAAACGGGCCCCCTGCACAAAACGGGCCCCCTGCACAAAACGGGCCCCCTGCACAAAACGGGCCCCCTGCACAAAACGGGCCCCCTACACAAAACGGGCCCCCTGCACAAAACGGGCCCCCTACACAAAACGGACCACCACCCATTTGGCGTTACTGTGTACAGTGAAATTGGTAAAACGGATTTTTTTAAAACGTTTAAAATGTAAGGTTTCATTATTCTGATTTCAAGGTAGGCGTCTACATTAACTGGCAGATTTTAGCACCGCGGGATTTATTGATTGATTGTACCAAAAATATCATAGACAGTTTCGCAAATACACCAGTTGCAATCTGGTTAAGTGTTCAAAGCAGGCCTGGGTCCGAGTACGTTTTCACGAATACGTGTACTGGTGATGGCTGAAACTAAGATGTTCGTTGTCGTCCTTGTGTGTTTTCCTTATTTTCAATTGCACACAATGAACATCAGCTGTTCGAATGTAACGTCTTTAAGGGAACATCGCTCGGAACGGATCACTTTCCCAGCAATGCTGAATAGTCTCTCTACCGGAGCTGACGAGGCTGGGATACTAAGGTGATGATAAACTAACTGGGACAGAGTTGGAATGTTGCTGTGATGTGCCTTCCAGAATTGTAGAGGTTCGCTGTTATGGTCAGTACATGGTTTACTGAGGTATTCAGTAGTGTGTGTGCGTGCGTGCGTGCGTGCGTGCGTGCGTGCGTGCGTGCGTGCGTGCATGTGTGTATATATGTGTGTGCATTCTGTTTAACCCATCTTTGAGTCACAAACATACTCGGCACATGTACACTCACTTAAACCAATCATTGCCTAATGTTACCGTCACAAAAACCTGGACAATAAGCTTCAAATATTTCTGTAATAATCTCAAATGAGTGGGTAATTGCTAAATCTGCTCAGTGGTAAGCAAGTTATAAAATAAAGCAATTAGCAGGTCTGAGGCACCAAATGATTTCTCACATGAAACCTCAATGACTGCTTTTCTTTGTTTAGCACTTCTCTTATCTCTGCTCTCTCAGACCCTAGATGTAGTTTAGCACTTCTCTTATCTCTGCTCTCTCAGACCCTAGATGTAGTTTAGCACTTCTCTTATATCTCCTCTCTCAGACCCTAGATGTAGTTTAGCACTTCTCTTATATCTCCTCTCTCAGACCCTAGATGTAGTTTAGCACTTCTCTTATATCTCCTCTCTCAGACCCTAGATGTAGTTTAGCACTTCTCTTATCTCTGCTCTCTCAGACCCTAGATGTAGTTTAGCACTTCTCTTATATCTCCTCTCTCAGACCCTAGATGTAGTTTAGCACTTCTCTTATCTCTGCTCTCTCAGACCCTAGATGTAGTTTAGCACTTCTCTTATCTCTGCTCTCTCAGACCCTAGATGTAGTTTAGCACTTCTCTTATATCTCCTCTCTCAGACCCTAGATGTAGTTTAGCACTTCTCTTATCTCTGCTCTCTCAGACCCTAGATGTAGTTTTGCACTTCTCTTATATCTGCTCTCTCAGACCCTAGATGTAGTTTTGCACTTCTCTTATATCTGCTCTCTCAGACCCTAGATGTAGTTTTGCACTTCTCTTATATCTGCTCTCTCAGACCCTAGATGTAGTTTTGCACTTCTCTTATATCTGCTCTCTCAGACCCTAGATGTAGTTTTGCACTTCTCTTATATCTGCTCTCTCAGACCCTAGATGTAGTTTTGCTAGCACTTGACTGAAACAGACTTAGCTAGTTCTTAACACTGTCCCTTGTATGAGCAACAAAGACATTTTAAGGCTAACTGATGAATGGCCCCTTCATTGAGGATTTCCTGGCTTAATTAAACAAACACAAGGATTATAGCCTGCATTGGTTATTAGCATACATGTTTGCTTAAGGTTAACTTTCTGACTGGAAAAAGATGCTGCCTTTACTGAAGCCTTTAGTTAATTCTGTTATATCAGTCATAAATAATGTATTTGAACATTTCAGATATTTTATGGAAATATTTAAATAAAAGCTCAAAGTATATGTTAACTTTACATCTTATATATATATATATATATATATATATATATATATAAGATGTAAAGTTAACATATATATATATATATATATATATATCGAACAATGCACAGAGTGGCCAAGAGAACTGTGTATAAACTTTGACGACTTTGAAAAAGCCTTTGATAGCATACAGAGACAGCCTCTGGATAATACTAAGTACATATGGAGTTCATACACAGAGACAGCCTCTGGAGGATACTACGGACATATGGAGTTCATACACAGAGACAGCCTCTGGATGATACTACGTACATATGGACTTCCACTACATATTGTGGACCTCAACAAGCTTTTTTACGAGAACTATACATGCACCATAGCACAATCAAATATTGCATTCAAGGTAAAGTCAGGAGTCAGGCCAGGATGCGTGATGTCAGCAGTCCTATTCAACCTTGTCATAGACTGGATTATGAAGAAAACAAAGGGATAAAAAAGAGGAATAAGATGGACATTGTTTTCTTTTCTTGAGGACGTCGACTTCACCAATGATGTAGCCCTCCTGTCTCTTATGTGACATGACATGCAGGAAAAGACAAACACACTCAAGGACATCAGCCAAAAATTAGGACTAAAGATAAACAAAATGAAATCCAAGGCTAAATCAGAGAAATCTGGTATCGGTGTATCTAGATCATGAAGAACTGCAAACCACAGACAATTTCACCGAAGTGGGAAGCATAGTATGCAAAGATAGAGGGGCCGATGTTGACATCAAGAATCGCATGAACAAGGCCAGAGGTGTTTTTTTCAGATGGAAACCTGTTTGGAGATCAACAATATATTCTAGAAGAACAAAGCTGAAACTATACCAAAGCTGTCCTCTCCACACCACTCTATGGCTCAGAATGCTAGCGTATGACAAAACTAGACTGGACACCTTTCTACCTTCCACACAGTGCCTTTGAAATATCAGGAGAATATTGTAGCCACAAAAAAATCTCAATCAACCAACTGCTAAGAATAACCGGACAAAGCAATATGAACAACATACTCGCCACAAGAAGGTGGAGATGGATCAGCCATGTCCTCATAAAGGAAGATGAGTTCTCAAAGACTGCACTAAGATGGACACCTGAAGGTAACAGAAAACGAGGATGGCCCAAATAACCTTAAGAAAAACAGTGGAAGAACTCAAACAAATGCACCTAAGCTGGGGCAAGGCTGCAGACAGAAAGAGGTGGAGGACCCTTGTTTCTGTCTCATGTGCCAGTGAGCATGAAGAGGACTAAGTAATATATATATATATATATATATATATATATATATATATATATATATATATATATATATATATATATATATATATATAGCAGGAGGTACTCATGTCCTTGAGTACATTTTTGAAGTACTCGTACATATATTTCTTTCTTCCTTCTTGCCCCTCCCTAGAAAAATTTATGTGGATGCCCCTGGTACGAGTACATCGCATGTAAATTCCACGAGTACGAGTACTTCAAAAATGTACTCAAGCACATGAGTACCGAGTGGTTCAAAGTGTCAAGCATACAAAATATTGTGTCACTGAACTTCAAATATATTGTGTATTTGTGATTTGGAATCTAAGTGGGACATTTGGTAAATTAGTAGAGCATCTGTTGTAAATCAATCACAACTCATACACATAACAGTCAAAAATCATAAGACAATAATACAGCATTTATACAGTGCTAATTCCAACTTCGTGGATCGATGCATTGTACAGGATATATAATCAGTATAACAAAAGATTTTGTAGCATACATTTTCATTGGCTGAAGTGACATAATTCCTTTATGTTCAGACATATCCACCCAGGGGTGATAATAGATGGATCCACCCAGGGGTGATAATAGATGGATCCTCCCAGGGGTGATAATAGATGAATCCCCCAGGGTTGATAATAGATGGATCCACCCAGGGGTGATAATAGATGGATCCCCAGGGGTGATAATAGATGGACCCACCCAGGGGAGAAAATAGGTGGATCCACCCAGAGGTGATAATAGATGGATCACCCAGGGGTGATAATAGATGGATCCACCCAAGGTGATAACACTGGCTCATCTATCCACATTTAAACAATTTGGTGCAAGGGATAGTCACAAAACATCGATGTTCGACACTTCATAAAAATTAATTTCATGTAGGTGGGAATCAGCAGCTGTCTCTTTAGGGCTTTAGAATTTCTATGTACATGTATCGATTATTTTTTTTCCTAAAATGTTGTTTATTTTCCGATCTCAGCTCATAAGGGTGCCAACTTCAAGCACATGCAGGCAGTTTTGTAACTGGTGAATATGAAAAGTGTGTGATGATCACAGTATGTCGGACAAGGACATTTTCATGTGCTACCACAGGCTGATGTAATCCAATATGCCACAAGGGGGTCTGAGGTTAAATGACAAGTTTCATGTGGTGTGGTAAATGGATATGTTGAGATCATCCCTAATCAAGATTAACATATATAGTATTACATACGTTTTCAAAAAGGTAAAATTACCTTGCTGCCAAGAAGCCTAATTAACCAGGATCAGGTTAAACGACAGGTTTCATGTAGTGCCATAAATTGATATTTTAAAATCATCCCTAAGCAAGAGTAACCATTATCAATTTTCAAAACAGAGAAACTACTTTGCTGCCAAGAACCCTATTTAAAATGTTATCTCTACCTAATTATTACAATGTACACAACACCGCTCAAGTATATCACATATTAGCACTATACAGTAGTTGGGCCCAAGGTATGTTCATTGTCCATATTTGATGTAGAACTACTGTTGAATGGAACCTGGTGTATCAAGGCATAATGTCGCTTGAGATTGTCCTTTCTGTTGAATCGACGGCTGCAGTACTGACATGTAAAATAGCGGCCAAGGTGGGTTTTCAAATGTCGTGAATACACCGTCCGATTTGCTAGCATTTTGCCACAAATCTTACACATTGTGCTCTGTCCTTCAGGGCTTCCTGCTGCACTATTGGTCGACATTGCTCTGATCTCTATGAATGCATTGCCTAGACCCATTCGCCCTTCACTCTCGTCATTGTGATGATCGCCATCATCAGAACACTGTCCATTGGGTTTCTGCTGCATTTCACCCCATGGCGTCAACATACCAGAAACGTTAGGGTCATTACACTTGCTTGAAGTTGGACTATAACTCATTTTAGTGCCGCCTGTGGGGAGTGTCGTACTCTGTTGTGTAGGAGTCTGGATTGACAGCCGATCTATGTGACTGTTTGCAACTGTGGTCATTTCATTGCCAGCTTCATTTTTGGCCAACTTGGATGGCAAATTTGTTATGATTGGAAAAATGGCAGAACGAGCGATATAGGGCTCAAATGTTCTGTCATTTTCACTGTGACTAAGACATGTCACTGAGTCATCTCGGTCAACATCACACTCAGTGTCAACTGGAAAATTCCAGTTGCAGACATTTGTTGGATGACTGGGTGAATTGCTGCAGGAATGTGGTGTCTCAGTGATATTGTGGTAATTGCTTCTTGTAACATCACTGGATCCAGTGGTGTGCTCCCTACTGCTGTCAATGCTACGTTTATTGTTTCTGTCATAACTTTGTTGACCGACATCCTCGTAGATGTTTTCTGTGTAATCGCTGCTCTCACAACCCGGTTCACTTTTAATGACAACATCAGATGTAGTTGTATCAAACTGTACATCTGTCCGGTAGTCAGCTGCCTGCCTGTCAAGCATGGTGCCTGTGCATTCTGCGAAGAGTATAGTGGAATTATGTTGAGGTGAATCTTGAGTGATGGGTACAGCAGCCTGATGTTTTGTTTTTCCCTTGTGCCTTTTCGGGTGTGGTGGAGACAAGTTTTCGTCTGAATGCACCCATGCTGCTGAAGGCTGGTCCATGTTTCTAGTTCTGCTGCTTCCAACGTCGTTGACGTTGTATTCGTCTTCATCGTGCCCGCGGGCGTGGTCGGAAGCTGAACTGTGGTTGTTTACTTTCTGATTGATGTTCACAAGAAACACATCTTTTGTATCAACAGTTACACCAAGCAGGCCTTCGATTATTAATTCAGTTTTATAAAATACCGAGTTTTTACAAAGCAGCGTCACGGCTTCTGTGAGCAACGAACGAACTCGTTCATTCCTGCCATCCGTTAGATCGAAGCCACCATCTTCATCGTCCGCAAGCGGGTTGCCAGAATGTCTGAGACGATCTTCACGCTCGGATGGATAATGCCGTTGACGCACCTGCTTTCTCCGTGACATGGACATTTCGGTCATTGTTGTCCTAAGTTCTCGTCGGCTACTTTGGACTATTTATAAAAAAGCAGACTCGCTTCTGAATGGGTTAATGTAATCGGTTTAAAATTGAAAAAAGAACGACAACCGGAAACGTAGTAAAGCACGCATACCGATATTTTCCTTCTGAACAGAAGATAAGGGAGCGATCCTTGTACTGTAGACGCCTCAATCGGCGGCGCCCGTGATGTGGCGCCACCGTTTGTCGAACTCGAGAGAGACTGGAACATTGTTCTTCTCATTGTAGTACGTATGTGTGTCATTCACACGAGGTGCGTGTTGCCATTATCAGACTTAGAGTTAGTGGCTCCCGCGTCTATAGACGCATGAGGCAGTCAAAGCATTACACCCAGATATGTTGTTCGCTAGCATTCTGACGTCGCTCCATCTTTTGTTGACCAACTCGATCGGTCGTCCTCTCCTCTGACCAGCTGCATGGTGTCCACCACAGTGCTTGTTGGGTAGGTCTAGTAGGTGCATGGGAGTCTCGTGACATGGCCGAGCCAGCTCATGCGTCTTCTGCAAATGGTTGCGAATGCGAGGTTGACCTGATCGTATCTGGACCTCTTTATTCGTCGCTCCAGTGAATGCCCAAGATCTTGCGCAGGCATTTATAGTGTCCAATTAATGCATCTATTTTGTTTTCTTGGCTTGCTTTTAATTGCCATCATTCGCATCCATATAGTAGGGTTGGTAGAACGTTTGAATAATGGAAGCGGAGCTTAAATCTCAGGGTAAATTTCTTGTTGTTCCAAAGTTTCCTCGGTTGGTGGAAGGCTGCTGCATGACGCTTAATTTCCCCACCCTGCAGTTTAATTCGTGATCGATGATTCCTTGGTTGTTGATGCAACTACCAAGGTAGGTGAACTTTTCAACGGTTTCTTCTGTGTTGTACTTGATCAGAACATATGTGGATAGTTTATGTTCGCCTGTCAGCATGTCTTTTGCCTTCATTTCACTGATTACAGGTCTTCGCAGTCTGCCTGCATGATTACCGGGAATCTGGGTAACCAATTAAATAACGTATACAATGCATTGCCATTGAAGACAATCTTAGAATTCACTTATATTGTCATTGACACACGTCGTATATGTGGGGAGCTGTGGCCTAAATAAAAAACACGCGTTGTGGAGTCAAAAGAAGGAAAACTCTGAAATAAACCACTCATGTTAGCCGGGCCCTATATAAACAAGACCTCTGTGACTCTGATCGTATGCACTTTTGTATGTAATCCTTATATTTTGATGGCAGCTGCATATTTAGGTGGGCCACTGAGCCATGGTCCCTGAATTGGGTTAATTTTTTTCGTGTTCAACATAGCTGTTCCGCCACTGTATACGTGGTATCATGGTAAAATGATTGGTGACTATAAGTTTGACCCCTGTTTGCGAAATTATAGATATGCCACTATTAAGTGTACTTTTTACACACACTTGATGTACGTACAGTCAACCGGTAGCATATTCTTGAACGCGGGTTCGAAAATTAACATAATACTAACAGCTATATATATTATAGTAACTATATATTATGTATAAATGTTCGTACTTTTTATTTTGGTGGTTTTTCATCGTCGTTGGTTGTGTTGCATTGGAAACTTATATTTGTCTTCCAAACGCACATAGCCTACATAATATTAACTGTACAAAATGTCATAACTAGTTGCAGGCTTTATCACTATCACTATCAGAATCGCTATCAGCATCATCGCTGAGGCTGAATAATCAAGGCTATGCAGGTCGGGTTGATCGAGGCGGGGTCGCGAAATGCACTACGGGTAGAGAAACCTCCCATTTACAAAACATCCGGAATATGGCGTCATGCGGATGTGTAAAGTTTTAGTTTGAGAGAAATTGAGAGAAATTGCTTTGTTTTCCTTCGTATGACTAGAATCATGGAAGAAGCACGTACACAACATACAGTTACGGTTAATGAAGAAAACAAAATACGCGTTAAGAAGTTATTGACGGAAGCAGTGACGCTTTTGTGCAAAAACTCCATACCGTACGGCGCGGAGCTGAACATCGAAGGGTTGCTTGGCATAACAGTGGATGCTAGCGATGTTTACCTCGTGAACATTAACGAAAAAGTGAAGAATGATGCGAACTCAGAATCCGTTTACAGCACCGTTGAGAGTAGTGACGCTAGTTACATAAAACGATGGCGCCATCGACTACACAGCGGACATGAATTGTTACACCGTAAACGTCATAATGCTGGGATCACGCCTACCGTCAACGATGAAAATCCTGTCGTCGATGACGTAATTCACGTTAAAACTGAGTGTCTAGACGAAGTCGAAGACAATGATGTAGCAAACATTTCAAAATATGGAGTAGAGTCAAACAATGTTGCCATTGTCGCTGAGGTGTCACATGATTTAGTGAGCACAATGGCAACATCACGTACATTTGAAAACAACATAGACATTGCAGACATCAGCTCATTGTCACCAGTACACTGTGCCGACAGGTATTCTTCACACCATGTCTCAGATGCACCAGTGCCTGTGTCATGTGCAAACCGTGAAAATTCTACAAGCACAAGAGCTGCAGTGCCTCTGGATACAAACAACTTTCAAGGCATTGCTGTAGACAGTATGGAACTTGCTAGTTTAAACACTCCGGCACAACAGACCCAAGCACTAGCTGATGTGCCATTCTGCAAGCCTAACTTAGTGAAATCATTGCCACAGTTCCTAAATGTTGCAAATCAGTTTCAGTTGCGCCACAGCACCAGTGACACTTGGTCAGAGCAAAGAAATAATGATGCTGACTTTGTTGTTTTGGATACAGATGCGTCCCAGTTTTTTGATGGAACTGCCAGCAGGCCTGTCAACACAATGACTGTCGGTGGTGAAAAAAGTCTGTCTGGTCACGAGAGTTCAGAAATGACTGATCTCTGCAGCGATGAAAAGAAACATTCATTTCTGTCTCCTTCACAGATGCGCGCGCATCATGGGACTGCGGCATATACGTACTCTCCAATGATGTGCAAGGTGTGTGGGCGCGTCCTCCGAAACAGGACTATTTACATGCGTCACATAAAGACTCACATGGGCTGCATGTACTCGTGTCATGTGTGCAGCCGTAAGTTCAATAGGAAGGACAGTCTAAAGCGACATTATTTGATGCTTCACAAGTACGACATGTGGCCAAACAGTGCAGTCGAAACATGTGTCACTTAGCCAAGGTTTCGCTTGTGCTCTGAACGTGCAGTGATGCATTGGTTTTACTCTACCAGATTGACACTTAACCTGCCTAACTGTTACTTATGCTGAATTAAATGCTAGAATAAATGCCATCAGGTCATGTACAGACTAGTCACACACCGCTAGTTATGTAATTATGATGTAGTTACATTGCAATTTTAATGTGTAACAAAGGATATATGTGTCTCTTTGGACTGCTTATGTTGCATGAATGACTTGTATTGAAGTCTTGAATACTACAGTTGAATACTACAGGTTGTTACTAGTTTGTGATGGGAATTTTACATACACGTCATCATTTTGTGATCAACGCCATAGTGCCTCCTATGTCATTGTGATTACCCATATTTTTTTGCGACAAATCTTATGTTTTTATACATAAAGTTAATATTTTTTATGCTATTTGCTGTCAAACTGTGGTAGTTTGTATGCATATTACATGTATGTGGGGCTTACAATAATAGATTTCTAGACCAGACATATTTTATAACCAAATTGCATCCACAGATTTTGTTTATTATATCATACAACTTTGTTTAAATTGATGCTAAGCTGTTAATTATGACACATTTTACCAAATAAAGCCACCACGAAACAAGTGTATCAATGCGGGTGATTGGTTATGGTAATAATTGGGTTGATTCATGAAAGAATTGCCACCTTAAAATTGTATTAATAATAAAGTGAAAATAATCTATACTATTGTTCACTATTTGTGAAAATTAATACAGGGTGTATATTGACTTGCCTCTTGTATAGCCAAGAAACACTGATCATTGTCTTGCAGTTGTACAAACAATCGCTTCTACATAATTAACTGGTTAGTGAATAGAATATGCCTCGGCTAAGATGTCCATCCTACACATTTGATGCAGTCATGAATATACACAGTATTTGAAATGCATGTGTTATTCATTTTAGTACATATTTTATCATTTAAAATTAAGCTAAATTTTTTTCCATGGCTCCATAAATTACAGAACATCATTAATTTAATATTTTTATATGCATATTTGAAATATTATGCTTTATATAATAAAGGCCTCTAGCATATAACTTCTGTTGTGGATTCATTACAGAGTTTAATTCGGAGTGCGAAACAACACTTCCTTGTGGGTCATGTTCTGATTTTGATAACAATGGGTGGTGTTTCAAGATAACAAAACCTCATTTTGTGCTTGGGACTTGATGATTTTTCTTTGTGTTTAGAGATAAATATTAAATGAACATGTTCCATTTTGGTTAAATTGTACTGAAGTGGAAATACTCCTTATGGGTCAAATATTGAATATTGTTGAAATTGAGCTAAAATATGTTGCTTACTTGACAATAAAATACATTAAATATTTAATGTTACCATTTTTGTGTGCATATATTGACATATTATGCTTTATAAAACATGAACATCAAATTGTAATATTCCTGCAAGATTTAGATTTAAATAATAAATAAATCTTGTATTACGACAGATTTTGATCAGCGCACAGTATTTTGCTGCTGACGTAGCTGTTACAAATCCTGATGCTATACAACAATATTCTTTGATGCTGTACATGTTAATAAAATAACAGTATTACATAAAATAATTATGGTGATTGATAATATATATATATATATATATATATATATATAATCTAGACAATTATATATTATATGGTGCTATAAATAATAAGAATAGAAATGACGCATAAACAATTATGATGATAGAATAAAATATGAAATCCAGACAATTATGTCATATGGTGCTATATAAAAAGATAACATGTTAAATAGAGTATGATAGGATAAATTATATATATATATGTATATATATATATATATATATATATATATATATATATATATGTGTGTATATATATATATATATATATATATATATATATATATATATATATAATTTATATATATATATATATATATATTCGGTTTGCTAATTTAAAGAAGTGATATTTAGCTTGCTCTTAAAAACTTTAATATTGTCAAATCTACAAAAAATGCACGGAAGCCCCCCACACTTATTTTTGTATTTTGGTGTCTAATAGATTTCAAACAGGTTTCATTACATTGATTTCAGGGTAGGCGCCTACCGTGAACCTGCCAAAAACCGATAGGTGGCAGCCCTTCTGGCAGCTCAAATAAACAACGATCCCTATGCATCCGGGCATACAACGATTATTTTGTAGAAGCTTTTAGTGCTGAAAATTCAACATTCGGAAGTAGGCTAATTAGCTAGATCGTGAGTACCTGTTATTAAGCTGGTAGCAGAAAATACATATTCCTTCCATCTATGTTCCATAACAATGTTACAAGCATCAAGCCCCTTCTAAGTATGTTTCAACGAATGCTGTCAGTACTGCGTAGCTTGATACGCCGGACAACTGACTTTTCCGATCCCCAGCCTCCGAGGGGCGACCAGCTAAATCCAGTAAAAGGCGGACCGAACACCAAGCAGAGCGAATGATGTAGTTATCCCAAAAATTGGAGTACCTGCTCAAATAGTAATGGAACAATAAGTTGTTAACTTTGGAGGCTTGGCCATGAAGTCTCGATGTATAAGTGATATCGATCTAGTTAGTACTATAGTAGTGCTTCTTATTAAAAAATAATTAATTTGTAGGCAGGGTTGACTGATTTACTTAAATTTTGTACTTGAGTAAAAGTAATTCACCTAAAAACTACTTGAGTAAAAGTTACTTTGTAAAAAAAGTACTTGAGTAAAAAGTAAAACTATTTTTTAAAAGTACTTGAAGTAAAAGTAGCAGTAAAAGTGCAACACTTAGAAATAACAACAAAATCATGAGTAATATTATATAAGTTACACAACTTGCTTCTGACAACTGTTTTGCAACCACTCTGCCTATAACAATGTGCTCCCTTCCAGACAGCCTTACCTGGTTAATTGGTCTGCCACCATTGAACACGGCGCTCACTTGGATGCTTAGAAATTACATTATCTTTAATGATGAGGCACAATCTGTCTTTATCGACCTGTTCCACTGGGGTATGGGATATGTATACGCAGGTGTGATAGTATCTGAGTAGGTAGAGGCTCAGTCCAGTACTAGTAGTAGCCTCTCAGGGAAACTGGTCAGAGGTAATACAACCTAGCACTGCCTATAGTAAAATTAACAAAGACATTTGATGCCTAGATGATGAAGCCATCTGGCTTGTGAACCCCCACCTTCTCATGTCTTTCCAGACATGTCTTATCAGCTCACACAAACATTGAAACAACATGCTTTAGCAGCTAGCTGTGTTGGTTACCTGGTATCAGCTGGAGCTAGAATTGATCAGAAGACAGACCAGTGCAACAGAGGAATGCTGTTGCTAATTGAAATTAAAAGTGACCTGTCGAGGCCCCTGTCCCTGTCTTTGTCACTTTGATATTATTTATGGGTCAGCTTGAATAAGCCATTGCTGGGAAAATATGCTGCCAAATGGCAGAGTATCAATTCTATACTGTTCAGTTCTGTAGAGTGATCATTATGAATTTATTAAACATCTCAATATGAATTTTATTCGTGAAAGTAAAATGCTGTTTAATGCTGACGTAAGCCGGTAAAGCTGTTGCTGACAATGCCAATCGGCAAAAATATGTTCTCGATCCACGATGCGTGTTTGCTCAAGAATATCAGAATTGTGTCAGTGTATGGGGATTATCAATACATTGTCGAAATTGCAAATTTTAGTATTTATAATATGTATTGGAAACTTACTGATTAATAGTTTATATGGTGCAACGGAGACATTTGCATCGTGGTTTGAGATGGCGTTCAAGCGTTGTGTGCTCGAAGTGACATTTCATGTCGACGCCCTTGATCTGACCTATGACTATGCCAATATTTGGCAGACTTTGTACACTGACATAGATATAAAACAGTGGTTGCGTCAATTTCCCGAAGAGAGGTTTGCATGCAAATATGATCGCAAACTGGCATGCGATTGAATGACATTAATAGCTTTTGGCCTGGCGACTATGAACAGTTTTTGAAATGTTGACGGTGCAGCAGCGGTTTCGCCAAAAATTTAACGAAAATATATTTTGCGAGGTAAATAAAAGTAACCGAGTTAAAGTCGCGTTACTTTAGATAAAGCTACTTCGTTACAAGTAAAAAGTATTTAGTCAAAATTCTACTTCTAAGTACTTTTACTTCGTTACATGCCAACCCTTTTGTAGGTCTATATGTAGCTTATGTTTAAAGTTACACACAATGTACGATGATAAGATTAAGAATTGATACAACAAAATAAAAAAATATTACCATATCGTACGCACAACATATTTTGGGAGTTATAATTATTGAAATGACAACAACATAGCAATCAACTCTTGGCTGAATGGAACCCATTTCACTCTTATCCACCTGAAGCCCTCCATTATTGTTTCAGGGGTCACAGCAATGCTACTGGCCATGCAGCATGACCGTCTCATCACGATGATCAAAGAGTCGATCACATTGATGTGCAAGAGCACGTTGATGTACAGCAACGAACTTTGCGTCGAAGGACTGCTAGGCATCACCCTCGACAAACGCGATGTATTCCTCGTAAACATCAAGGAGATTTTCCAGTCAGATAATCCACCACCTCCGTCAGTGTCATCATCGAATGTCACAGATGTGAGCCATGACACCATGAGAGATGACCTGCAGGTCATATCAGATGGTGAAACTGGAAAATTCCAGCATGAACCGCCAAGGAAAGTCGCCAAACATATACACAGACAGACCGAAAGTAACATTGAAAATTCATTCCAAGTGGCACATCAGTCAGAGGTTGAACATACAAGTCGGGTCGCGTTCGACAACAGCATGGCACAGTTGACGAGCTGTGTCGAGACGCTAACCTCTGCCACCACAACTACGTCAGAACCAAAGTTTCCCAGTGGCATTGTCATCAAGGAGGAAGTGCAAGATATTGACTTTGGGCATGAAAACACAAGTGAAAGTACTGTGATAAGAGATGCAAGACTTTCAGCTGCAGTCAACCAGTCATTTAGCTCAGCTCCGTTTACGTCGACACCATATCACACTTCAATGTATTCATCAGCAGTGTCACCATCTGCAGGCAGTACGGAGGCCTTAGACACCAGATTTTCTCTTCCGGTAAGTTGTGAGATCCTTGTGATGGTAGTTAAGTTAACCCTACGTCACAAGTGCATGTAGCCTGGCAATATTCGCTCAGCAGTTGAAAATATATTTGTATACGTGCATATTCCTATGTTTGCCAATAGGATATGACCATGCTGTTTGTATGTAAACTCAACTTATGTAACATATTCTGGCCTTTGTTTACTAAACTAGCCCCCTTTATGAGATAACAGCCCATTTGTTTGAGACTTCGCATTGCTTCTGTGTATGCCGGCAGCTCTTAATACGTCACTACTCGCAAGGTAGTCTAGGTTACCTGATTTCATAAAACTGCGCATGCGCTTATTGATCGTGCTGGTTAACATGTCAGCCCTCGGTGACATGAATCTCCCACTTTTGTTTTACAACACATGCTACCTTTGTGTTCCCAGAGGTTTTATCCATTGAGATTCTGCCACTTGTTATGTGTTGGGTAGCCCGTTAAGAAAATGCCACCTGGAAACAGAATATTTGATATCATTTGGGCAATTCTGTTTCAGCAATTGCCATGGATATTTTTTTACTTTATTGCCGTCAGTTTTGAACGGATGCCACTTTTCACTTTGTGGTTTCACTGGTTTGGGATGTTGCCTCTTAGGCTTCATATCAGTTGTATGTCCTAATGAAATATCTTGTCTTGAAGAAGGTTTTAATGACAAGACACCAGATCATTATAGTAATAATAAAATACAATATATAGTGCCCAGGGTTGTTTGATTTAAATCATTTGATTTAAATCATTGATTTAAATCATGACTTAAATCACTCCAAAATTTTTTTTTAAATTTATGATTTTTTTTTTACTTCCGGTTTTTTAATCGCTGATATATATGAATTTAACACAAATAATTGTTCACAAGCATCGAGATCAACAAAGTTTTGTATGTTTTTTTAATACAAAACACAAAGTGCGCACACTTGTGTAGCTGTATTGTCACCAGATAGCTTGATAGTCAAATATTTTATGACATTGTATATGTTTGAGCTATTCCCTTTCTGAATGTAGTGAAGCCACACAAACTTGTCTTCCAGAGGAAGTATCTTTTCAACACAGAAGCCCTGAGTTAAAGTCCACTTATAGCTTGTGCTAGTTGTTACCAATTCAGTATGTTGACTCAGTTGTTTAATACTGTACCAGTTTGTATTCTGGTTAGAGACCCTTAGAGTACACAGGGCCCTGGACAGGTGCTAATCCACCCTATAGACAAACATTAATTACCACTGCTACAGCCTCAGACACACAGCATGCTTTCCTTTCCAAGACAGATTATGCAACTACAGGGGGCGAGGCCTTGTGGACATTGTCTAATGTCTTTATATAAGCAAAAATCATGTACCCTCTGTTAAGACAAGAACCCAAATCGATTTGAATAGAACATGTTTGAAAGAGTTTACAAATTTAAACATCTACATAAATATCTATATACCAGATTTAAAAAAATCAAATAAATAAAAAAATCAAATCCGATTTAAATAAAAAAAATCATGATTTTTTTCAACCCTGGTAGTGCCATAAATTCCCATAATCACATAATGCTCTATGGTGTTGTACAATAGTCTAAAACGAATATATATTATATATGTACCTGGTATATGTATGTATATATGTAATACATACATTGGTTCATACATACATATGTATATACGTATATCAGCAGGGCTCTACACTAACTCCTAGACGGCACTTGTCGTGTAGGACAAGTAGCGAGTCATGTTTACTTGTCCCACCAAAACAATGCTTGTCCCCCCGAAAACTACAAACGCATTGAATTACTGTGGCATGATATAACACACCTGGATGTATATAATATCCAGGATGATGTTTCTAACAGATATGTCTTACTGCATTTTCTGAGTGTAGAAGAATAAAATATTCTAAGACACAAGATAGCGTTTGCCAACTTTTATTGTGTTAAAAAGTAATTCTGCAAATTCTTACTGAAAGGAAATAACTGAATTACAGTGCACACTTAGACAATTGTTGTCATGTTTACAAATAACAGCAGTGCATATTATTTAGCAAGAACTATAATGTTCTGCAAGGAACAAACACTGCTAGCCAGTATGTTGCAAATAGCAACAATATGCAACAAAATAAACAACTAAAAAGTATTGCATTAACAAAACAGAATAAATTAACCATTAATTAAATTGCTTTCAATGCAACTAGACTGAAAAATTACTTATGCTTGTAAGTGTATGGCTTAGGGTTGCTGCTGTAGTTGTCAGCATTCTTGCGTTAACATGTCGCAGTGAAATGATTGTACTATGTCATGTTAATATGTAGAACAAAACTTAACGTGTGCCATCTCGCCAAAACCGAGTGATGTTACGTCATTGCGCTGGCGTTTGTTACCATCGCGACCAGTTTCTCACATTAGATTCAAACATTATGCATTCCCGTGTAGCAGTAATGTTAAAAATAAGGAACGGTGACAGCACGTTCATGTTTTCAATGGAACAGTGTTGCTGTCCTAGTGAGTAAGCTAGTTTATAAAATACTACATGTGCCACCTGGTGATTATATTGGCAGTAGCCGCATGTAATAGTGTAATAGTGTAATAGATTCCATTAAATTCATTCCATTTAAATGAATACTGTGTTTTATATTGCAGTGGCATGAACTTGTCCACTGGGACAAGTGTCCCGAATTATGTACTTGTCCGACACTGGTAGCTACTTGTCCCTGACAAGCGGACATGGTTCAATCTAGGATGTGCCTTTCTGCCATTGATGCAGTATTTTAGAAACAAGCACACCAAATTGCATGAGTGTGCCTGAAGGGCACATAAATGTGGCGTGCAAAAATTAGTTGACACGCCCTAACGAAATGTAATTCTACATTAATTGACAGGAATATCCCTCCACTTGTTCGAGTGTTTTGGAGCTATACTGTCATTTTGTGCAGAATAGCCAAGACTCCAAAGCAAACGAAACATTGTTATTCCAGCCGATGTATCTCCACCGTTATCGGCTGATTCCACGCCAGTCTGCTAGGTGCGAAATGATCCGCTAGGTGGGGTCACCGGAAAGTAGTCATGTCAAAAAGGTGCCCGGTCGAAAATATGATGAAACATCGATAAAAAAATCTAAGTAAACAATTTTTCTAACAATTTCTTAGCACTCAACTTATCAAATTATTGTTATAATTATATCAATGGTTTCGTCAGTTTTTGGGTCAAAATGGCATATTCTCTTTAGTATAAAAAAAATTGTCTCAACCAGTATAAATGAATTTGCTTCCACTTTTAATTAGTTATTTTGTATGCTTTTCACCATGAATATAAAATTAATTCAGTAATTTTACATTTAATTTCAGATAACATTTTACAGCTCTTTACTCACAATGGTGAGAAACAATGATGTTGAATATAATTTGAATTAATTTCTGCAAAATTGAAGATGATAGGACGAAGGACAAAGGTGCATTGGTTGATTTAACACATAATGACCCACATATAATATATATATATATATATATATATATATATATATATATATATATATATATATATATATATATATATATATTATTAATATATACACATCAGAGGCATAACTATATGCCTTTTTGAAATTTGATGTGCCCCTAATTAATTTAATAAAACTGCAATTAATTTGGTCACTTTGCATAATGTGGTAATTGTGAACATTACAGTTAATTTCATATTAGGCTAGTAATAATATTTGCATTTTTTTATTATTACATTCAGTATATTTTATTTTGCTTGCTTGATAATTTGTTCTGCCTGATATATGAAGTTTAAACTATCTAAATATAAGATAGGTTTTACTTCTGCTAAACAACTAAACACTTGGTGTTTTGTGTTTGTATGACTTCCTACATCTCTGAGTATATTTAATATATTACCAATAATATCAACAACATACACAGAGATCACTAGTTTATTTTAAAATCTGTAATGTAACAAAACAAGGTACTGAGTCTGTCCCGTGTTTCATGGTCATGCCTCTACTGTTTGAAATGACTTAACGAAAAAAGGCTGTGTCGACTTGTCAACGGCAACAGCACTTCAGTTGTCAACGCCTCAGCACTCTCGGGCACGTTGTCAGTTTTTGTAATTGTTTCAGCAACAACAGTCTCAGCTAATGTTTATCTTTTTAGCCCATCTGAATAAAGTACCTTGGGAAGGTAGGGGAATGGGTCTTTTTTGGGCAGTATCATTACTGCATGTGGCTCGATGAGCGTCATATTAGGCGAGGTCTACATGCTCCCCCTAACGTACAAATGATATACTACCCTAGCAGATAAATGACGTACCATCGAAGCAGAAAAACTATGAAAATCGCAGAGCAATACAGGGATCATGCTTCAGTTAGACTTCTTGGTGTGTTACAGACGAATGTAGGACACCGTAATTTTAGATATGTGTAGTTTAAAAAAAATCATAACACATAACTGCATTTGAGCATACACATTGGCAAGTTTGCTGGTAGAACATGTTAGCAGTGTAACCGTGGATTTTTAGATGATTTAAGTAGGTGGAAGGTTTTGGGGAATTTTTTCGCCACAAGGCACGTGTGTGTAGTAATTTATGCAGAAATTAGTAAATATTGACGGGTATGGCACGTTCAGCCATTTTAAAATATGTGATTTTGACAAATCTCGACCAGCATCATGCAAAACGTTAACATAGTCACCAGTGGGAAACGTAACAGTAGGCTGAACCCTACAATTCTCCGCTGTGACTCCAGATAAAAAATTAATAATGCGGTACCAAAAAATGTGCGTTTGCTGTCGACCACCGATTGCACTTTAATGTTCTCACACAAAAGCGTCATTATTATATATCGCTCTTATATAAATATGCGTCACTAGGGCACACACTGCAAAAAAACAATGCAGCATTTAAACATGTGATGCATCAGTGACGCAAGGCCGCTGCCCAGATCGATTCCTGTGTATATGTGTGTATATATATATATATTTATATATAATATATATTTGTGGATTTAACACAGAATGACCCATATATATATATATATATATATATATATATAGTAAAACCTGTCCATAGCGGACACTGTCGGAACTGCGTATTATGTCTGTTATGGACAGGTGTCCTTTATGGAGAATTTAATGATGTGGATACTCAGTATGTGGTGCCATCATATTATAAATAATTACGTTGACATTCGCTGGTTGGTACTGTCATGAGCAGTACAACTCACTGGGTTATAAAAGCACAGGAGGTATCATAAATTAATGTGTTCCTTTGTTTTCGGAAACAACAAGTGATGTTAATATCACTAAACCTTTGGAAGAAACTTGTCATGTGTGTTCGGAAGAAGCTTGTCAGATGGCTGTTCAGATGCTGCCGGTGGTGTAAACATGTCCCGGTTGCATTGCAGCACAGCAGAGTGGTCACTTGTTCCTTTAATCATTTCCCTTCCCTGCACTCTTGACCCTAGATTGCCAATGTCTTGTCAGGCAATGTACGGTAGAACAGTCCCGTCTCGTCGTAGTTGTGTATGTCATCGAGCTTGTAACCATCGATGGTCACAGGGGAAATGTTGACAGCTTCCCCACAGATAACGTGGAAGACGATGTTATGTCACGTGCGGAACAATTCCAGCCATCCGTTCGATGCTTTAAACTCGGTATTCCCCAGTTGCCTTCTTGTGTATTTGAGGGCTTTCTCCTGAACTATCCGGCAGCAGTTCTGTTTTTATCTTGAGGATCGAACTGGCCTGTGTTCGGCCAATATGAAAATCGTTGGCTAACTGGAGGCAAGATTTGCCCGATTCTGCTGCCTTCATCTAGTCAACTTTTTGTAGCAAAGTCTGCACGTTCCTTTTCGTAGACATGATAACTGTGGAATGGAGTAATAATAACTAATACTGGATTATATAGCGCCATCAGTTCATTGCTATTCTAACTGCCTGTTGGATATGGACCATCAATTAAGTTGATGAAATCAATCATTGCCCCAGGAAAAGGCAAACTGGAATTGTTTTGTTTGCCAAAAGAAGCCAAGGCATGAATATTGAGATTGCTCGCAGTGACCCTGATTGACCCTGATTATCAATGCAGTTTGAACTGCCTGCAAGCGGTGGGCCAATAATGAATGGTTGGTCGAATTAAGTAGCTAAAATAATAAATTCAATTAAAGGCAATACTACTAAAAGTCTACATTGAATATGGCAGCACTTGAAGTTCTGTATACATACACGTATCTGTCATGATGCCAACAAAATTGTCAAAGCGATTGCAGGGTTCAATCTAGGATCTTGGAAAAGTGGGCCAATGGCCCATCCAGGTTGTAAAAGGGGGCCATTTTTTTTACAACATTGCACCAATGGTGCGGCATGCCTGTGATTGGTTGCAGATCATTTAGTAGTAGTAGTAGGACCCCTCGAAACATCCACCCCCTCGAAAAAAGGCCACTCAATCACAGCCTTTTTTTGCCAGATCTGCACGTCTGTAGATGATCTGACTAACCTCTGTAATCAGACCACCGCTTTAATCAGGTTATGTTATCTCAATCGCTCTTTAGAGGAGTTCTACTGCATATATGAAACATTTTACAAAAACTCCCTAGTCTTGCAACATGAAAACAACACAAACTCTGTCCAAATGGTTTCACGTGACATCTGTGTGAATTATATCAGGTTCTAGTTGCCTTTAATCATGCAAATCGTGTCAATCCAAAGCCATATATACCAGCATGAGTCCCAACACGACACTTGAATAATAATAGAAATTAATTCAAATTATATTCAACATCAATGTTTCTCACCATTGTGAGTAAAGATTTGTAAAATGTCATCTGAAATTAAATGTAAAATTATTGAACAAATTTTTTATCCATGGTGAAAAGCATAAAATATACTAATAGTAATTAAATGTGCAAGCAAGTTCATTTATACTGGTTGGGACAATTTTTGCTATACTAAAGAGAATACGCCATTTTGACCAAAAAAATTACAAAACCAAGAGATTGATATTATAACAATAATTTAATAAGTTGAGTGCTAAAAAATGTTAGAGAGATTGTTTGTTGAGTTTTTCATTTTTTGTTTTATTGTTGTTTCATCGTATTTTCGACCGGCATCTTTTCGACATGACTACTTTCCTGTGACCCCACCTAGCGGATCATTTCGCACCTTGCAGACTGGCGTGGAATCATCCGATAATGACAGAGATACATCGGCTGGAATAACGGTGTTTCCTTACCTTACCTTACCTTATGACGATTCTGATCGCAGGATCCAGTTGATTCCTCCATGATCAGATCTTCAGAATCAAATATTTTATATCATAATTTCCGGTTCCATTAGTTATTATTATTAAAGGAGATTCATAGTCGTGTATTATTGCCTGGGTAGACCAGAATTTGTCTAGTTTGTTTTTAAATGAGTTAATTGATCTAGCTTGTATTACAGAGTTTGGGAGACTATTCCATGGTTCAGCCACTCCAAGAGGGAATGCATTTTTTCTTAGATTTAATTTTGCTCTTTGGGTAAATAACTTAAGATAGTGTCCTCTATTTCCTAATCGTAGTGTCACATCCTCCCATTTCAGGAGGTTTGGTGCAGATTCATTATCGTACAGTTCGTGCATTATTTTATAGACTTCTATCATGTCTCCTCTTAGCCTTCGGTATGCTAATGTGGGTAGCATACAGTCGCTTGCTTTGGAGTCAGAATGACAGTATAGCTCCAAAACAGTCGAACAAGTGGAGGATATTCCCGTCAATAAGTGTAGAATTATATTTTGTTAGGGCACGTCAACTAATTTTTTTCGTTCCAAATGCTACATTTATGCGTCTTCGGTGCACTCATGCATTTTGGTTGCACCAGTTTTTAAAATATTGCATCAGTGGTGCAGAGGCATGTCCTAGATTGAACCCTGTGATTGTAATGTACACTGAATCTTACTGGTGCTTGTTGTGTGGGTGTAATAAATTGTCAGGAAGCGTAACAAGTTAGTATTGTTATTAGTCCATTGCTGTGACAGGAAAAATAATTTGCGATGTGCCTGCAGTCATCTTGTTAATACAGCAGTGTATTCAGCAATTCACCTGTTGACTAATATGGTCATCCAAAAGGTGAACTTTGATAACGATCAGTGGTCTTGCGTCAAGCTGCTGACTGACCAGTGCTCTGTTTCTGCACCCGTAGGTCAAGACTGGTGTTGACCCCGGCGTAGTGCCAGGCACCACTAATGGTGTCCACTCATCGCAGTTTATTCTTTCCGGACTGGACTTTGCAACAGAACCTGCAGCCACCAGCAACAGAGCACTGGTCAGTGACAGTGGACCACACCCTCCTGATGATATTGATAACACAAAAGTCACATTTGAAATCGCCCAACCTGACCACAATCTTCATGCTCCGTCAGTTCCATTCGATCAGACATGGCATGACTCACTCAGTGGCATGACCCGTGTGCCGGGCACCATGGTCCAGTGTTGGCTCGAGAAGCTCCCGAAGCGGCCGTCACCATCCACAGGCAAGTTAGTGCAGGTCCATTGGGACTGTGATGTCTGCTCGGACCGAAAGCTGGACCGCCGTCGTCGCTCGCAGTGGTGTTGCGGGCTGTGTCGGCGCGGAGTTTGTCCCAACGAATGTTTTAAGAAACACGTGCTGATGCGCGACAATAAGTTTACAGATCCACGGTCGGTGGCAACGTGAAGGATTCTGTTGGCTTTGAACGACTGTGTTGTTTGCAACTTTATTGTGTAGAATGCGGTGGAGATCACATCATGACTGATCTGACTTTGTGAACTTATGAAAGACTGCACATGAATATGATAGAGAAAGCATGCAACATTACCCCTGACAGTACATTCTGTGCAAAAGTGATACTAGCTTTAGTAAGCAGCATTTCACAACCAATAGTTTATAGATTAATTGTTTATAAAAGCCAAACTAGATTTGCAAATGTCATACATATATTATAATATTCCAATAATATACTTAAAAGTTGAAATTGGTTATATGGCAAATTGCATTTTGACCATAATAAAGTACACCCTTTATTACGTTTATAAGTTTTTGTTTCTTTACAAAAGTCCTTTTACAAAATTATTTGCTCTGGTTTGTTCTGAGAAATTATCCTTAATAATAAACAAGCCAGAATACTGTAACCGAGCTAGAGTAAATATATAATAGGTAACGTGCATGTATGCACACATCACGAGAAACAAGATCATGCGACTAAAACTATATGTATGAAAATCACCTGTTGTGAAGGAAGTATGTACAAATGTTGCATTGTGTCTGTTGTTTTCCGTGGGTCAAAAAGTTGGCCAACAAAATGGTTTTAAAAGTCACATACATTCATCAATGCGTGTAACAGTGTGTTATTCAAAATGTAACACATTTGCCTTCATGACAGCTACAGGTATATACTTGAATTATTTTATTTGTTTCAGTTAGATTTGCAACTTCCTACTTACACAACCTGGTATAAAATTATTTCCATACTTAATGCTCTTGTGATCTCGATACTTACATAATATTTATTTAAGTTCCTCCCAAGTAAAGAGTATTTAAACACCTTTCTAATGAATCCAGGTAGTTTAATCATGCGAAATGATTTCTTAAGCCAAGTGATTTCTTTGAATTGCAATGACCCTCCATATTTTTGTTTTCTTCAAATGCATAGTAGCCTTAATCTCCTCCTTTTCCAGGCTTTTGATCTTGTTTCTCATGGCATAACTATACTGAATAAATTTTAGAGCCCCTATTTTAGGTACATGACAAATGATATTAACGTGGGTGTACATGTTTTACTACTTTGATTGCATAGAAGTGACAGAATGTTACAGTTGTCTCCGAATGTTTTGGTGGATCTCTAAAGGATATATATGCATAAACATTAACAAATTATGTGTAAATTAATAGAAGTTGATTAAAACATTTCAACGGTTACTTTAGCCTATTTTTAAACAGAAATTCTATGCCACCCCTGACCCTGAGTACCTGGTATTATCAGATGATTTTCATTTTAATGTTGTTTATACAAATTGGAATTTCAGATTAAGAAGTTAAATTATGTTTCAGACCATTGATTCAATTAATTTTTTCTGTTTCCCTGATTGCAGAAATTCATTGTCCTTAGGGTTCAGTAATTTTAACCAGGGTGGTTACAACAATAGCAAAAGTATTAACAATCTAAGTTAGTTGAGGCAGTAGAGACTTAAGACCAGTTTGCATGAACGATTTGTGTCCCAGGTTGCCGGTCGGTCTGTGCCATATTTAATTACAATGTGCAGCTCAATTATGTGAGCATATATATACGAGTGACGCATTTAGACATTACGACTGAATATGAGTGGAACCTATTCGCTTGAGCCACTCCCGACTTGACCTTTGATGAAAGGTCACAACAGGTACACCTGCATTCTTTCGCAGCAAGACAAATTGGACTTAAATATATATATTTTTTTAACATATTTTATTAATATAGCGTCTCTTTCATCTCTTTCATCTATTCATATTTCTGTTGCCAGTGATCCAGTCATGCAATCATGCCGCAATAAAATGTTCAACATGTTTCATTAATCCCAAAGTCAGGCTTAATCTACCATATTTGTTTTTTATCCATATTTTAACTTTAAATTTTTTATTAAACTATAAATACATAATATAATGTTTTTCATGTTTGTCAGCCAATTGAATTCCTGTTCCAATCACTCATCTGTCTAGATGGGTATTATTGGGTATAAATATAATATATAGTTTAGTGGTTCCAATCTAGTGTCGCCATCTGTCAAGCTCCAAGGTATACCTACATCAAACAAAATCTGCTAGGTTTTGCCCAAGAAGTATTTGTGCTTTGACTACTATAGAAGTTGGTCATATGAAGTTATACTTGTGATGAACACAGGAAAATGTGTACTTTATCACAATTTTTTCCATTTAAAAAAATCCATATAAAAACGGGATACAGACATATACTTCCCCAAAATCTGTACAGAGTTTCTTCAACCATGTTATTTTTCTGCCCATCCGGAATATTTCCAAGTATTCTGAAGCTGAGGGTATTTAATTAAACTACTTACCATGGTGACATATGATAATAAGATCATTATTAATTATGTTGCACCACGTAGACAAGGGCTAGATTTTAAGGAGAAAAGTCCAGTAATCCAGATGGATTACCAAGGTATAAAATTCAGTAATCCATAAAAAATCTGATACTCCACAATATAACTAATTTAACATGGATTGCAACGTTACGGAAACAGCCATTGTATCATGAAAATAAAAGTATTTGACTTTAAAGATCAAACATTCTAGTCTAGAACATAAATAAATAACTCACTAATAACCCACTCATTACATTAAAAACGGGTAGGTGAAAACCTCACTGTTGTTAACAATTCATATGGCAGAGAAATTGAACCCTGTAGCACATGAGAACAACATTGCAACGTGGACAGTGTGGTATTACCAACTCTGTTCCTACACAAGGCACACATATAGCACATTATTGTTACTATAAGAAAGAATCTCAACTAAATACATCTTGCAGGAAAGAAGCCATGTAGGTGTTTAATGTACTATAGTTTCTGATATCATTTGTTTGTCTATTTGTGTATGTGTGACTTCAAACATTATTTGTTTTAGGCTATTTTCAATTATGGCAAAATCTTACAGTCACATATGGGTCAATCTGAATAGTTATTAGGGCTGGGCAAAATTGCCTCCTCACAAGAGGCCTCTACAGTTAATGAGTTATAGGCCATAGTGCCAATACATAGGTCAGCCTACCTATGTAAAATTGCATTTGTGGCCATGTTAACATTTTGTCAGATTATAAGAAAACTTGATCATCAAAAATTCTGAAACTTACACAGCAACTGCCATCATTGACATGCTGACCAAGTTTTGTAAAAATCACGTACTTTCAGTAAAAAACGCCCCCACGTGTGATGCCCATCAGTGTTTAAAAAAATATCCATGTATTCATGTACCCACATGCCTCACAGCAGAAAATTACCACAAATCCCTCCACCTGCTAAATTATAAAACAATACACTATTTCACAGCCAATAGCTTCTACAAACAAACCTGTGAATATGCCTACTCAATTGCACTTAAATGTCACATCATATGAATTGTTTAATTTCACATATCACAATTTAATACGCCCTACATTCATGTGAAACAACAAGCAGGAAGGTCAACTGTGGTCTGACCCCTACAAAATGGGTGGCCTCATAAGAAGGGGACTACTGATATGTACTAACATACAACCCATAACTCTTCCCATCTCCGACAGGTCTTCCCTCCACCTACATCCACCGAGCCTCCCACAGGCAGCGTTGCAAGGATATTCCATTGCCAGCTCGGCACACAAAGAAAAGTAGTCCGGGTCGTCAACTCATCTTCTGTGCTCGCCACCATTCAACACGAATTCCGACTCAAGTCGACCTTTCTCCTTCAACGTTACGACCCGCATTGGTGCGATTGGATAGATGTCGACAACGAGGTGCGACTCAAAGACCGCTGTAGACTAAGAATAGTGGTGCCGTTGGCAGACCCAGACGGGGGGTCTTCGCTGGGGCCCCCTGATTCATGGTCGGCGTCACAGACAGCACCGGGGAAGGAAGAGCCGGCTGTATCGTTGGACGGCAGTTTGAACATGGAGCACTCTGCATGTGCGGACAGCTTCACATCACCGGCCAGTCCACAACTGCCAACAGACAGGTGAGACAAGCAAACAGATCTGGTTTCTTCCCAGATCAATTGATCCAGCTGCTTTTTTCAAATGTCTCCATGCAGGTCAGATCATCTATGACAACATTTTGTTCCAAAACTAAGCTTAGCCTGGGCAAGTGCACTTTCTCCATAGCTATGCCCAAATTCTTAAACAACTTTTCCATCACTTTGAAATCATAGTAACTTTTTCACAAAAACTATAAAAAGAATTTAAATTGCATTGCCACCTTAAATCTTTGACGGTCCCCCACTCTTTGGCGGTCCCCCACTCTTTGGCGGTCCCCCACTCTTTGCATGTCTTTGTTCATGATAATAGTCATCATGATTACCAATTCTGATTTATTGTGGCTTTGAACTCGGGTTCCTGAGGATTTAAACGCTATAGATTTATGATTATTATTAAAGATGATTGCATGGTCTGTGAGATGTTAGTTGTGCAGGACTGTGTGTGCCTTTTTGAAACAGTCTGCTTTTTTACAGCAAAAATATTGTAGCTACAAAACTACAAGATGCAGATGGATATATGCATCCAAAGTGTATAAACGAAGAAGATATGTCATATTTTGGAGTAAAAAAATTTCTGCAGATAAATCACTTGTAAATAAATTTAATATTGATAGTCTGGAAACTTGGTGAATGTTTTCTTGTGCTTTTTGCATACAAATTGTTCTTGTCTTCAAACTGTAACATGAATTCCTTCATGTAAATGTGTTTTCTGTACACCCATCAGGCAGCAGCAGAGTTTATAGTAAAATAATAATGCCCATCACTTCTTAGCGTACCAGTTAACTGGTCAACATTGGGTCAACAGTATTCTTTGTATGAAGAGAACTCTCATTGTTTTTATCATGAAATATTGTTATGCAGTGTAAACTATTTTTATTCCAACATCTTGATCATCCAAATGTGTTTTGATGTACCACATTTTTTTTACTTATATGTTTAGTTTGAAGGTGTTGGCCTGAATGTCATGTTTACATTCCACAGTGAATGGCAAGGCTTGAATGTCATGTTTACATTCCATGCTGAACGACAAGGCCTGAATGTCATGTTTACATTCCATGCTGAATAGCAAGGCCTGAATGTCATGTTTACATTCCATGCTGAATGGCAAGGCTGATATTTATGGAAAGATAACAGTCAAATCATATCAAGACAAATTGTGGTTCATTAAAACACATTTGGGCAATCAAGGTGTTAGACTGTAGTATATTCTATATATGATTTTATGATAAAAATGTTCAGACTTTTGGTCTTTAATATTGAAAATACCAGCATGGTAAATGTGTTATTTATATTCTTGCAGCCGCATGTCATGGCCGGAGAGGTTTGAGCTGCCTGTTGGTTATTTCCGCCCGGACGTGAAGGTCGCTCTGGAACAGCAGGAAATGTTGTCTCGAAGTGTCAAGATGGCGTTCCTCAATGTTATCTTTCAAGAAATGCTTAAATACACATTGTAGGTGTAATCAGACTGAACATTTCACAGAGTGTAAAAAACCGAACTGGGTCCATATCAGTTAAAACGCCTTCCTTAGTTCATTCAGCTCATCGAAAATCAGGTTTATTGATGTTAAAATCTGTAATGTGTGAATAATTTAAGTAATATGTGCAGTTGGTTCTTAAAAAGAGTGTGGATTTTGTTAAAATCATCTAAGGAACTCACTTTGAGCGTTAGATCTGGTAACATGAAAGTGTGAATAGCCTTATGTTAAATAGAGCCGAACCACTTTTGCCCTTTTTTACAGAAGTTTCACTGGACATGGTTAAAAATAATTTAATACTTTGTCCGATGATTTGCACAAAACTAAATAACACTTTGCACAAACGGGCTGCCATGTGATAGTGGGCACAAGGTTGGTTAGATTTTTTCCAAAATGAAGGATGTTTAAAGAGTTTCCTGAACTTTACTTTCTTTTCAGATATCCGACTCCTAAACAGTACAAGGAAGTGGCAATGTTGATTGTGACCCAGTATCCACACCTGAGAGACATGACGCCAGGATCCAGAGGATATGTGAGTAACAAATATGCATGCACGCATGTCATCATTATTACTAAAATTTATAAAGCTCCATATATCTGGGACCGTACATACGTGCAATCATAAAATAATAAATAAAAAACGTGTGTGCTTGCATAGAGCATTTAATTTTGCAACGAGTACTGCAAAATCTGATTGTTGAAAAGTTGTGAAGAAGAGTGTCTTTAACAAGAATGGTATCCAAAGAGTCTGTCTTTAACAAGAATAGTATCCAAAGAGTCTGTCTTTAGCAAGAATGGTATCCAAAGAGTGTGTCTTTAACAAGAATGGTATCCAAAGCAAAAACCCCAAATGGTGAGTATCAACTGTTGGAAGCCATGTGACTAATATTCCATTGTAGACAGAATTTTTTTTAAGTTACACCTGTACAGACTGATAACATGTAAATACACTGCAACATCTAAAAAGACGTGTATTTTTTAAATTTATTGGTGCTCAAATAAAATATGTATGGACATTATACATGCAATGATTTTCAACAATCATGATGTAAATATATCCACATTTTTCTTGCTATCGATAGTTCATGCGCAACAGGTGCATCCCAAGCATGGGTTACTTATACATGGTACTGGGCCTGAAGAGATGGAGCACTGTTCTTTGTACGCACAGAGAAATGCACAGGAAATATCTTGATATCTTACCACAGACACAACAGTGTGTATTTTCAGCCAAATGTTTGGAATCTAATTTACAAGTCTTGATAATGTGGGTCGAGTAGTTTTATTATTATTATTATAAATAATAATTACATTTTTATGTAGCACAATTTCTTTGAGAGCTCAGTGTGCATAATATAAAATATGAAAAAATTAGACTTTTTTAACTCAATAAATCTATAAACACTTAATTAAATAAATTTAATAAGTTAAATCAACAGGAACTTTGACAAGAATAAAAATATTCGGCAAGAAAAAACAGTTTGAATTGCAACTGACAAAACTTGAAACCAAGAAACCAAACAAAATGCTACAAAAATAAGGTTATATGTGCACTTCCGCAATACTGGGATAACAGAATGGTGATGTAGAGGAGTCCCAGGCAGTGACCCTAACCGTGGAGGAGTCCCAGGCAGTGACCCTAACAGCGGAGGAATCCCAGACAGTGACCCTAACAGCGGAGGAGTGTCAGACAGTGACCCTAAATGTGGAGGAGTCCCAGACAGTGACCCTGACAGTGGAGGAGTCCCAGACAGTGACCCTGACAGTGGAGGAGTCCCAGACAGTGACCCTGACAGTGGAGGAGTCCCAGACAGTGACAGTAACAGCGGACGAGTCCCAGGCAGTGACCCTAACAGTGGAGGAGTCTTAGACAGTGACCCTAACAGCGGAGGAGTCTCAGACAGTGACCCTAACAGTGGAGGAGTCCCAGACAGTGACCCTAACAGTGGAGGAATATCAGATAGTGACCCTAACAGTGGAGGAGTCTCAGACAGTGACAGTAACAGTTGAGGAATATCAGACAGTGACCCTAACAGTGGAGGAGTCTCAGACAGTGACGTAATAGTGGAGGAATATCAGACAGTGACAGTAACAGTGGAGGATTCCCAGACAGTGACAGTAACAGTGGAGGAATATCAGAGTGACAGTAACAGTAGATGAATATCAGACAGTGACAGTAACAGTGGATAAATATCAGACAGTGACAGTAACAGTAGAGGAATATCAGACAGTGACAGTAACAGTGGATAAATATCAGACAGTGACAGTACAGTCAGACAGTGACAGTAACAGTAGAGGAATATCAGACAGTGACAGTAACAGTGGAGAAATATCAGACAGTGACAGTAACAGTAGAGGAATATCAGACAGTGACCCTAACAGTGGAGGAATATCAGACAGTAACAGTGGAGGAGTCCCAGACAGTGACAGTAACAGTGGAGGAATATCAGACAGTGACAGTAACAGTAGTGGAATATCAGACAGTGACCCTAACAGTAGAGGAATATCAGACAGTGACCCTAACAGTGGAGGAGTCTCAGACAGTGACAGTAACAGTGGAGGAATATCAGACAGTAACAGTGGAGGAGTCCCAGACAGTGACAGTAACAGTGGAGGAATATCAGACAGTGACAGTAACAGTAGAGGAATATCAGACAGTGACAGTAACAGTGGAGAAATATCAGACAGTGACAGTGGAGGAGTCCCAGACAGTGACAGTAACAGTGGAGGAATATCAGACAGTGACAGTAACAGTAGAGGAATATCAGACAGTGACAGTAACAGTGGAGAAATATCAGACAGTAACAGTGAAGGAGTCCCAGACAGTGACAGTAACAGTGGAGGAATATCAGACAGTGACAGTAACAGTAGAGGAATATCAGACAGTGACAGTAACAGTGGAGAAATATCAGACAGTGACAGTAACAGTAAAGGAATATCAGACAGTGACAGTAACAGTGGAGAAATATCAGACAGTGACAGTAACAGTAGAGGAATATAAGACAGTGACAGTAACGGTGGAGGAATATCAGACAGTGACAGTAACAGTAGAGGAATATCAGACATTGACAGTAACAGTGGAGAAATATCAGACAGTGACAGTAACAGTGGAGAAATATCAGACAGTGACCCTAACAGTGGAGGAGTCCCAGACAGTGACAGTAACAGTAGAGGAATATCAGACAGTGACAGTAACAGTGGAGGAATATCAGACAGTGACAGTAACAGTAGAGGAATATCAGACAGTGACAGTAACAGTGGAGGAATATCAGACAGTGACAGTAACAGTGGAGAAATATCAGACAGTGACCCTAACAGTGGAGGAGTCCCAGACAGTGACAGTAACAGTAGAGGAATATCAGACAGTGACAGTAACAGTGGAGAAATATCAGACAGTGACCCTAACAGTGGAGGAGTCCCAGACAGTGACAGTAACAGTAGAGGAATATCAGACAGTGACAGTAACAGTGGAGAAATATCAGACAGTGACAGTAACAGTAGAGGAATATCAGACAGTGACAGTAACAGTGGAGAAATATCAGACAGTGACAGTAACAGTAGAGGAATATCAGACAGTGACAGTAACAGTGGAGAAATATCAGACAGTGACAGTAACAGTGGAGAAATATCAGACAGTGACAGTAACAGTGGAGGAATATCAGACAGTGACAGTAACAGTGGAGAAATATCAGACAGTGACAGTAACAGTAGAGGAATATCAGACAGTGACAGTAACAGTGGAGAAATATCAGACAGTGACAGTAACAGTGGAGAAATATCAGACAGTGACAGTAAAATATAAGACAGTGACAGTAACAGTAGTGGAATATCAGACAGTGACAGTAACAGTGGAGAAATATCAGACAGTGACAGTAACAGTAGTGGAATATCAGACAGTGATAGTAACAGTGGAGAAATAGCAGACAGTGACAGTAACAGTAGAGGAATATCAGACAGAGACAGTAACAGTGGAGAAATATCAGACAGTGACAGTAACAGTAGTGGAATATCAGACAGTGACAGTAACAGTGGAGAAATATCAGACAGTAACAGTAGTGGAATATCAGACAGTGACAGTAACAGTGGAGAAATATCAGACAGTGACAGTAACAGTAGTGGAATATCAGACAGTGACAGTAACAGTGGAGAAATATCAGACAGTGACAGTAACAGTAGTGGAATATCAGACAGTGACAGTAACAGTGGAGAAATATCAGACAGTGACAGTAACAGTGGAGAAATATCAGACAGTAACAGTAGAGGAATATCAGACAGTGACAGTAACAGTGGAGAAATATCAGACAGTGACAGTAACAGTAGTGGAATATCAGACAGTGACAGTAACAGTGGAGAAATATCAGACAGTGACAGTAACAGTGGAGAAATATCAGACAGTGACAGTAACAGTGGAGAAATATCAGACAGTGACAGTAACAGTAGAGGAATATCAGACAGTGACAGTAACAGTGGAGAAATATCAGACAGTGACAGTAACAGTAGTGGAATATCAAACAGTGACAGTAACAGTGGAGAAATATCAGACAGTGACAGTAACAGTAGTGGAATATCAGACAGTGACAGTAACAGTGCAGAAATATCAGACAGTGACAGTAACAGTAGAGGAATATCAGACAGTGACAGTAACAGTGGAGAAATATCAGACAGTGACAGTAACAGTAGTGGAATATCAGACAGTGACAGTAACAGTGGAGAAATATCAGACAGTGACAGTAACAGTAGTGGAATATCAGACAGTGACAGTAACAGTGGAGAAATATCAGACAGTGACAGTAACAGTAGTGGAATATCAGACAGTGACAGTAACAGTAGTGGAATATCAGACAGTGACAGTAACAGTGGAGAAATATCAGACAGTGACAGTAACAGTGGAGAAATATCAGACAGTGACAGTAACAGTAGTGGAATATCAGACAGTGACAGTAACAGTGGAGAAATATCAGACAGTGACAGAAACAGTGGAGAAATATCAGACAGTGACAGTAACAGTGGAGAAATATCAGACAGTGACAGTAACAGTGGAGAAATATCAGACAGTGACAGTAACAGTGGAGAAATACCAGACAGTGACAGTAACAGTAGAGGAATATCAGACAGTGACAGTAACAGTGGAGGAATATCAGACAGTGACAGTAACAGTAGTGGAATATCAGACAGTGACAGTAACAGTGGAGAAATATCAGACAGTGACAGTAACTGTAGTGGAATATCAGACAGTGACAGTAACAGTGGAGAAATATCAGACAGTGACAGTAACAGTGGAGAAATATCAGACAGTGACAGTAACAGTAGAGGAATATCAGACAGTGACAGTAACAGTGGAGAAATATCAGACAGTGACAGTAACAGTAGTGGAATATCAGACAGTGACAGTAACAGTGGAGAAATATCAGACAGTGACAGTAACAGTAGAGGAATATCAGACAGTGACAGTAACAGTGGAGAAATATCAGACAGTGACAGTAACAGTAGTGGAATATCAGACAGTGACAGTAACAGTGGAGAAATATCAGACAGGGACAGTAACAGTAGTGGAATATCAGACAGTGACAGTAACAGTGGAGAAATATCAGACAGTGACAGTAACAGTAGTGGAATATCAGACAGTGACAGTAACAGTAGAGAAATATCAGACAGTGACAGTAACAGTAGTGGAATATCAGACAGTGACAGTAACAGTGGAGAAATATCAGACAGTGACAGTAACAGTAGTGGAATATCAGACAGTGACAGTAACAGTGGAGAAATATCAGACAGTGACAGTAACAGTAGAGGAATATCAGACAGTGACAGTAACAGTGGAGAAATATCAGACAGTGACAGTAACAGTAGTGGAATATCAGACAGTGACAGTAACAGTGGAGAAATATCAGACAGTGACAGTAACAGTAGTGGAATATCAGACAGTGACAGTAACAGTGGAGAAATATCAGACAGTGACAGTAACAGTAGTGGAATATCAGACAGTGACAGTAACAGTAGTGGAATATCAGACAGTGACAGTAACAGTGGAGAAATATCAGACAGTGACAGTAACAGTGGAGAAATATCAGACAGTGACAGTAACAGTGGAGAAATATCAGACAGTGACAGTAACAGTAGTGGAATATCAGACAGTGACAGTAACAGTGGAGAAATATCAGACAGTGACAGTAACAGTGGAGAAATATCAGACAGTGACAGTAACAGTGGAGAAATATCAGACAGTGACAGTAACAGTGGAGAAATATCAGACAGTGACAGTAACAGTGGAGAAATATCAGACAGTGACAGTAACAGTGGAGAAATACCAGACAGTGACAGTAACAGTAGAGGAATATCATACAGTGACAGTAACAGTGGAGGAATATCAGACAGTGACAGTTACAGTAGTGGAATATCAGACAGTGACAGTAACAGTGGAGAAATATCAGACAGTGACAGTAACTGTAGTGGAATATCAGACAGTGACAGTAACAGTGGAGAAATATCAGACAGTGACAGTAACAGTGGAGAAATATCAGACAGTGACAGTAACAGTAGTGGAATATCAGACAGTGACAGTAACAGTAGTGGAATATCAGACAGTGACAGTAACAGTGGAGAAATATCAGACAGTGACAGTAACAGTGGAGAAATATCAGACAGTGACAGTAACAGTAGTGGAATATCAGACAGTGACAGTAACAGTGGAGAAATATCAGACACTGATAGTAACAGTGGAGAAATATCAGACAGTGACAGTAACAGTAGAGGAATATCAGACAGTGACAGTAACAGTGGAGAAATATCAGACAGTGACAGTAACAGTAGTGGAATATCAGACAGTGACAGTAACAGTAGTGGAATATCAGACAGTGACAGTAACAGTGGAGAAATATCAGACAGTGACAGTAACAGTGGAGAAATATCAGACAGTGACAGTAACAGTAGTGGAATATCAGACAGTGACAGTAACACTGGAGAAATATCAGACACTGATAGTAACAGTGGAGAAATATCAGACAGTGACAGTAACAGTAGAGGAATATCAGACAGTGACAGTAACAGTAGAGAAATATCAGACAGTGACCCTAACAGTGGAGGAGTCCCAGACAGTGACAGTAACAGTAGTGGAATATCAGACAGTGACAGTAACAGTGGAGGAATATCAGACAGTGACAGTAACAGTAGAGGAATATCAGACAGTGACAGTAACAGTGGAGGAGTCCCAGACAGTGACCCTAACAGTGGAGGAGTCCCAGACAGTGACCCTAACAGTGGACGAGTCCCAGACAGTGATCCTAAAAGCGGAAGAATCCCAGACAGTGACCATGGCATTGTCTCCTTTCAGGAAGTCTGGTGCACGTCACTGTCGGATAAATTTCGAAATGCCCGCCGCAACATGGATTCGCAGGAAGTAATGATGAAACGCCGCAAGTTGATGTATCACTGTCTCCAACAGCCCACCTAAGCTAGGTACTGTCTCTGCATCGGTTTTCTCACAAGAAGGCCCAAATTTCCCTTTTGCAAATCGCCAGCCTGACGCCTGTGTTCTTTCTTAGTTGGCCTGCATGCGATACCAGAGCACAATGCAAACGGTTTGTCACTAACCGTGAAGCTGACGCTATCCTACTTATATTGAAAATCGTTTTTTTTTCCGGCTGGACTGATATGGCAGGCAGGCTGTGATGCATCATCTTTGCTATGAACAAACGTTCATGTTGTGTGTTTTCAGGCCATAGGTGACTGTGAACATTGTTGCATTTTGGTTGTATTCCCAGTTTAAAATTTTGTCAGTTGCAAATTGAATTGTTTTTCTGGTTTCATGAATCAGCCATAAAAACATGCCATTTTTTACATTTTTCTTGTGATGGTTCTGTTTTTGTCCACCAGGAAGCCTGGTACTCATCGCTGTCGGATAAATTCAAGAACGAACGGCGACACATGAACTCGAACGAAGTTCTCCGCCGGAAGAAATCCGTCTTCCGCACCAAATATGACGAGAACGTCACACATGAATAGAAACTGCCACAGTGACGCAACTTGGAATGCCAATAGGTGTTACACTGTTTACTTTCTGTATTGATTGCACAAAGGTACTTTATAAGTTGGAGCATAGAGAGGCAATGATATGAGCTGTGATGTTAAGTGTGCACTTCAAGAATGCGTTCACTGTTGACAGTTATACGTTACAACCAGGTGTCCATTATAGCAAGTTTTTAAGATGGGTTATGATTATGGTGTGACTTGTTACATTTATCTGTCTTCGTTCAGCCTAGTCACAGATGCTAGAATAGTGGTCGAAACCAACCAGGGATATTCCACAGGTCGCTACTGTTCAGGCAACACAATGTCACATGGAAATAATTGTATTGATCAAGATTTATATATTCTGTCTCCATATATGATTAAACAGGTGGGTGTGCCCTACTACAATAAGTGTAAACAATTCTCTGATTGTATAAACCACATTTAAATATGTTCAGATGCAGAAGCGCCAACATGTTTGGTGGTAAACTAGTGGTGCCCTCTGTAGGCATCGTTGAAGCACACTGCCAAGATCGAACACTTTTTTTAATGTAAACACTATTTAGAAATGTTCGTGTTGTATCTAAAATCAAGCATTCAAAACTCAGTAAAAAAACACAGAACATTATTTTATGCATAAATATTCACAACATGATGTTTTATAATGAAGATATATTTTATTTCTAGGAATATTTTTATTATGGATAGATAATTGTATGGTGGGCAGTACTTTCTTTTCTGCATACTACAATGATTCATTGTGAGATATGTGAATGAAATAAGTATATGTTGAAGTAATGACTTGTCAGGCAAGTTAGATTAGGTAGCACATAAGATACACTTTTAAATGTTCAGCAAAGTCGATTGAAATTAAAACATCATAAAGAAGATTTCAGGGAAGAAACGTCAAAGCGTTATTGACGATGCCAATGGTGGGTTGCTAGACATTTGAGTTATTGTTTTACTATAGAATGTTTGTTTTAACATACTCTTCCTACTTAACATTAAACAGTGTAATAGTGTTCCAATATAAAATAACATTTGATGCAGTATAGCCCTATATGTCAAGAACAACATTCACATTTATGCCAATCTTTAACTTGTAAATAATAATTGTTACCTCAGGAGTGAGTTGTAAGACAAACATAAAAAGAATGTGCTTGTTTACTTGTTAGAAGGAAGTCTGTTGACAACGTGGCTATGCATTTTGTATCATCTTGGAACACTGATGTTAAACGAAACTGGTTTAATGGCGGGGGTAGCAGCTGGTTTCTTTAGCCTCATACAACATTGTATTTCCCCCTAAAATATTGTTAATTTTCCAATCACAATGTGTAAATCAGTTTTGCGTTTTGACCTTAAGATATGAATGGTATGTCATGGTTATAGCCTAAACAACAAGGCCATTTTCACGGGTATCCACAGTTCAATATAATTAAAAGTTTTATGTGGGGGAGACGGGTCGGTGGGTAAATAAATGACATTGGTTTTGTTTACTATTAAACATCAATGGTTTGAGTTGGCCCCTTAGTTTTGTGACGTATTATCCATGATTACTGTCATATTTGATTGATTGAACAACAGTGACTAATTTGAGGATATCAACCCGGAACACAACATGTTGACCTACTGTTCCATTGTCACCAGATTCACTCAGCCAAGTGAGTGCCAACTGGTCATGTGTAGGTATAATTTTATTTGCAAAGTATGTTTAGACTTTATGATCTATGTTATCTTGAAAGGTTTTAATATGGTTAAAGTTATTTTATTATTTATGAATAGAATGGTTGTCAAACAACGTGTTCGTTGTGTTATTTCAGGCACTGAACTTGAGTGCCCGGTGCTGCATTCCTTCGTGTTTACACCTTGTGTGAGAGATGGCGTCACATTCTATGTGTATACATTTAATAAAAATGTGTGAAATGCATTAAGGTGGATATTCACTAATGAGAAGATTTGTGTGAAGTAAAAGAAGCAATTTATTGTTACGAGCTTGCATTAACTTGATTGCATCATTTTGTAATGTATTTAGACATTTCTGTTTAATATTTGTATCAGCACGCACGCACACACACACACAGTCACGCATACGCACGCACGCGCGCACACACAACACACACACTGGCCTATCTAGGATCTCGCAGTGGGCCAAGCTTAGTCAAGTATTAGTTTACCATGCCACCAATTAATATTGCAACATGATATATGCGAAAACAATCTAACATGTAAGCCAAAGGCCATGCCCCCCTGACTGAAATTTATGTCACTGCACACGCACACTTTGTGAGCGAGGAAATCACGTTAATTATTATGAAACAACAAAGATGAAAACATTATCATGGGTGTTAACATTTCTGCTTTCAGGCGGAAAATACCGCATTTTTCCTCCGCTTTCCCGATTTGTGGACGAAAGGTCCCGCTTTTCGGTAATTCAAAAAACTCATATCTGTCAATTTTATTTTTAGACATTCACACTACTAGCATTAACACAATCATTTGACAGTTTGTTCCATTCATTTATCACCCTCTGTGAGAATGAGTACTTTCTCATGTCCAACTTACACTGTTCCTTAACTAATGCTGCTTTGTGTCCTCTGCATCTGGTTCTACTGCTTTGTTCGAAGAATATATTCCTATCTATATCCTCATAACCATTAACTATTTAAAACACTTCTATTTGGTCTCCTCTTAGTTGCCGTGTCTCTAGTGTTGTCAAACCACATTCTAATAAGCGGCTTTCATAACTAAGGTCTCTCAATTCTGGAATAAGTTTACTTGCCCTTCATTGTATTCTCTCTAGCTGATCTGTCTTTCTTGGGTTATGGCTTCCATGCTTGCATACAATATTCCAATTCCAAATGCGGCTTAACTATTGCTTAATTTGTACTGGGGCACAATCCTAATTAACAGCCAAAGGTGCATTAACCTGGCCGAAATTATTAACGCTATTAAATGACATGTTTACCTAATTTGTTCGATGTTCTTTGCATCACTCCCCCATCGGATCAGGTACAAAACGGACGTATATTTGTAAAAAATATTGTGTTTGAGCGCACTTTTAGTGCCCAAAACAACGCTATTCCGGCTACGGGCAACTGAATCAACTTGGGCCTTTATAACTAATATATATACTAATATATATATATTAGTTATAAGGCCCAAGTTAATTCATTTGCCCGTGATACCGGCAATAGCCGGTGTTGTTAATATGGCGATCATCCGAAATGTGCTGTAACAATATCACGGTGGCATCAGAACCGGAAAGGCGATTTCACTGTCAAATATTTCGTACCGCAGTGTAAGAAAATAAAAAATAGAAGAAAAAGTGCAATTTAATGTTACGAAAAACTCTAAAAATCGACAATGTAATGTTAAAAAGCCCCAAAAAATCGAACCGGACAGGTGATTTCACTGACAAATATCTTGTACGCAGTCTAAGAAAAGAGTTCAATTTAATTGTGAACATCAAAAAAAAATCCACCGACAAATATCTCGACAAAAAATATAAGATAATGTAAAAAAAAAGCAAAGACATCGCACATATATCAAAAAAATAATTAAAAGTTCGCATATCGTGCAACTATCTTTAAATCTTATTCATAAGTCATAAACAAGTGTCTTGCTTGCCCAAATCAAACAATTCAGTAATAAATAGAGCAAAGAAGAAACTCCGGAGACAGTTCGGCCCGCAGCGACCTCTGTTAGTCACGTACCTAGAAGAGTTCCTGTGGATGCAGCAGCACAGGAACCGCCAACGACGTCTCTCGTCACGGCTAGTGTGTTTATTCGCGACAAATGCCCATGAACAAATGCTCAATAGCAGTGAACTTCGCCCAGCAGTCGCCCGAAGACAAAAAACGGCTCTTTTCAGAGCCAACCATACTTTCACAAAATAGTTGCTACATTGGGTGTGAACGATGTCTAGGTTTGAATAATTCCATTGTAGATATCAATTAATGAAAATATCTCGATAAATTTGGTCCTCGAAATTCACCATTCATTCCAAAACGACAACATCTTTTTGTAGTGAAATGTCCAATTTTCCTTATGATACGGTCAAATGTCATTTAATAGCGTTAATAATTTCGGCCAGGTTAATGCACCTTTACCACCCTATAATTTGATTAACTTTTCAAGCAGCAAACCCCACATTAGTTTTTAACTACACTTATTATTATGGTAAAGGAACGGAACTGTTAGATAACCTATTCACATTCTTGCCAATAGGGTATGGCCATGCTATTTGCGGTCAAAATCAACTTATGTAACATATGTTGGCCTTTTTTACTAAGCCTGTCCCTTTTCTGGCCAAATAACACGTTTGTTTGGTTCTGTATATGACGGCCTTCCTTAACGTTTGTAGTCTAGGTTACCCCCAACTTCATAGAACTGCACGTGCGCTTATCGATCGCGCTGGTTAGCATATCAGCCCTTGGTCATTCGGAGACATGACCGGAATCTCCCACTTTTAGAACACATTCTAAGTAAATCACTGGCGTGATATTCTTGATTTTAGTTGCACGTGGTTAGTTTTTAGTATCTCCTACTTGCATAGCCCCAAAAGCATGATTTTTGTTTCGCGTTAACGATAACGGTAGGCCTAATAACGATTCTGGTTTGAGCTCGGGTCCCTGCATGAAGATTTCGACGCCATAGCCTATAACAGTTATTATTATTATATTATTATTATATTATTCTTATGTACCACATCAGAAAGACGTTGGCGCTTGATGCAGTGAGTGCATCATCAAACCTGAAGATCAGAATCTTTGAGGCACTGGTCCAGAGCATCTTTCAGTACAATTCATAAATCTGTACTATGACGTCAACTAGCACTGGTCAAGTGAATGCATTCCAGCGTCGATTGCAATGACGACCTCAGAACTATCACGAAACACGCTGGAGTGACAAGATCTGTGAGAGAAGATTCCGATGGTGTGGTTATCTGCTGCGCATGTCAGAAAACACCCCTGCAAGAAGAGCATGGATGAGCGAAGACCCAAGGGTCGTCCAAAGCTAACCTGGCTGGCCCTGATGAAGCAGAAACTGGCAAAACACGAAATCAGCTGGCGCGAGCTAGGGAATTGGCACAGGATCGGGTCTGGTGGAGGCCTTTTAAGTGGAGCATAAGTTTTGGGGTCTACTTTGTATGGTGCTCCCAAGCAATTTCGTTGTGCCGGATGCTGCCTTGTTCTAATTTTTAGGAGTACTCTTGGGACCGTTGAACTCGCAGCTCGCCTTCTAATAACCCACAGCACCTCTCACACTGGCGGTAATGGCGTACTCCGTACTTTCTTCGCTGGGTTTTTTTGTTTTGTTTTGTTTTTGATCGCACCATCATACACCTTCTGCTTGTCTATAAAGAAAAAACAAACATATATAAATGTCTGAACATGTCATCATGAATTTTAATCCGTAATTAAATTATCAATAGTAGGCTACTCTGGGATGAAATGGATAACGTAACTGGTCTATTGACGCCTACGTGTTGTACATCGAGTCGGATTATTTGTTGTTCATTGCATAAACAATATCAACCACAAGTAATATACTGGGGATAAAATGGGATATATAGGGGGTAAATTGGGATATTGATATCCCATTCTGTCCCGTTGGAACCTGTTACAGATTCGTCTAGTTCGTCTTATTATCGCTCAGCACTAATAAGAAATTATTGATTTCATATCAAGCTGTGGTGCAATACTTTCCTTCCATAAGCACTGTGTTATTAAAGGTTACGCGTTACTCTAGGAACTCTCTGCAAAACAAAAACATAATGTGCTCGGAAAATGAATTCTCTGGCACAAACACCTCGTGTCACGGTGAATATACTCCCATGGAAAGTTTACGTAGTTTATATTATTTAAAGGTGGCGGCACTTGCTTATTAGAAAAATGAAAATCCCATATTACCTCAGTACCCCTACTTCCCCTATAGCTCATATGCCATTGCGTAGTGTTATAAAGTCTAACACGTGTTGCTATTGTCGGTGACCAGTTGGCCAGTGGTGAACGTCACAACGAAGGGTGAAAGGGTGAATACCGAACGCTACGATATCGCCAGCAAATTAAGACAAACTGAAACTGGGTCTGTCTATCTGTCTACGGACTTGCACCGCCAACTGTTCAAGTTCCAGAATTCCTGACATTGGCGGAACACTTCGTACGGAGCTAGGCACAGCGCGTAAACACCATGACGTCGTCTTCAGGCGCAACAGATGATCACACCGCTACCGGAAGTGACGCGTGAAGGCACTGCACGGTTGAGGTTGTCCTACAGTCAAGTCTCAAGACTACTCGTCGGCAGGGACGCCCACATTTCTGAAGTAAGCCCAACAAAGCCATCCGAAGTTTATAGCTAATTTACAACTGTGTAAGCATATTTGCAGAAGTGCGTATGTTCAAGATGATGATATTATTAGAATGTTTGTATGTAACCGGTAAAGTTATTTAAACGATAATCGGCGAATCATAGGTGAATTGCAATCATATGTGATCTTTCATTTCAGATGCCTCATGCGTGCTTCCGGTTTGACCGATCGTTGTTGCTGCTGCAGACGCGTTGGTACTAAGGATGTTTCTTAATTCTTGTTTAGCTTTATGATCAGGAGCTGCCCCGGAAATCCGGGGAACCTCCGGCGAGATGCACAAGTGTACGGTGTTACCGAACGTTTATGATTTATCCAGACAGACGACTGCCGTGGACGTGACGACGTAGACCTGTTGCGGATTTGTTTTTATTAATATTTATTGTTATTTGACATTTTATTTCAACTACGATTGTTAGTATTACATTTGCTCAGTGCATGTTTCGGAGGAACCCAAGCGCGAGCGAGACGATCGAGTTGCACCGATCGACAAATGTCACCAGCAACGCAACTTAAACACCGTCACCGGCATGGGCCAATGACACTCGATTGACTCGAAACACCCATCGTCGACGCCGATCGAAGTGAACGTTACGCGATCGACGCCGATCGAGGCGAACATCATAATGAACGAACGATCTCGGACGAACGGGCGGACGTCAGAAAACGTACGTCTTCGACGCAGATGGAGACGAAGACTATACGATGAACGTTACGCGATCGATGCCGGGAATATTTGACGAAGTCGGTGCAAAACGTTTGATTGCGAAACTATGCGTTGTCATGGTGATTATTACGTTGGCGTATTTAAACGACATGCAAGGAGGACTTGCATATCGTTTCTGCTTAGTTATTTTTCAATAAAGTTGTTGTCATACCTGTATACCAATACATCTGTTATACATTCAATGTATCTGTTTTTGTGGCACATTCAATCAGTCAATTAATCAACCAATCGATCAGGTATCCACCTTGACACTTTTCCCCGCATAAATGCATATTGTGTACAGGGATGAGTGTCAATGTGGATGGAAGCCTTCATAACGGAAAGAAGACGGAGATTATTAGTAAATAGAAGTCCATCAGAGTGATCAGAAGTGACAAGTGGTATACCCCAGGGAAGCATCCTCGGCCCCATTCTCTCCATACTCTTCATAAACGACCTGCTAGATGGAATTGATAGCGAACTTAGATATTTGCTGATGAAACCAAAGTTTACAGAGATGTGGAATGGATGAACGTATCTTACAAGAAAGCGTCAACAAACTAACGCCATGATCCGAGAAATGGCAGCTACACTTCAACCAAATAAAATGTTAAAATTTGATATATGGCAAGCCAAATATGACTCGACGTACACCATGACAAACACATACGGAGGAGTGACAACACCAAAGACATGAGAAGACCTAGGAGCCACTTTCGATTGTTCATTGAAATTTCGCCATTTAAACATATGGAGTTCACCATCTTCACGTTACTATACAGCGTTAGTGAGACCACATTTAGACTATGCCGACTCCATTTGGAACCCACACTATGCAATAGACATAAACTCACTAGAAAACGCGCAACGTAGAGCCACCAAGCTGGTTCAAGAACTCAGAAACTTAGAATACACAGACCGACTGAAACATCTTAACTTGCCATCCCTGGGATACCGATGCAGGAGAGGAGATATGATCCAAGCATACAGGATACTACATCGCATCGATGACATAAACAAAGAAGATTTCTTCACAATTAACGCTCAAAGCACACGCGGCCACAAAGGGAAATTATACAAGACACCTCGCAACGCGTATTCCAGGACAAGAATATACATATATATATATATATATATATATATATATATATATATATATATATATATATATATATATATATATATATATATATATATATATATACATATATATATATATATATATATATATATATATATATATATATATATATATATATATATATATATATATATATATATATATATATATATATATATATATATATATATATATATATATATATATATATATATATATATATATATATATATATATATATATATATATATATATATATATATGTATATATATATATATATATATATATATATATATATATATATATATGTATATATATATATATATGTATATGTATATGTATATATATATATATGTATATATATATATATATATATATATATATATATATATATATATATATATATATATATATATATATATGATATATATATATATATATATATATATATATATATATATATATATATATATATATATATATATATATATATATATATATATATATATATATATATATATATATATATATATATATATATATATATATATATATATATATATATATATATATATATATATATATATATATATATATATATATGTATATATATATATATATATATATATATATATATATATATATATATATATATATATATATATATATATATATATATATATATATATATATATATATATATGTGTGTATGTGTGTTTTTATTTAACCAACATGCATATCACTTTTTTCCTTTGTCCCGCTTTTTGGCCGAAACGTCCAGCTTTTTTGTAATTTTCAAGAAAACAAGCAAAATACACAGTAAAATCAACCTATATGTTGCCAACGACGGCATTCTAGGCACGTTATTTCTTTGGTCTAAAGTGATTCGACGTTCTCTTGCGCGTGTGTTCAGCGCGAACGAGAACAAAGTGAAACCACGAAAACCGATGTCGATGACAGTTGTTTGGTGAAGGATTTTTCCCGCATTTCATGAGCACTTTCCCGTTTTTTTACGACACTTTCCCGCTTTTACATGAGCACATGTATTGACACCTATGTAATATTTCGTTATGTTACAATAATGCAACTTAAAATATTCTGTTGAAACGATTAAATAACCATTTTCCGTCGCCTTTTGGGATAATCCGCTATTTACAATGGGCATTTGTTATAATTCCTACAGTATCGCCACCTGGTGTGTAGCTGAGTGAAACACCTTATTCCACTAGTGGGCGCCATCGGACATTCGTTGTTCCAAGTGCACGCAATAATAATGGTAATTATAATAGTAATAATAATAATAACATATTAGGGCCTACAATGTATTATAGAAGTATTATTTATTTCATATTAGTATTATCGATTCCAATGGGTGACGAGACATAGAATAATTGATAAAATAAAAAAAAAAAACAATAATTATAATTTTATCTTGTTACCATATGGTACTGCAATGCATTTGATAATATTGCAAATACTATGTTGCACATTTCAGTAAGTAATTGCGAATGTTTGCCAATAATTCGTAATACGGGGCAGGTACGTCGGGCCGGGGCTGATTTCTAATTTTTTTGGTAAAAACAGGCATGCGGGGTATGGCAGGAAATTGTGTTTCTGGGTATCCTCGTTGGTTCGCAGATCAAACAAATTAAGCACAATTTGTGGGACTTATTAATTGAACTTACATACATTTTAGATACATGGTTTCTCTGGAATGAAACCCTTTAGTGCATATACAATACGATAAAAACCTCTAAAGCGACCACACACGTTTTCGCGGGAATAAATCCGGGAAAAATAAATGTCTGAACATGCTTACCAAAATTCCGAACCGTGTGCAACTTTAACACGGACACCCATGGCCGTAGGAGCTGGACAAAACATGTAGCCACAGTGTAAGACCTAACAATAATAGCTTCTGAGATTGTATGGAGTTGTAAGCTAAATATAAATTTAGCATAATATATTCCCACTTTTATTACAGATGTTTTATGTTATCCGGGGTGACTATGGCCCATCTCAAATGGCGGGGTGATTTTGTTTTAAAAAAACAATTCTCAAATTCACTAGAAAATGAATGTAGCATCTAATTATAATCCACCGTGAGTACGCCCGCCCGCCCGCCCGCCCGCCCGCCCGCCCGCCCAAATACACTGCTTTACGGCCTACGCATCAGCTAGCTCATAATATTCACGGAGATGTATGTGCACACAAACCGTTAACAAGTAGACTGTGAAAGTTTATCATATTACGGTGTTTTCTATAAAATAGCGCTGTGTTAAACTTGTCAATGGATCCACGTGAACTTACCGAAGCTAAGCTAGCACGTCGCTCTATAAGGCGTGCAAAAACCAAGCACTAATGTAGCTTAATAAAGATAACATAATGTCATGCACAACAGAAAAAAAAGTTGCTGTTATCCAACACACTGCAATGAACGATTCATCGTCCCGAAAAGCTTTTATCACTTACGATTTTTTCAGCTATAAAGATTCTGTCTGCATGACGGCCAACAATGATGCCGTTTCATCTCACAAAATGTGTCTTGTGGTCGAGGTAATTTAGCTCTGGTGGGAATAATACGTTATTTTTTATAATGCATATGAATTATATAATTAAAGGATCCTCCTCAATTCGATTTTTTCGCTAGTCTCATTTCAAATACATTTTGCGAAAAATCAAACATACCTAGTCTCCATTGCAACATGCTGGCTCGTTTGTGCAACTTTTATGTGTAGTGTTTGAGAAATCATCACACAAACTATTAAATTGGTTAATGTTTGATCAAACATTAAATCAAGTGAAAATGGAAACACTGAAAACTATCGAATTTCACCCTTTGGGAAATGTCGTACTTTGTCGTGTGATCGGCGAGAGGATGGAAGTCACGCCCATGATCCCCACTCACCCGCACAGTGTTTACTGTTTTGGATATCCACTATTTCAAGCCTTACAAGGTCTAACGACTGAAGTCAATTCTTTCGATGATTTTAAAAAATGCGTATTTTTTCAATAAATTGACTGCGGATGTTACTTAGTCTATTCACACTCTACACATTTGGACATCAACGAACCGGATTTGTGATAGGCTGCGTCATCAGTTGAGGGTGGATTTTTAAGAGGACGATGCCGTCTCCCCGCACCTACTTTCACTCAGCAGTAGCACTGTAGGGTCTAGGTATATATCAGAGCAGGTCAAACTTTCTACAGATGACGGAAGGGTACAGACCACAGTTTTTTCCCATTGGTGTTACGTTTTGCATGATTGTATATAGAACACGTGACCATCAAATCAATATAAAACATCATGCCATCCACTAGCAATATATGTCACATGCTGAACAGTTTGGTGAAAATCACTTAGCTTCAGCGCTTGTAATCATGTCGCAAACGCACTTGCCCTCAAAATTACCAGATTTCGCAGAAAATTTTAATACCCCTACGGTGCATAGAAATTTTCGCCACCATTTTGTTGACACGTCGGCATTATGCAACATGTCACTGCCCATTTAAAGGTCAGACATTTTAAACGTTTCAGTTTTCCTTGCTGAATATACTGTTACCTCGATCGCGTGGCAACAAAATCATTGACATCGGCTAACTTACATGTGACAGTACTTGTGACAATGTCCCACGTTTGTATGTTAGAAATGTCCTCATCTGAGGAACAAGTGCAGGTGTGCATCACCTCGCGGTGTCTTGACAATTAATTCTGACTTGATCACTCAAAAATCCGACTAAAATAAAGAGCGGTGCCCGGGCAAATGATGGATACCCCTGGATCCTGCCATGGGTCCCAGGTCTCATGGCAATTAACTTTTTTGTGCACTGGACCAAATTACGACATCCCGGCGGGCTAAAGTCACCACGGTTGGCTCTTATACTGTTATCATATTATCATTGTAAATAATCAAATACTTATAACATTTTAATACATGGTGTAGGGTCCCAGCTTATAATATGCAGTTGCTATGCCAGTAGACAACATTCTTATTCAACATACACATATATGTAAATAATCTGGGATAAAAAATGGGCCAAAGTCACCCCACGGCCAATGGCAATGCAGTTTAGGGCACGTACTGTTTTAGTTTTATCGGCAATGCGAGATTTTCACACCCTTTTCCACTAAAAACAACCGTTTTCGGGTCTCGAGCCCCGTTTTCGTCCTGTGAAAGAAACAATTCTTTCTCTCGTTTTTTTAATGAACTTGTGCCCCCAGAAATGTCATGACTGCCCTCGGGCCCATTCGCAACACTGGACGAAGGTTTTGCCCACGACAAGTCCCTGAATTAGGTTAAACAGCAAGGGCTTGTGGGATATGTGTATTTAGGTATCCAAAATGGCGCTGCCCATCTACGATTCCCGAAGTTTTTAAGGTAAGGTTTTATCGTTTTGTTCAGTTTATTCTGTAGTTATTCTCATAATGGTGACTTCATAGAGGACACAAACGATGTAACTTGGTAAAGCACGACAATTCCGTGCTTCGTTATCGTTTGACTATCGCTCTAAACTGCACGATTTGGAATCGAATAGTGAATAGATGAACTTCGCCGCTTCGGACAACTGCCCAAGCCTGGCTGGATGAGAATCTGCTTGCGACGAAAATCATGGTTCTTTAATCGTCAAGCAAAATTTCTACGCCTGCATTTGGGTACTGCATTTTTATATTCATGACTTTTAATAATATGCGAAGTTCCGACGCTTACTGTTCATTATGATACTGACGATGCTATTCATTATTATTTTGTATTATTGGTCAAATTCGAGCTGCTTAAAATATAATATGCCGTTTTAAAAAATCTTAGACACTTGCACAAGAGATCGATATACAATTTCACTACCAATTACTTCATCAGTTCAATTCAAAAAATTTTGTTTAGAAAAGGTGTTTTGAGTGAAATATGTATGATAATTGAATGCTGACTACAGATCCCATGAAATGAGGCTATCGCTTAAAGTAAAATTATATATTCTGCATTTTCGAAAAAGCCTTGCTGTAAGATGCATTAAATGTACAAACACCACGGGTCCATTCGTTAACTTTGATGTGATGATTATGAATAGTTCCATACATGTTCGACCATTAAAGTAAAATATGGTGTATTTACATCAAGGCTACCAACATCACTAATGTGGTGCGGTAGAACGGGTGTCGGATGTTTCGGCCCATAACGGGTTCGGACCATGGGCCGAACCATCCAGCGGCACGACCAGTGAATCGGGAAGTGTTTTCGCTCGCATGGGCCGAACCATCCATGTATGCACCCGGTGCCAATGGGCTCCATGGGCCAAAACGACTAAATTGTAACTGTTTGTTTGTAATTGTGTTTTCGAACCAATATTACTTATTTATTACGTTTGCTAGTTTCATCTGTTTGCTTGTTTTAGCAAAATGTTCTACGCTACATTATTATTGTTTTCAAACCAATTGTATATTATGTTCGCTATTTTCGCTAAATTATTAAAGTAATATTGAAAAACATACACATGCGCTAAGAACTGAAAGTTTTTGTTATTAAACATTGTGTTTAATCATCGAATAATACTGGTAGTATTTTATTCCATAGATGATACAAAATATACCTATTAAACATACAAACAAAAAAGTAAAAAATGTGTCGATATTAGTCATTCGGTTGACAACCTAAAATTGTAAAGTCAGTATTAATTAATAATAATAATATATATATATACAGTGCTGTTACACATTTAACCTTTGCCTGTGGAATATTGAAAACAATCTTCAAACGCAACCATCAGTCATCCCAAAATATGTTTACGCAGTCCAGCAACACAACGCCAGAAACAGTGGAGTCTTGTTTATCCGCACACTTTGGTTCCCAATGATGTTGGCCGGATAAACGAATCTTGCTAATTAATGAAACAATTTATCCAATTGAGAGAAAAATAAAACAATGCGCATTCCAAGTAGTGGCGGGTCAGATAGCGGATGATGCCATCGTCCATAGGTTGAATGTGTGACGTGGTGCCGGGCTGTAGACATTGAACAGTGATGGAATTTCTTTCTTTATTAACAACTACCAATACATAATTTTCCAACACTTCTACAACATGATATATATATATATATATATATATATATATATATACACACACATGCACGGGTGCACACGCACCACACACAATTCAAACTCAAAAAAAAACTAGTCTGGATATGTCAAGATAACAATTTCACCGTATTTCAGTTTGGATCATTATTTTATTATATCAACCGCTTTCTGTTATTTTATTTATATTGTGCTACAATTCTATAAATAGTTCTAGATTATTATTATTATATTAGCGTGTGAGCGTATGTTTGTGCGCAATCATTGTTTACTTATCGATTCAAGCCGTGGGCCGAAACGACTATTCTTAGATTTCCGCTACTAGAGTGGGCCGAATCAACCGTCGCTGAATTCAATAGTGACAGTGAAGTGGGCCGAACCATCCATCTACGTGGGCCGAATCAACTAGGCCGAACCATCTGTCGGCGTGGGCCGAACCCGTCATGGGCCGAACCATCCGGGACCCCAGTAGAACTGCCATAGATCTAGTGATCATTGTCCTTATGAAATACCAAAATATGTCTCAAAACTGTTTGTGCCATTTTTCTTCAAAACAATTACATGTAACTTTGTTGGACAATGACTGACGTATTCAACTAGTGATGCATGGTGGTTGCGTGGTAGAGCGTCAGATTTTTCAGTCGAAGGGACCTGGGTTCAAAATCATCTCTGCCGTTTCGAAGCTTGGGCAACTTCATTTACCCCACTTTGCCTGTGTCTTTCAGAAGAGACAGGAAAGCTGTTGGTCCCTTCTATATGGTGCCTATGCCAGGGAAGTAAAAGACGCCACGCAGGGAAATGGAAAATACCTGCTGTAGACTCTAATTCAACAGAAGGAAAACTCTGAAAATAAACTACTCCTATGTTAGCTCAAAACAGGGCTGTTTGGAGTTAAATGTCATAAGTAACTCATAAGTGATGTCTGTAATGCGATGTCAGCAAGATACACAAATGGATTGAATTTAGGAGTGGCTCGAGTTTGACGCCGGTGACTTTGTCTTATCTTATGAGTTTATGAAGTTTATCATGTATTTATGACCAAACTGCCCACCTCACAGGTTGAGTATTTCCATTTCCATCAGCTTAGACACAGATGGTGTTAATGCAGTGTTAAAATGCAGACATTTAAATAAAGGTAAAGATGCATTTCAGCACTGACTTTATTTGTATTTATAACACCTTAGACTTCTCAGTTGGTTAAAAATAACATCCTTGCAAAAATGTTGCTATAATGATTTCATCCTTATATGCCCTGTATCCCTATATGCCCTGTATCCTTATATGCCCTGTATCCCTATATGCCCTGTATCCTTATATGCCCTGTATCCCTATATGCCCTGTATCCTTATATGCCCTGTATCCCTATATGCCCTGTATCCCTATATGCCCTATATTCAACATAATAAATGTACAGTACACTTGAAAAAAAAATGGGGCCATGACCAATATCAAGGAATCTGTTCTTCTCTGGGCAATGATGTAGCTGTTTGACACTAGTGGTGTCATTTGGTCACTAGTGTAGAAAACAACTGAAAAGTGGTGCCAACTGTTTACCACCAGATAGCAACACTTTTCAGTTGTTCCACACTAGTCAAATTAAATAATTATGGGTCCTGCTGATTAAAGAATGGGTGTACATTAATTAGGCATGTACACTTAATAGGTTGAGTATTGTATGTTTAAAAAAAAACATGATTAGGCATTGGAAATAAAATATGAGATCACTTTACTGCAATTAATGACATACCACTGCCAGTAAGTCTTCAAGTTTGAGGGTGAAATGTAATGTTTTTCACCGGTTGATTTATTGATCTGTTAAATTAAAGTACAACAGACATTTTAATTATATGAAACCTCCAACTAGCATCGTATCAGTTAACCAGTACAAATTACTGTACATTCCTCCAACTAGTATCGTATCAGTTAACCAGTACAAATTACTGTACATTCCTCCAACTAGTATCGTATCAGTTAACCAGTACAAATTACTGTACATTCCTTGAATGTCTCCAGTCATCTTGGGCCTGGTCATCATGTTTGTTTCCTGCTGGTGACAACAGCTAGTGACATTGTCAAACAAGGCACTAACAAAACAGTTTTCCAATGATGTATTGTGAGGGGCAATGGCGTGGTGGTTAGAACATAGGACTCTCAGTCGAGAGAATCCTGGTTAAATTCCTCTTGCTGCTGCTTGTAGCTTGGACAATTTTGTTCACTCCACATTGCTTCAGTTCACTGTGTAAATGAGTACCTGGCTATAGACAGTGGTGGATATGAGAACAAATAATGTTAATGCGCATTAATCGCAGCATGGCATGTTGGAATGAACAGGTATGCCATGGGGGTGAAGTGTAGGGTAAAGCACTTCAAGGGGTTCAAATCACAGAATACCACGCTAAATAAGAACGCACCTTTATCTTTTTATGCATTTTCTTGATTCCCAATGTTCCACATATCCACACACATGGATATCTTTACAATGGTACAGTTGAAAGTTTCCCATACGTATATTGCATGCGTGAAAATGTCTTTTGCATGGATTGCATTATCAGGCAAATAAATTTAAATACAAGATTTAACAAGATTGCCATCCCAAACAACAAGTTCCAGATGGCAAGTGGACAAGGAAGCCATTGGCTTATCGAGAGTCCAACAATTTTATCATCTGTGTGTAGCCCGCCCTTATCATATATCTGTCAATTCTATTTTTAAACATATTCACACTACTAGCATTAACACAATCATTTGACAGTTTGTTCCATTAATTTATCACCCTCTGTGAGAAAGAGTACTTTCTCATGTCCAACCTACACTGTTCCTTAACTAATGCTGCTTTGTGTCCTCTGGTTCTACTGCCTTCTTAAAAATTATAAGTTTGAAGAATATATTCCCATCAACATTCTCATAACCATTCACTATTTTAAACACTTCTATTTGGTCTCCTCTTAGTCGCCTGGTCTCTAGTGTTGTCAAACCACATTGTAATAAGCGGCTTTCATAACTAAGGTCTCTTAATTCTGGAATCATTTTAGTTGCTCTTCTTTGTATTCTTTCTAGCTTGTCTATGTCCTTCTTACTATACGGCCTCCATGCTTGAATACAATATTCCAAATGTGGTCTAACTATTGCTTTGTACAGGGGTACAATTAGCTGTTTCTCCTTGTACGTGATAGTTTTCCTAATTAGCCCTAGAATTTGATTTCCGTTCGAAGCAGCAATCCCACATTGCTCTGAAACTTTCATATCAGCACTAAATGTTACACCTAACTCCTTTTCTTGTGTGGTTCTACCTAGTACAGCATCCCCCATGTTATATTCTTCATCCATGTTTCCATGTGTATGCATTTATACTTCCCAAAATTGAATAACATTTGCAATTTTTTTATCATTTAACTAATTTATCTAGATCATCCTGTAAACTTTGTTTATCTGTAACATTAGTAACCTTTCTGAATACTTTTGTGTCATCTGCAAATTTAAGTACTTTGCTAGATATGTCATCTTCCAAATCAGTTATATATATTAAAAATAATATAGGGCCTAATACTGATCCCTATGGTACCCTACTCAGAACAGATTTCCAGTTTGAAATCTCACCATCTACTATTACTCTCTGTCTTCTGTGTGTAAGCCACTTTTTTGTCCAGTTGATTACCTCATTACCTATGCCATGGGCTTTTAGTTTAAGTAACAATCTTTGATGTGGCACTTTATCGAAAGCTTTCTGAAAATCTAAGTAGACAACATCCACTGGTGACCCGTCATCTACCCACTTTGTAATTTCTTCCAAAAAACAAGAGATTGGTTAGACATGACCTTGCTTTTATGAACCCATATTGAGATGTATTTATTAATTTATGTTTTACAAGGAATTCCACCATGTGGTCTCTAATTAATGTTTCGAGTAATTTACAAACAACTGATGTTAAACTCACTGGTCTGTAATTTTCTGGTTTTTTCCTCGATCCTTTCTTAAATAGGGGTGTAATGTTTGCTTATTTCCATTTTGCAGGAACTATTCCTTCTTCTAGTGACAAGTTAAACACTTTTGCACGTGGTATACTAATTTGCTCAACAATTTCCTTAAGCAGTTTTGGTGGTATCCCATCAACGCCAGGTGATTTATTATCTTTCATCTTCTTAATTATCTTTTCTATAATTTCAGGAGTTACAAATAACTGCCCCAAATGTTCTGATTTATTGCCCTCAAATTTAGTAAAGGAAGTGAGCTGATATCTTCTGTGGTAAAAACTGAGCTGAAATACTCATTCAGGACCTCTGCCATTTGAAACCCGTTTGAAATTATGTTTCCATTGTTGTTTTCAAGTGGTCCGACTTTATCTCGAACTTTCTGTTTACTCCTTACATAAGTATAGAAACTCTTGCTGTAATTTTTTATATTACCTGCCAATTTTTTTTCAAAGGTTGTTTTAGATTTTCTAACTTCAGTTGTAGCTAGGTTAAGTGCCTCTTTGTAGTTTGTGTAGTCTTCTACATTTCCAGTGTGTTTATATATCCTCCACAGCATCTGTTTGTGAGCAATTTTTTTAATAGCCTCTTTTGACAGGTGTTTCTTCCTGGACCTTTTCCCTTGTTTTCTTAATGGAAAAAATTTCTCAATAATGACCTCAATCTCATGTTTTAAACAAGTCCAGCATTCTGTTGCTGTCTTGTTCTTCAGCAAGTTATTCCAATCTATATTTGCTAGATATGTTCTCATCTCTTTATATTTACCTTTGTTGAAGTTCCTCCTCCATTGTTTTTTATATGTATTCCCTGTCTTTACTTTTATATTAAATTGGATTTGGTTATGGTCACTTGAACCCAAAGGTTCGTGTACTTTAACATTGTCAACTAATTCATTTTGAGAAGACAAAATTAAATCTAACACATTCCCACCTCTGGTTGGTTCCAAGACATATTGAGTAAGGAAACAATCCTGTATTAGAAGTAGAAACTGATGGTCATCACCTCCAGCACTCTCTAATGATTCCCATTGTATATGGCCATAGTTAAGATCACCCATTATAACACATTCCCCCTTGCTCACCTCCCTTATCGCCTTTTGTAATTTTACATCTTCCTCTTGTCCTATGTTAGGACTACGATAAACTACTCCTATTGTTAATGTTGAGTTCCTGGTAATTATGTTACACCAAATTGCTTCCACACAATCTGCTTCACTTTTCAGTGTTATTTCATATGCTTGGATAGATTCTTTAATATACAAAATTACTCCACCTCCCTTTCTTTCTCGTCTATCCTTCATAAACATTACATAGCCTGTCAGTGGTAACTCAGCATCTACTATATCTTTAGTTGCCCATGATTCTGTGATATATTGCTATTACATGAGGATCAATATCTGCTACCATAATGTCTAACTCACTTTTTTATTTACTGTGCTCCTGGCATTTAAGCATACACATTTAAGTTCATTGTCTGAAATTATTGGTGAACATTTCTTTGGATGTGTATTTGTAGTAGTACTCCTTTGAGTTTTCTCTGTCAGTTCCCCCTGCGCATCTAGTTTAAATAATTTATGGTACCTGTGCCCTCATCGACAACTCTGACAAACTCACACCCAAGAACTGCAGCACCCTTCCTTCCCTGTCAGATGAAGTCCATCTCTCGTGAAAAAGTCATCTCCTTACATACCTTCTGTACTTGTGTGTTGATCACCATCCTCCTACAGTTCCTATATTCCTCACTCCTGCCTCCCATTATTGGTAATATCCCCGACAATACAATCTGTCCAACTCGTGCCTCTTTAAGTGTCTTGATCAACCTCATGTACTTACCAACAATGGCTGACGTTCCATCCTTCTCGGCATTGTTCATTCCCACATGTACGAGAACAGCACCTCCCGTGCCACCACACATGATGTGTCCTGCCTTCGCTGCTATATCCTCTATTTTTGCCCCTGGTAGGCATACTGTTATATCATCTCCTCTGTTTACAATTTTATCCACTTTCCTAATGATGGAATCCCCCATAAATAGCCAGGCTTTCCTCACCTTCCCCTGTGATACTACATCAGCAAAGCTCCTTTCCTGTCGCACACTATGCCCCCTTTCCCTTCTATCATCAACCTGTACTATCTTACCACCTGGCACTCCCTCTCCACTCACCCGCTTACCTTTCTTTTGTTGCATACTCTGCCTCCTGTCATCTTTCTTCTTCTTACCAGCTTTCTCCCTCACATTGCCACTGCTCTCCTTGTTCTCACCACCTCTGCTCTCCTCGTTTTCATTACCTCTACTCTCCTCATTTTCACTACCTCTACTCTCTTCTTTTTCACCCTGCCCTGTCATCATCAAAATCATATGTCTTAACTCATTCACCTGCTCCTGCAGACATTTCACTGTCAGACACCCTCTACACACGAAATGGAAATCATCTGCCTGCACCTCTGCCCATGAATTTGCACACCCGGACTTTGCAAAATCTATCCAGCTGTCGCAGCTAGAGCATGTCAAATTGCACTTCGCCTTTGAATAGTCTACTAGCTCTATATGCTTTGTGCTGCAGGAACCTTGTCAAGTCCTGCAGGAGCTCTAAAGCATTGTTGGACACATTCAGACATGTCACATACAAATACATACATGGATGCACGCACGCACGCACACACACAAACACACACACACGTGTGGATATCAGTTAAATCCTAATCTGTGTGCACCAAGAGAGACCACAATATCCACTTGGATAACAATGTAGCTACAAAGTGATAAAGTGATAGTATTGTGGTTATATAGGAACAGGCAGCAAGAACAATCCTACTGCCTCATGACTTGATGATTGCAATCCATTGTGAGCACTGCATTCTATTGTCCAGTGTGACATGCCACACCGTATTGTTGACAGTCCTTGCAGGAACTTGCAGCATTACAGATTACCATGCCAAGCAGCTTATGCTCCTGATGGTTCACAGGGCATTCAAACAAACACTGCTGCGTGTGTTCTCTTGTAACTTCTAAGTCAGCTAAATTTGGCCTTATTGTGCACGATATGTATATTAATAATCACTGAGTTATTGATTCACGTGGTCAGGTTGTGTTGAATCCGCACTTAGTTGAAGTGGCTCTAACTGTTGCCTACTTGAATGGTGTCAATGCTGAGCAGACATCGGTGAGACTAATGACCCACCATAGTCAGTTGATCCAGCGAGAGATCTGTTTGTGTGGTCACTGAATGTCCCCCCCCCCCCGTCATCTGTTTGTTTGTGTGGTCACTGAATGTCCCTCCGTCATCTGTTTGTGTGGTCACTGAATGTCCCTCCGTCATCTGTTTGTCTGCAGACATGGAACTACTACCCGTTTTTGTTACTTTGACATTTTTGTTTACTGTGACCAATTATTGTAGTTATATGAATAGTGCTGTAGTTAGTGCCTAGCAATACTGAATGAATGTCTATATAATAGAGTAAACTGTGTTATGTCCACCCTCTAGTTTTGCCCATTTCCTGATCTAACAGCTAATGGATGGTAATACCAGGGTTCAATAGTAACAGTGGTCTGGTGGCCCAAATCTACCAAAAATGTTGTTGGATCACTAAGACCATCCTACGTGATGGTCCACCAAGACCCTCCTATGTAGTGGTCCACCAAGACCATCCTATGTAATGGTCCACCAAGACCCTCCTATGTCAGCCCTCTACATTAACTTTTTGTCTAGGAGCCAACCAAGACCCTCCTATGTGGTGGTCCGCTGAAAAAAATTAAGGCAGTAATTAAAAAAGTTATTGAATGTTGTTACTACCCAAAACCTAAATTTCTGTGCCTGGTTGTCATTCGTCATTCATTTGGAAACACTTGAACATGGTTGTCTTTTATACACTGACAACATGGGCAGCCCTTGACAACGTAGTGTTAACTTTGGCTAGCTAGTGTCATAGTTCTTGTCATTGTTCCATCATGGTCATACTACACAGGTTCTGCCACGCACCACTCTAATATTAGTGTGGACATTTCCACTTTTATGAAGGTACCGTGTTTGCCAGCATTGTCATCAGGCAACTGCATTTCCCCATGAACACTATGGCCACATCAGCTGGCACAACATATTAATATACGTAAGAATGAGAAGTTGAATGTAATAACAATTACGTTTGCCTTGCAGTTTGCATATTCTGTTGTCCAAGTTACAAAGGTACATCTATTTCACTAAAACCGATCTGGCCACCAGCAAATTTATCATTTTGATTTTAAAACAATAAAACTTTCATCTGCCATTTTGTTCGTGTTTACATAAACAATATAGTTTCATCATCACTGAATGGGCACACTGGAGAATGTCAACAGGGAACCATAAAACTGTGCAAGGTTGGGATCACTAAAATGGTGCAGAAGAAAGCAGAGAAAATTTATCGAAAATACGTTTCAAACTTTCAAACATTTATGGTGTAGTTTATTTTTACGGTCTAGTAAGCATGTATAACTCATGATGCCCACCAACAGTGGAGCGGGCGGCTTGACTTCATCATGATGTAAATAACTAGTTCGGTCTGTATCGCAAGCGTCTGAATCAACAATCGCATGGAACATATTGAATGCGTGCATTAAAGTATGAAATTGCATGAGGTGGTGACAAGTTTATTTATCAAAACATGCTAGGAAGAGTGGCAGGGGTGTGTACTAAAACATGCTAGGAAGATTGGCAGAGGTGTGTACTAAAACATGCTAGGAAGAGTGGCAGGGGTGTGTACTAAAACGTGCTAGGAAGATTGGCAGAGGTGTGTACTAAAACATGCTAGGAAGATTGGCAGAGGTGTGTACTAAAACATGCTAGGAAGAGTGGCAGGGGTGTGTACTAAAACAAGCTAGGAAGAGTGGCAGAGGTGTGTACTAAAACATGCTAGGAAGAGTGGCAGGGTTGTGTACTAAAACAAGCTAGGAAGAGTGGCAGGGTTGTGTACTAAAACATGCTAGGAAGAGTGGCAGGGGTGTGTACTAAAACATGCTAGGAAGAACGGCAGGGGTGTGTACTAAAACTAAGAACATACTGATTATTTCATCATTGCTTGTGTGTGCACACGATGGCTTCAATGTTCGTGTTGTCGAGAGTGCTCATACTTGAACATGGCAGTCCAATGTGTAAGCTACGATCAAGTTTGTGTACTTAGCGTTTGTTGTAATTCTAACTGTATTCTATCATTGGGGCAGGTCCCGGCTCTGTATCTTGTCCGTTCACCGGGGATTGGTAAGTGTTGGTCTGGTGGAGCTGTGGTATACCACGGCAGTCATGGATTCATAACATTCATTCCTAGTCATATCAACCACGGCAGTCATGGATTCATAACATTCATTCCTAGTCATATCAACCACGGCAGTCATGGTTTCATAACATTCATTCCTAGTCATATCAACCACGGCAGTCATGGATTCATAACATTCATTCCTAGTCATATCAACCACAGCAGTCATGGATTCATAACATTCATTCCTAGTCATATCAACCAAGGCACTCATGACTCTATCTCAAGTTGCAACAGTGATAATGGAGTTATGGCAGCTGTAATTCAGTACAGTGTAGTGTTGGGAATTGATAAAATTGTCATGATCAGTCATTGCCATTGGTTTATCTGACCGATCGATGATTGATCATAGAAGTTAATCAATGAGTTTGATAAATATCACTTTTCTGTTTATATTTGTGTAATAATATTTCAACTGAACAATAAACAAAAAGTTTGCTTCATTTGCGCTTTCATCATGTCGAGATATGTCCGTATGCGTGCGTGGTTCCCTCACCCGCCAGACCCAGTCGATTGGCAGTGGCGTTGTGTCGGGCATATTAGTTATTTTCTTGATAGCCTTTGTATTAATTTCTACATAAACATCACACCCTAATTAATTTTGAAAAAGTGACAGTGTGGTAAATGATTGTATTTTGGCCAATGTTTTCATATATCATAAATGTGTGTCTCTTACAATTCCCCAATAACAATATGATTATTATATGCATTTTGTTGTAGGGCAGATTCAATATAAGCCAATATTTTTTCTTCAATTTACATATTCTTTTGCGAAATCGATGCCTTTCCCCAGCTGTTCTTCCAGCCACTATTTCCATTCTAAAGACATCTGTGGTGTCCGTGTCCCGTCTTTGTTTTGACGTTGCTCTGCTTCTTTTCAGCACCACTTTTTTCAACCCATTGTGCCTTAATGTGGCCAAAATATTTAAATGTTTGACACTTGACAATATTATACTATTCTGATGTTAATTAAACCATTATATATTTTTTATGTATTATTAAAACTGGTGGCAAAATGCACATGTTTGCGTCTTTGCTCTTTTGTCGTGGTGATTCATGCGGCGACTTAAGCAACACCCACAACGTCCATGCACGTTCTTATGTGTGCCTCACATGCACGCACAGAGAAATGCAAAATCATTCATATATGCATCTATTTTTTCCTGCGCGGTCTCACTGCAGCTGCCGTTGCATGTTGGCAGTTCCTCAAGTCTCGCCTTGTGCATGCACAGCGTGTTGTGCGTGCTTCTTTCTTGCGGTGTCTGCTCAGGAAACGCCTCTGTGTTATGTGCATTTCTGATTAATATTTACACAGTCATCGATTTTTTGCACCTTTTGAGGTTGTTGCGGGCAGGTGTTGCTACGGAGCCAGGAGGTGGCTCATCACTTGGGTCTCCGTGGACTGGCTTGTTATGCCACTCAGTGATGGCAAGACACCACAAGATTACAACCAAGGATAGCTGGTGCAATTTTGTGGCCATTTTCATGGTGACAAAGTTGTACTTTTATATTGTCGCAATGGTCCGGAATGATAACTCTGCTTGATGAATTTAACTTAAAGCAAAATGCTTAAGCAATTACACAGTTGTAATCATTAAGGATTGTGTATATTGTATTGTAATCATTGTAATTGGCCCAGTCACTGTGTAATCCACAGGCACATGTCATCAACTATGATGTCTGTCTGATTCTGTCTCATGAGGATACTGTAGCTTAGTAGTGTTCTCATTATATCAATTCTCGCTCTCTAATTCTAGTACAGTCATTAACATTGTAGTATACAAAATGGTGTATGGTCATACTTGCATCATTGAAATCCTAATACAAATTATCCATGATACCATGCTATTTTTTGCAATACTATTATGTATTACGATTTTGTAATGAAGCCCAACCCTAACACCTATTAGTGGTCAAGTGTAGTATTTGAGAGTCGGTAGCCATCGATGGTGTTATTTTATTCATACATAAATGTTCGTATTTCAAAGGTTGTTTAGTAGTTCAACCCATAGCAGACACCTGTCTATAATAGATGTGTTTTATCAACTCGTAGCTCTCTCCTCCCCTCCCCTCCCCTCCCCTCCAAATTAAGAAATGTCAAGTGTGGGCACTTCCGCAGCTAGAGGGCCGGTTTGTGGGTCAACCAGTAATTTAGCTAGAGGAAGTGTTAAAGTTGTTGTCATAGTGTCAACACTTCTAATGGTGTCAGGAGTTCATACCCATGTTAAAAGGTCAGGCTAACGGGACAAAATTATGACAGTTACACACTTCACTCAACAACTGTAAAATGTAAGCTTTCAAAAGTGCTGTGTAATCTATGAAGTAGCGTCAGGTGTCAGCAATTCAGTGCATCTGAACATGTTTGAGATTGGTGAGAGATCTCAGACGAAAGAAGAACATGAAGTGTTTATATGCAAAATGCTTTATATCCAATTTGTACATTTCAAGATCATCAGTACTAGTACATTTGTGTACCACAAAGCCAGAAGCAGTATAGTGATCTATCTCCAAATCTTTGCTGGTAAATTTTTTTAAAACTTTTTTGTCTCCGCCAACAAAATTATCAATTAATTTATATCCTGTTTGTTAAAATTATTTAAATTATCAAACTCACCAATGAGTTTTTATAAAAAATTCTTTTTCAATCCAAGTTCTCATTTAGTTTAAGATGGCGTGCATGGGGAGGTATCACAGTCACTAGATCTCAGCAAGAACTCATTACGGACACACAGTTCCACATAAATCCATTGTCAAAGATCTTGAAGCGAGTTACTAGCGTGTCGCTGCTCCCACGGGCTCAAGACTCGCGTCACTGCCGCCTTGTTGCAATGCTATTGATTTGTGCTGGGGGAGTTGGTACATTTGTCATGCAAGGAGCGTGCATGCATACATGCGTGCATGCAAACATTTGTGGCAGTACTCGATGACTGAAAGAATTCAGAATGTCAATTATATAAATGTGAGGCATGGCATGGAGCAGAGCAGGGAATGTATGTACGAATTCATTCCAAACACAGGAAGAAACATGGTTGTTGAGCCAGTTTCAGCTAATCGCCATGGCGACACAAATTAGTTGGTCTTCATATTGTATTGACTGTGCAACCAATGATCATTAACTAAATTCATGCTACCACATAAAATCCTGTTTACTGACATGCCCATTGATTTCAAATGAGAAACATTTGCTTTGAAGATTGTGATGTATAACTAAATAACTCTTTGTGACGTTATGCTTCATTTAAATTAGGTTAATGACAAAGCATACGTTCCTAAAACTGAAATGTGGGAACAGCCATTTTGAAGAATGTATTAATTAATTTATGGCATATGCATTGTTTGTGTATTGTGGCCTACAATTATAAAATCAATCTACAGTATTTTTGGGTTTATATATATATATATATATATATATATATATATATTGTATATATAACCAATTGTTTGAGCAGCAATTGTGAAAAAGAACTATGGAGTAATCATCTCAGACTTTGGTTCTATTTAATATGATTCTACCAGGTGTCACCACTGTTCTGCTGCTACCACTTGCTGTTAGTCTGAAATTGGCATACAGATTGTTTGTTATGTATGCTTTATGTTCAATAATTTAAAAACATTACTGTGATATTTATACACTTTTTTCTTGACACAACTATGAAGTTAACTTTCTTTAGACGTTTCGACAACTTTCAGTTGTGTCCAGTTCTTGTTTTCAATGAAGGGCCCAAGACCTCATGATCAACAACGGACCCAAGACCTCATGATCAACAACGAACCAAGAACCTCATGATCAACAAGGGACTTCTTCCCTACTGTGTTATTTCTGTCCCTGTGGTTGTTTGCTGTGATCAGTATTAGCTTGATAGTGATAACCCGGCTCCTTCACACTGTCTGCAGTTGCCTTATCATCCCGTTCCTTGCCTCTGCCACTCTGTTGGGACTGGTTGTTTCTCTGGTCTGGCCAGATAGGGCCACAGCCAGAATATATTATGTACTTGACTCTGCTCTCCCCTTGCTGTGTAGTCTGTACAAAGTGGCTGGGCTGTAAGAGATAGCAGACAATTGTCGCACTCACACCTACTCTGTATTTGTAGTCCTAGCTCAGTGACTCTGTGGAGTTTTGTGTGTGCACGCACATGCATCCTTGCACATGATTTAGTGGTAGTGGTTGACTGCAGGCAGTCAGGATTTAATGGCAAATCAGTTTCATTAGAATTTATAAATTACATAATAGTACTTAGCAGAATATTAGGCTGCAGCAATGATAAGTCATCCATGTACGAACAAATAAATGAAATAACGTGTCCGTATGCAGTTCAGTGTGTTCACGATCGACTTTATCGCTTTTTCTACAAGAAAAATCATGCTAATTGCAACACCTAATAATTAATAGAAATATAACTATTGTGAACAGGAATTTGTCTATGAATCAGCAAGTGCAGTGTTTTGAATGGCATTAAGTTCGGCAAGAATTCAATTAAATGCTAACACTTGTCAGTCAAAAAATATATATTACATTTATTTCAGAAAGTAAAGAACAAGAAGTTTTATTTGACCCCTAAATTAGATTACACATACATATTTCTGTGTATAAATACAATACAAATTATACAAGTTAATACAAAAATAGTATACAAAACAAAAAGAAACGAGCCAATGACTGTCATAGGAGCCACTCATTTATATCAAATTATCTTTGGCCTCTTTGTTTTCCTTTTGTATACAAAGTGTATCTCTTTGTAATTATGGCTGTGCCTAAAATGTGTATAGCAATATGTGTTTCTGTAATACAGATGTGAATAATTTAATGCATAGTAATAGTATACTCAAATGTATGCATTGTTTGATATTTGTAAAACATGAGTACATACAGTTATATATAATGTATCCATCCATACAATATATATATTTTATTAGTTATGATGATTTTGCCGACATGTATAACAATTTGATACTGTACATGTGTCTTTATATCTTTGTAAGAAGTACTAATTTAAATAGTATGCAAAGCCTCGTAAACTGTGAATGAATATCTTTTCTACAACTAATTCTGTAGTTTGTGCCATTGCACATTGCACATTGCACATTCTCAATTCACTCCAAATCGAAGCCTCCAAAATGTCACATTAATCAGAATGTCTTTGTAGATTATGTTGTCAATCGGATTGTCTGCCTCCTTAGTATCACTAGTATGAAGTAAATTGGCGTAATATCCTTCCAAAAATGTCAAACTTTGTCCACCATCTTACATGGTGTTTCCCAGTAGTCCCCAAAATACTGACGTCATTAAATGTGAATCATTCAATATGCATCAATGTTACAAATGCCAGGGGCTTCCTTTGCATGTGCAGACTTCGCCTTTGCCAGCGATCTGTCGCTGGCAAGGAAGAAGTAGTTTCTCACAACTGTATTTCATATCGAACTAGCATAGATTAGTAAGTAATGTAATGTGCAACACCAATTAATACAGCCCAACCGGGCCGTAGTCAGCGGGGTGGGGCCGATAACTTGCACATTTTGAACAACTGAATCAATGGGAAGCATTTTGAATCAGCAGCCACCAATAAAAAAGCCTGAATTTTGAACACAGCTTGTGCACTGGTGACTTGTTATGTTTTTTTTCTGGATGTGGAGTGTAGCAAATTGTTCAGGGGAATGTTATGTGTTACTTTATTTGTAGTTTTGATCAGGTGCCACTCTTATCCTTGTGTAAAGCAGAGGTGGCATGTCTCCTGAAGAAGGAAATCTCCTTCTTGTTGACTAATTTTGTCATATCTCTGTCTCACATGTGTACAATTGTATACTGTATTTTATTCAGTATTTTGTAGTTTTATTTGAAATATGATAATTAAAATAAGTATTACACTTGTCCTTGCCCTTTTTTCAACAATTTTGTAGGTATGTAATGTTGTAATGGCATCGCTACGGTCTTCTATTATGTTTCTCTGTTATTTTTTTTAAATAAAAGATTCATTCATTCATTCATATCGCCTGCTTTTTCAAGTCATCTCTTTTTTATCACATACTTGCCACATCTGCAAATACTGCATAAAACATTTAGATAAAAAATGTATTTGTAATTTTACGTGGTTACATTTTCTATATAAAAAACACCAAAATTTATACCATGTCACCTGTGAGACTATTATTTAAAAAAATTACATAATTATGCAGGAGAGAGTCACCTTCCTTCAAAACCAATTAAATAAGCAAAAATTAATTACGATGAGTTAACACTAGTTAATAAGTTAAATAAGTAAACAGTCCTTAACTTGGCATGTCTGGTAAGGAATTATATACCTGTCTTTTCCTTTTACATCATATTGGATAAAGCAGCTGCATCCAGAGTGAATATCTCTGAAGGACACAATTCATCTCCAGAGAACTTTTTGTAATTCGTCTTGTGGGGAATGACTTGCAAGATTGTTATTGATTTTTAGGACATGTTTGCGCAACGTAGATAGTGTGTTTATCTTCGTGTAATAGGTGACTTCTATGATCTGTTACATTTTAATATAAACATGTGTTTTGGTGCTGCTGTAAACTCAGGACTGAAAGTTGATGTTTGTCAGTTGAAGTATTTGGTGATTTTATATAAGCTGCAAGAAATTAGTTATACAAATCAAACTGACGCATTTGTTAGCGTTTGACCATAGTCCCTGTTATCCTCTGAGACAACTAATGCCCTTGATTGTTGTGGTGTGGGATCTGGTCAAAATTCGATGAAAAAGGCAGTAATTGTTAGCTCTATATAACATGACATAGGCTATCCATACTTTCGCAAGTTAATCAGTCTATAAAGATCAAAGTCTATTCTATTGATAATTTTAACGAAAGTCTTATTAAGCCAACTGCGCATATTACTTAAGGCTGTGCACATATTACAGATTTTAGTATCAATGAACTTCATTTGCAGTGGGCTAAATCAATTGAGGGTGGGAGATTTAGCACAAACTACACTACACACTACGCCTTATCTGAGGGTGTCACTAAGCACACTCAACAAATAGTTCACATTACTTGCAGACAAAACTGTTGATGGCTTTCAATATTTTCACATCCCATTTCCCACTGCCTGAACCTAAGTCCCTACCCCGACAGATTTCCCTGTTTCCGGCCCCAGCTGCCCCCTCACTTTCCCCTCTGACATAAATAAACAAGAGTAGTCTGGGAAATGGATGGCAGATTGGTCGTTTATGACAAGCAATTTGCCAACACACGCCCTCTCACCTTGCCGCCCCTTCCTTGCCCTGACAGCTGAGGTCATTTGGCAGCTGGGGCTTCACAGTTGGGAATTCCTGCCGGATGCTTTATCCCTGCTGACAGGGGGAGTGACCTAGAGATGGAGAGCCGGCACACCACTGTTAAAAAGGGTTCCCACAGGTCATGGAAATCATGGAAAGTCATGGAATTTTACTAAAAGTCATGGAAAGGCACGCACACATGCACACAGATTTGTGAGCGAGGTAATCATGTTAATTATTATGACAAAACAAAGATGTAAACAATATCATGGAAAAGTCATAGAATTTTATGTTACAACAAACCTGTAGAAGTGGGGGCAGGGTGCAGCAGGGTAGTTCTTGTCACTTGCCTCCCTCACTAATTGGCCAGTCTGTGGCTTCTGGTTATTACTTTCTCACTGAATTCGGCATGATGTTTAATCGATCCTTACTACCGTACTTCTGGGCAGGCTGTCACTTTTTATATGATTTATGTGGGAATGGTGATAGTTGACTAATATTTCTATATATATGTGTGTATATATATATATATATATATATATATATATATATATATAAACTATTTTTAAAGTAACATGATAATAATTAAGTTATTGGACTTTTAGTAAAAAAAATTGTGTTGCGGACGGGACAGCCAAAATTGTTGCGGACAGGACATTTTGATAGTATAGGTAAAACCTGTCAATGAAGAACTGAAACACCACCAAATTAATTGCAAAAAAAAATATGATTATCATTACGCAGTACTTATGTGCATCATTAAAAATATAGAGTGTCAGAATAATTATAAAAATTAATAATAATTATGTGTACATTACATAATGTTGTCTTTGAGAAAAAAAGATGCAAAAAAGTTGTTTTCTTCTAAGGAGCAACAATGTGTTACTAAGGAGCAACAATGTGTTACTAAGGAGCAACAATGTGTTACTATCTTCTAAGTAGCAACAATGTGTTACTATCTTCTAAGGAGCAACAATGTGTTACTATCTTCTAAGGTGCAACAATGTGTTACTATCTTCTAAGGTGCAACAATGTGTTACTATCTTCTAAGGAGCAACAGTGTGTTACTATCTTCTAAGGAGCAACAATGTGTTACTATCTTCTAAGGAGCAACAATGTGTTACTATCTTCTAAGGAGCAACAATGTGTTACTATCTTCTAAGGAGCAACAATGTGTTACTATCTTCTAAGGTGCAACAATGTGTTACTATCTTCTAAGGTGCAACAATGTGTTACTATCTTCTAAGGAGCAACAATGTGTTACTATCTTCTAAGGTGCAACAATGTGTTACTATCTTCTAAAGAGCAACAATGTGTTACTATCTTCTAAGGAGCAACAATGCGTTACTATCTTTGGACATTGTAATACATCTGCAATAAAACGTATGAATAAAATAAATATATAATATGCATAACTCATTGAAATCACTTGTTTGCTTAATCAACATTGAAACTGTAAGGCGATGTTAAAAATTCTGTTTTTTAATCTGTTCACTCTACAGTGGTAAAGTTCCTCCATGGATATTAATTATGCTGCAATTATATATTTTAATAACTGCATTGAAACCTAATACTGTACATATCTAGTATTAATAAACATGCTGAAATACAATTTAAATGTTCTTAGTGTAAACTAGAAATAACTCAGAGGCACTAGTGACAAACAAGAACTAATTTATTGACATGAAATAGTTTCTTTCTACGTTGTGAAAAGTCAAATGAATACAGAAAGTTTAATCTGTTAACACTAACAGTGATAAGTATGTTATTATATAAACATTGGAACTGACAACATTAAAAAATCTTCATAGTCAACTCAGTATATAACATGAATGCAGAACAGGAGAAATGTCTAGTAATCCAGATGGATTACCAAGGTATTAAATTCAGTAATCCGTAAAAAAATTCTGGTAATCCACAAAATAACTACTGTACTTTAACGTGGTCCTGAGCCAAGCGTGTTTTAAAATCTTGTTATCATATTGTGCAATGCAATACAGTAAAGACACTTCTATAGTGCTAAAATGCTAAAATATGTCGCCACCTATCAGGCTACAAAACATTCCTACATCAAACAAGATCTGCTAGGTTTTGCAGGAAATGTTCGACTGCTATAACGTTGTCATTAAATTTTATACTTGTGTGATCAACATAAGAAAATATGTACTTCATTACGATTTTTCCATTAGAATCAACTCTGCATACCTCCCCAAAATCTGTATTATGCTATGTAACAGGTTTGAAGAGACATTCAGAAATTGAAAACAGTGGTCTAGCTTGGTATGCCTTGATGTTTGGGTGGGTTAATTAAGTACTATTCCCGTTGCTCTGTTAATCTCTATTACAAAGGATGATGTACACAACCTAAACAACTGCACTATTTTGGGACATCCTGTAATGAACATACTGAACTAAAATAGCGGCCTATACCCAGACTCTGCTTATATATCTAGTTATGCTGGTTTAGATTGAGGACATGAATAAACCTGTGTGGAAGGTTAACTCGATTGCCCCATCTGGAAAAGGTTACAGTACATCCTAGCTTATGTAACTCCATCCAGAGACTTTTTCCCATCACTCTAAAGCAGACAAGGAACTGCACCCATTCAGCTGAATAAACAAACAACCCACTATCTAGAGTTTTTACTGGAACCACAAATCTTGCAGCAAAGGCACCTCCATTTCTCAGATTCAACATTCAGGCACAGGGTAACGATCCATTCAGATTTCCCTTCAACGGCATTGGGCTGATGAAACTCCACACAACATCAATTGGGGGACCTGATCCTATCCAAATACCCACCATGGCCTGAAATAATAATCACCTGGACTGCTCTGTTGACAGCCCTCCACAAAGATGGATATTGCAGAACCTGGGAGCACCTACTGCCAGAACTAAACTCCTGGGAAAGAACTTTCACAATTCTGCACTAACAAACAGTCAGTGATTTACGAGACATTTAACTGGGCACATCGTCTTTTTTCTCCCTTTCCATTTGATATTGTCTCAAGTTACTTTAAAATGTGTGTATGCTGACTACGATGTATGTTATTTCCATCTGGAAATAAAGAATTGAATTGACTAGGTGATATGCCAGTTTCTTCCAGAATTCAGATTAAACATTCTGCATGGCTTGATTTTAACAGTAATCCCTTATTCCAAGCATAACGGATTTTCCTATGGATTACTAGCTAGACCTGTTGGCACAGAAATCTGTTCAGATTACCACTATATTCCAGTGTACCAGTATTTTTATGCGGTTTTGAAACCGGTCTTTTTATTCAGTTGAACCGGTATTTCATACAGCATGTTACATCTTCAACTGACAGTACTTGAAGCTTCCAAAACTACAAGTCACTACATTTGAACAAAAACACAACACATTCAACACATCATGGTGCACACTATTGTGCTACTTTCATGCGGAGTGCACGCATCCAGAAGAACAAGTTATATAAGTGTATCGATGGCCTGCTAATACAAGAACAAATTATATAAGTGTATCAATGGCCTGCAAATACAAGAACAAATTATATAAGTGTATCAATAGCCTGCTAATACAAAAACAAATTATATAGGTGTATCAATGGCCTGCTAATACAAGAACAAATTATATAAGTGTATCAATGGCCTGCAAGTGTATCAGTGGCCTGCTAATACAAGGTTGTCGAATGTCTAAGCATATTCTTTCAACAGTATGTTTTTTGAATGCACCAGAAAAAATATGCATACCATATGGCATAAAATATACAGTACGTACTTTATACTGTATAGAGCCATACAGTACACAATATTAGTCTTTTAGCAACCAAATGATACCAGATTCATGTTTTTTTATGATAATTATTAGTAAAGTTATTATGCAATTTAAATTACTCCAAATTGTGCGCACTGCTGAAGTATTCACCACATGCAGTGTTAACGAAATTGAGAACATTAATGACAATGATTACATTTTATAGTGTTTATAGCATTTCAAGCAAATCTCAGCATTATCTATGGCTGCAGCTGTCGCAATTCACATCTGCACTAAAGTAATTTAGTTCCACCAAGGTAGTTTTCACATGGTCGTCCATTTGCCATCAAATGCGGCGTTGGTTATCATGTGTCTAATTCCGGTTTATTAAAATGCTAATTTTTGTGATGTTCATTCACGTATGTGAATTCCCCATAGACATGGACCAGCAGACAAAGAACTGGGCTATTTGTGGCCCGGCCCGCCCATGAATCAGGTCTTGGCCATTGCTATAGCATTTCACTTGTGATTTGTGCTTTTATATTTGCTCATAAAAACTGTGCCAGCTGTCGCTCTAGCAAACAAAGCCAGTTTGAATTTAGAGCGCAGGACATTCCGTAACAACACCAGAGAGTGTGGAAGTCATGCTAATACCGAGATGTGATTCTACACGTTGAGATGGAATCCCTTTACTGACTTCGCATGACGCAGTTGGCGCAATCGGTAGTAGTCATTAATGGATGGAACGAAATCAAACAAAAGAACAACCAATTTTTAGTGACATGCATGTTTAAAGATGCAGGCGTCATACTGTGATTGATTGCGTAGCTAATTTGGAAGCGATGGAATTACAAAGCAGTATGCTCCTCCAATCTTCATTTAGTCCATCACAAATCAGTTTCCTCGATGTTCAGATTTTTAGCTTGTGATTACTTTACGTAATAATCACAGTCAGTTTTCTAAGATAATGCATATTTTCGTTCAAATCAGTGAAAGAATTGACTATGATTGTGATCGGGTAAATTACAAAAATGTGAATAACATTATGTTGTTATATATAGAGCCAGACAGTTTTTGCCATTTTTTCGCTTAATTTTGACTGGATCTGGTCAAAAGTAATCTAATAGTGTGTCTGATAATGTTAAGTGTGCAATATATATATAATATTATGTTAAGAAAAATGTACTCCTGTTTTCCAGAGGAATTTGTACATATTGGGGCACAATTTAGTATGAGCAGAATCACATTTAGTTTGTGAGACAACTAATTAAAATATTTTATTATTATTTAATTGGCAGTTTTTATTGCGAACTGGTTGTGCTTTCTATTACCAGTACCAAGAATAAATAATGAAATGGTACGTGTTTACACATGACCACGCACATGTGTGTTTACACATGAATGCACACATGTGTTCACACACGGCTGCACACTAGAATCCTTCATCGAGTGACCTTTGAGACAGGAAAGCTTAATCTAGAGGTAGGTGAAGCAAGCATGAAGAGCTGATTAAGATACAGGGTTATCAAATATTAATATGTCCAAGCATGCATTCCACTAAGATTGCTGTTTCTACTTTGCAGAGCGTCGTTCACATCCTGAGAATGGACACATGGTGGATGTTATTAGCAAGACGCGTTGACAACCTCATGAGGAGGACATTTCTCGTGCAATAGGACAACAGAAATCTGCCATCATTGCAGCATTGGAGGCAGTTGCAAGGTGAGGCATTATGGTTTTACATTTAATGATCCTCATCATCTTATCGAATGTATTTAAGTATCAAAAATGGGAATGTTCTCGTGGAAAATTAAAAGTCAACCTCCTCGGCTCAGCAATCTTTGGTTTTTAGCTGGTTCACATGTGTTGTTTTTAGCTGGTTCACACGTTTTTAGCTTGTTCACACATGTTGTTTTTACGGGTTGCCATTTTCATTTGTCATTCTCGTTCGTGGTGAACATTTGCATAAGAAATTGCAGTAATTGCCGTGACAACACTGCGTAGCTTCACATAGAAGTACTTTTGAATCGACCTTTTCGTTGACTGGGCCATGAACATGAACAACTACATACAGTGTTCACATGTTTACCAAAACAGTGGCAACATGAACAACTACATACAGTGTTCACATGTTTACCAAAACAGTGGCAACATGAACAACTACATACAGTGTTCACATGTTTACCAAAACAGTGGCAACATGAACAACTACATACAGTGATCACATGTTTACCAAAACAGTGGCAACATGAACAACTACATACAGTGATCACATGTTTACCAAAACAGTGGCAACATGAACAACTACATACAGTGATCACATGTTTACCAAAACAGTGGCAACATGAACAACTACATACAGTGATCACATGTTTACCAAAACAGTGGCAACATGAACAACTACATACAGTGATCACATGTTTACCATAACAGTGGCAACATGAACAACTACATAAGTAGTGATTATAACACTGACTCGGATATAGGGTAGTGTCGCACCGATTGCTACATATACGCTAGCGTTGGGTAATATGTTACCAATTCTCCGTAGTGATTACGAGGGTGCGCGTGCATGCGTGTATGCATGCGTGCGTGCGCACGCGCGCGTCAATCACTAGATGGCGCTACGGTTACTCTTCGATTACCGCTAGGGGGCTGCGCGCGCAACCGGATGTAGAAGTAGACCATGGGTGCAAATTTCGATGAGGTTTAATATACTATAAGGTACTACTTACATACAGTGATCACATGTTTACCAAAACAGTGGCAACATGAACAACTACATACAGTGATCACATGTTTACCAAAACAGTGGCAACATGAACAACTACATACAGTGATCACATGTTTACCAAAACAGTGGCAACATGAACAACTACATACAGTGTTCACATGTTTACCAAAACAGTGGCAACATGAACAACTACATACAGTGTTCACATGTTTACCAAAACAGTGGCAACATGAACAACTACATACAGTGATCGCATGTTTACCAAAACAGTGGCAACATGAACAACTACATACAGTGATCGCATGTTTACCAAAACAGTGGCAACATGAACAACTACATACAGTGATCGCATGTTTACCAAAACAGTGGCAACATGAACAACTACATACAGTGATCGCATGTTTACCAAAACAGTGGCAACATGAACAACTACATACACTGATCACATGTTTACCAAAACAGTGGCAACATGAACAACTACATACAGTGTTCGCATGTTTACCAAAACAGTGGCAACATGAACAACTACATACAGTGTTCACATGTTTACCAAAACAGTGGCAACATGAACAACTACATACAGTGATCACATGTTTACCAAAACATTGGCAACACGAACAACTACATACAGTGATCGCATGTTTACCAAAACAGTGGCAACTCAGTTTGTCACCTGACATCAGAAACTCTGACAACTGCGCCAGTTTTCCACGGCAGTTGAAGACCTATCTTTTCCGGCAGGTGTACGTATACCTGAGAGAACATTAATTTCATTTAATTAATTAATTATTATTTGAATCCGTTTTAATTACTCAATTCCATGTATAGTTATAGTTTTAGTGCCCTTAATTTTATTTATTATTTTAATTATGTAATTCCATGTACACTTTTTAGTTGTATTGCCTTTAATTTAATTGTATTTATTATCTTAGCTATACTTTTAGTTGTACATCCCTGTATTGCCTTTAATTTATTATTTTAGCTATTTAATTTGAAGTATACTTTTAGTTGTGTTATAGTGTATTAATATATATATATATATATATATATATATATATATATATATATAATTTGAAGTATACTTTTAGTTGTGTTATAGTGTATTAATATATATATATATATATATATATATATATATATAGAGAGAGAGAGAGAGAGAGAGGGAGGGAGAGAGGGAGAGAGAGTTGTGTTATAGTGTATTACTATATATATATATATATATATATATATATATATAGAGAGAGAGAGAGAGAGAGAGAGAGAGAGAGAGAGAGAGGGAGAGATGGTGAGGGAGGGTGAGGGAGAGGGAGAGAAAGAGAGAGCAGACCTATTCTTTCCAACACCAACTTGACTTCGAATAATAATAAATAAAATTAAATATTTTTCCATAATCACCTATTGCTCTATGGCGCTGTACAAGTCTAAAATTAATAATTATATATATTGTTGTTTTGCTATGTGCACAGCAATTGCTGAAAATATCTATGAGCAATTGGTAGATGAGGTTAAGGCAAGCAGCCACATCTTTGTGGTGTTCCATGGTAGTGGTGTCACAGCACAAAGGAGTGACACATTTAATTACCCAGATTTTATTAGCCAGAGGAGAGGCATTCTGCAGACATTGTGGTCAGCCATTCGGAAAATGTGTCTTCTTCAGTTGCTCGTAAATCAAAATCAAATTTTACTTAGTGTTCAACAGCGTGGAAAATGTCACTGGCTGCCCAGACAAGTACAAATTGATGTGGTCACAATGGCCAATGAAGACGGAAGGTTTAGGATGGCAGTAGTATCTAGAAGTGGGATGGAGTGAATGTGGACTGACAGACAAATAGTAGGGGAGAGAGGGCAGCTATTGTTGGAGTAACAACGGTAACGTTACAGTCCAGCAGTTGGAGTGATGTAAAAAAAAATTATATTTTGACAAGAACAAAAACTAGAAAACTAGAACAACTGTCAGAAAATCTGGAAGTATATTCGTAACTTCGTTGTTTTCTTTCTATCATGGTTCTTGTTCTTCCTTCTTTGGATCAAGATGTTTTAATAGATATAATTTGTTCAATATAACATGATTTTATGATAAATACGTTCAGACATTGTGCCTTTGAATTAGTTTGTGTATCCTTGGTTCACACTTGTCCACGACATTTCAGAAGTAAACAGGTTTTCCTATATGAAAAATAGGCTCTCGTTCATCATGCCAGGTGTGGAGAACATTTTACAGGTGTCATTTCCTTTGCTAACCACATGAGGGCAGTCATTTTGACCGCCCAGTGAGCTCGCTGCAATGAAACCATATAAACTCATGGAGTGCTGGCCATTTACAGGTCGTTTCTGTTGGCACTGCGGCCATAAATCCTCAATCTCTTGCTTTTTGTGCACTTCAGTTCATGCGCATTGTGTCATATAAATTGCACTACAGATTTTCCACAGGTGCAAAAATGATGTGACACCTGTGGTCGCTTATTATACATATACACGAAGATCTACTGTGATGTTTGTGGCAAATATTGTAATGGTACAGTTTATGGCAATACGATGTGTATGAAGATACAGTTTCATTCATTCGTTTGGCTTGACTGCGATACAGTAAATAAGAACTGGGTAAAATTAAATGTACAGTTAATGTTGTATGACATTGCTTTTCAAAACTTGATTATTGACATTAAACCGTGACTAATTTAGATGTGGGAACAATAATTTGTCAGTTGCTGACCAGGAACTAGGAGATGACTCGTTATGTATTGGTGTGTCTGTTTGACAACAATATGTACACTGATATCATTAAGTAGCACCAACTGTGCTCCAAACTAGTCAGTTATTTAATGTTGAAAATGCTAAACAGTTGTGAAAACTTGCACAATTTGTGAAAGTTATAATGTTGTTGTTTTCATTTTCATAAATATAATTCATAAAGTTTTTATGTCAAACCATGTTGGAAGGATTGAGCTATTAGTACATGCGTGCGTGCGTGCATGCGTACGTGCATGCGAATAAGTAGTGCAAGTGTAAAACTGATCCCTCTGGTATGGTTATGCTACGAACTATCAGTTGGTCTGCATAACAAAATTAATCGGTTGTAGTTGCTATCTCTCTAAAACGTGGTGAATTTTTATGCCTGGCAGCTGAGCTCACAATTGACTTTGATACTGTAGCTTTCTATAAATAGATCAGTATTAAAGGTGTCCTGCTGAGCAAATAATATGCCCTGTAACGTCAGTGGTAATTAATTCCAATGAGCAGGTGTGATCGCAATCAGCCACAAAGCACCAGTTGAACAAGTGAGGTAATTATTTTTAGGTAATTATTTTTGACAATTATGGACACTTATGAGGGTGTTCTGTGAGCCACGGACCACCTGCTGGCCCTACCAATCCTAGTTCCAGGCCATTGGCACTATTTTTTGTGTGGCATAATTGTTTCCATTCTCCCTGCCCATCTGTTCCTTTTTGTACTGGCTGGGAAACTCGGCAGAACCCACAAATTACAGCGTTCTTCCCAAACGGCGATTTCAAGTTTGGCTCAGACCACACGTGCACACACACACACACACACACACACACACACACACACACACACACACAGATACATGCATGCATGCATGCACGCACGCAAGCACGCACACACACCAACTCAGTTTTATGTGATATTCGATTATGACGTATAACTGCTTCATTTGTGTGAGGCAAACTGAAACGATTCATGTATTCAAGCGAAAATACGTTGTGAATGTGTAAGATATGATAAATCAATTAATCATGTTTATGTAATTTTTAGTCAGGTCATAACATCACTGAACAGAATGAAGACTGCCATTCAGTATTCCAGTGGTCCGCGTCATGATTTAATTTATGAAATCTTGCTATAGCATCCTTAGTTGCTAACTTTCAGGACTGTCAATTAGATTTTACCTTGAATTTGACTTCTGCAAGAGCAAACGAGAGTGCACAGTTGACCAGTAAGGGGGGAGCTTGATGGAGATAATCTCTCCAGGCTTGGAAATGCAGCCCTTATAAACATCCAGTTAGGCCTAACACCAATAATAAGCCATCGTTGTATTGTGGGGTAAGATATTTTCTGGAGAGAATGCAGAGACTAAACGGCTGTTTGTGTTTACTCATGGATTGTCTTTGTTGCCTGATATTGTGGCTAATTAGACATCCACAGTGTCCAAATTCCAAAAGTCTAGTGTTTCCCCACAGGCTTTTTGTGTGTACAGGCTGTGGCTGGTGTTTTGTTTGTGTGTTTATGGACTGTTATTTCTATGCTAGCTGGAAAGTTGACCCATCTTGTTGACTCCTTTAAAAAAGCGTAGATCTAAATTTGGATGCATATATATATATATATATATATATTTATGCATGCAAATTTAGATATATGCTATATATATATATATATATATATATATATATATATTTATGTTTATATGTGGTTTGTTTATGTGCTGGAAATTGGTTTGTTGTCACTGGTGTGACTAGATAGCCATGTTTAATTATTACATTTGATTGGATTTTCATATCAGAGTATTTTATGCTAATTGGAGGCAAATGTGTGATATAGTGGTTGAAAAATAAAGTTGACGGTGTGGCATTCATCTCCTCATGCCGTATGCTCTAAAGTCTCGATGGCATAGAAATAATAAAAGAAAGATAACGTTTCCTTTAAGATAACGTTTCCTTTCACAAAGATGATGCAGTCAACAATGTTGGTATTTGCCATTCATTACCAACCAAATTTTAAATTGTTTTTACGTACTTTCGAAGCTCTGCATTACCCCGAAAATGTTTTCAATATAAAATATAGTTCAAAGTTGGTTCTCCGATTTGAAAACTTTGTGCCTCTAGTACACAAATTTATGGCTTTCATGTTTGTAATTTCATGGACAGACGCTGTTACAAATGTGTAGGACATTTTAAAAGTTGTAAAACAAAACAGTGGATATAAAATAGTGGAAATAAAAATAGTGACTTGTCTCCAAGTTGCAGATTAGATTAGTTATTGCGTCATTGCTAACAGCACATGAATTTGAAGAATGCTCTATTTGAGGTACTGCATTTGCCATAAGTTCTGAAGTTCTGCATTTGCCATCAGTTCCGAGGTTCTGCATTTGTCATAAGTTCCAAGGTTCTGTAAACAAATAATAATGTTTTTTATTCAGACAAAAAGTCCATAGATATACATAAAATACATATATATATATATATATATATATACATACGTACATACATACATACATACATACATACATACATACACATGTATAATAAGTTTATTGTTTCAGACAATCAGCAGCTTGTTTATATAAAATATAAAATAAATATTTAAAAAAAAGTATGTCTAAAGATTATACAAGGATGCAATCCAGTGAATGTAGATGTACAAAAAGTGTCACAAATTGCAATGACCTGAATAATTGGATTCAATGACTTCTCAATTCTAGTCATTAAACTATAAATCACATTTCTGGTGACGCATTTACAAGAGTTGACATTGGCCGCAGCAAACATGTGGCTGGCTCTGAACCTCAGGCAGCCTATTTAAAATACTGTATGAGTTGTTATATGCCACTATAAAATGCTGGAAAACTGTTTTTCTATAATTCACCCATAAGGCACACATATGCACATTACTGAAGCAGGCTGTGGCTGCATTTGTCATAAGTTCTGAGGTTCTGCATTTGCCATAAGTACTGAGTACATGGTATTAAATAGTACTGTGTACATGGTATTAAATAAGTATTGTGTACATGGTATTAAATAGTACTGTGTACATGGTATTAAATAAGTATTGTGTACATGGTATTAAATAAGTACTGTGTACATGGTATTAAATATGTACTGTGTACATGGTATTAAATAAGTACTGTGTACGTGGTATTAAATATGTACTGTGTACAAGGTATTAAATATGTACTGTACATGGTATTAAATATGTACTGTGTACATGGTATTAAATATGTACTGTACATGGTATTAAATATGTACTGTGTACATGGTATTAAATATGTACTGTACATGGTATTAAATATGTACTGTGTACATGGTATTAAATATGTACTGTACATGGTATTAAATATGTACTGTGTACATGGTATTAAATATGTACTGTGTACATGGTATTAGATTTGTACTGTGTACATGGTATTAAATAAGTACTGTGTACATGGTATTAAATACATATTTCCGTGGTTTGCTCTGTAGTTAACCCACTTGAATGTATCTTTAAACCTTTTCAGATACATTTGTATGGAAGTTTTTTTGTGTTTCAAGGAACACTCTGAGTTGTGCGTCCTGTGGTTGACTAGCACAATGACGAGTGCAGCTGTTTTGTTGGTGCAAGATCTGACATGACAAAGGCACAGTTCTGTTTGACACCTAGCATACATGACAGCCCTTTAAGATGTGAGCAGGTTTACACCTTTGTAGGTATCCAGCTTAATGGAACATTGTTTGGCCTTTACAATGCAGGCTCATAGAGCACTGCAGTGCAAAGCCTTAGCACCTGCTGTGTAGTTATCCGCTCAGGTTCCCCTTTTGTTGGTTGCTATTAGACATGCTGGTTTGGCATTCCACTGTATGTGGACGAAGGCTCGACGCATTGTTACAATCCTCAATAGCTTGTGCGTAAGCACGCATGAATGTGCGGTGATATTCAAAGGCCAGCGCAGGTGTGTTGATCAGAGTAATTGTTCGGTTGTGGCGAATGGGCGAAGGCAAACATCGAGAGTATTACGTTGAGCACCTCACAATGTGTTGGATTTCTGTCATACAAACCATGGGTAAACACACACCAAAGACGTTTCTGTGCTACTGCAAACATTCTTGCACACTGGCTTCATGTGCCATGGAAACAGCTATTGACTGTGGAAATTGTGTATATAATAGGAGATGGGACAATGTTTGCTGTGACTAATGGCACAAGGAAAGACACCGTGCATGGCTTCAGTTGACAAATGGTAATCCTCCCACCTTTGGTTGATCAATGGCTGGAGTTGGTGCTCGTTATAGGTACTGCAATGTATCTTGTGGATGGAGAATATCAAATGGGGACCTCATAAATTGCCTGGATAACTTGCTTGGATCTTCAGCTTCTAAATAAGACTTTAGCCTTGTTATATCCTCCTGTATTCTACATTATTTATTGCCGTGAGAACATGGCTTTTGCATGTAAATTGTGGTATTTAAAATTTGAATCAGTATGTCTTCCAGACATAGCAGTGTTTTTGTGAAGGCGAGGATCGAAGAGAAAATCCTATAGAGATCAAGTGGACAAGGAAGCCATTGGCTTTAACCTTATCGAGAGTCACTTCAACTTTTCATCTATAACCTGTCCTTATGAGATATTATATCTGTAATTTTTGTAGACATATTTACACTGCTAGCATTTACACAATCAGTAAATAATTGGTTCTATCAAGTTCCAAAATTAATGCAGTGTGATGCTACAAATACTAACTTGTCTTGTTGTTTGGAATCCACAGTTTGCATCTAATACATTTAAAAAATAATTATAATACATTTTAGCTGAGTGGCACAAGCAGTCACAGACACAATGGTTCCAGCAGTTGTTGAATTGAATCATTTCAATGAAGCATCTGCCTAGTTGGAAATGAGTGAAATGGTGGAAGTGGTACATATTGAGATGTGTGTGTGCGGTGGACCATGAAAGTTGCAGATCATGCATGACATCGGTTGCCTGGTAACGGTAGTGTACATAAATTGTAGTCAATGTGGTGGAAGCAAACATGTGACTTTGTCTACTTTTGTGTGTTGCTTTCTGAGTAATATAAGTACAGTGGAACCTCGTTAATCCAGATACCTTTCTGAATAAAATAAGTACAATGGAACCTCTTTAATCCGGATACCTTTTTTCGCTGTTGTACATGTCCGGACTAACAAGTTTTCCAGATAAACGAATTATACAAATAACAGGGTATATTAGCATTAGTGGATTAACTATAGGTTCTACTGTATACAATTTTTAAAACCCATTCTCAATTCCTTGAATGGATAAATGATCTGGTTTCTCAGTTATTAATATTAAACATAATTACCTCTCAAGAAACTTTGTATTCGATCTGAATATTTCGACCACATCCCACAGTCTTCTTCAACAGACTGAAGTTACGGAAAGGTATCCAGATTAACGAGGTTCTATTGTACTTATATTATTCAGAAAGGTATTTGGATTAATGAGGTTCCATTGTACTTATATTATTCAGAAAGTGACACATAAAAGTAGACAAAGTCACATGTATGCTTCCACCGCATACACTAAGTGTTGTCAGTAGCCACAAACACTAAGTGTTGTCAGTAGCCACAGACACTAAGTGTTGTCAATAGCCACAGACACTAACTGTTGTCAGTAGCCACAGACACTAAGTGTTGTCAATAGCCACAGACACTAACTGTTGTCAGTAGCCACAGACACCTAGTGTTGTCAGTAGCCACAGACACTAAGTGTTATCAGTAGCCACAGACACTAAGTGTTGTTAGTAGCCACAGACGCTAAGTGTTGTCAGTAGCCACAGACACTAAGTAAGGGGAAAGAGTATAGGTTGTCCGTAGTATCATTGACACAGCTACAACCAGTGCCGTCACCTTTGTTATAACCTCTGTTTTGACAAGAGAGGTAGTACGGCACAGCTTAGCATTGGGTTTGGCAACTGTAAGAACCACATTGAAAGCCTCTCATCATAATAGATGCTTTAAACTGGTTATGGTAACTCCCGTTAGTGTCCTCTACCTCAGAGAAGTTCCACTTTGATTGCACTCCTAAATCTCAGACTGTCAGTACACTTGGTGGTGAACGGCAAGTGAGTAATTACTGTCACTGAATGCCCACAATCAGGACCAGTGGAGAGCTTTTGTTGATGGCCTATGCTCCCTGTGAACAAATGGGCCTAAGAAGAACATACTTCTTAGTGAATTAGCTATTAAACACTTTAAGTAGCCTACTTAATCAAACACCTTAGGGCCACCAGTGCTTTTTCTAATGTGGTTTAAATAATGCAGGGTTTCAGCAGATCACAGAAATCCTCAACAGTTATGGTCCTGCCATGATCATGGTTCTGTCATGATCATGGATGTCAACAATAACATTTTCAGGCCAGGAAGTTATGCCAATACTGAACAGTTAATTTGTTATTAATAAAAAAGTTATGTTGGTTAAGTTAGGTTCATGCGTACAGATAGATATGTGTAGTCAGAATCGACCAATATACGTGTTTGATATATTCGGGTGTTTTGGTTTACAGGATGTACCTTTAAACGAGCTTAAAAATGGTGTAAAGTATTGTGTGATAATTACGCCAACCACGATCACGTTTTTCCTGCAAGCTGTATGTCATAATCTAATAATTTTATTGCAGAGATAATCATGATTTAAACCTCATAATCAAAGTCCTCTTCACTGCCACTTTCACTGCTTTCAGCCTCCCTACTGTCTCTACAGTCTCTAAATTGCTGCTAAACTCCCAAAATTTGCCATTTTTGATTCCAAATTCACATAGTAACAAACTATGTTGTGAAGACACAGATAGAAGGAACCTCCTGATTGGCTTAAAAACTCAACCGTCAGAAAGAACAGTGGTCATTGGTTTGACAAAGTAGTACAACAATATAAACAAATTTATTTTTCAGCCAGTCAGCATATCCTATGTACAGTGCACACACGTCACAAGTCATGGCATAACACAATATTGAGGTATTGCCCATAGTCTGCATTGGTCATGGAAAGGCGTGGAATTTTACATTGCAAAAAAGATGCAATCTTCAGCAGAACAAAATGGCAGCTTCTGGAATGACAAACGATGACTTCACGGGTGCTTACTCGCTGTCAAAAGGGACTGCTAATTATTCCATATCGTAAACCATAATGGTTTCCATGTAGGCAGGCCTGACAAACGACTGATTAATTTCGGCTGACCTCCGTATCCGTGGTGATGTGTTTTTGTCACCCTGACAGAGCTTCATGCTTTGTCATTGAGCATAAAAAGAGTGAGTTACGGGTGGCCGATCACAGGCCTTTGTGCCGCTCACTGGCATTTGCCAAATGATTAATTTGCCGTTAGCATGGTGTGTTGTCATCTTCAGTGCAATGCAGATGTTCGTTTATTAGTGAAATATCTTGTTTTTGTCTCAGACACTTGAGACTCAGCAATGCATCCACATTGTTGAAGCTGGGTGAACTGTGTATTAATCTTGCAGTCGGTGACTGAGCTAGTCAGTTTCAAAGGTATGCTAAATAACAGTAGAAATGTAACTTTAAGAGCATTCAGTTATAAAATACACAGTCGCATGATTTCATCCATAGCCTGGGGCTAGGGATATCACAAAAATGAATCTTACGTTGGTTCACATTTTGAGGTTTTTGATTCAACAGGAAAATGTATTATTGTCCTTAAATATTTCATATTTTATATAACATTTTCAAGCTTCTGATTGCAAAAAAAAGCATAAAATTCTCATGACAGATACATACATGCACCTGTGTGTGTACATACATGTTATTGTATATATATATATATATATATATATATATATATATATATTATGTATGTGCGTGCGTGCGTGCGTGCGTGCGTGCGTGCGTGCGTGCGTGCGTACGTATTTACATTAGTACATGTATACATATTTGTATTTATATTAATATAACAGTTAAGTTTAATAGTTGTCTTATGACAAGTGTTCATGAATAATGATCAATTTGATCAATAAACCATGTCTTATGTTATCTAAATTAGATCATCGCACAGCTAGCTAAGCATCAAATGGAATTGGTAATCTTGACATTATCCGCTGTCCTAATCTACCACTGCAGGTTCTGGGCTGCTGTCTTGCTATGGAGCACACATCTGTACTGTTGGAATAATCTGCAAGGAGAAATCAGAATTTCAGATTGGCCAATCTATCATGTGATTTCATCAAATGATGCTGGCTCCAGCCAGGAGGGCTGATGTGGAGCCTCTAGCTCCAGATGGTTTTCATTTTCTCTCTTCTATCTGTTCTTCCTAAATGTAATCGTGTGCACAGTGTGTGATTGCATTAAAGTTAAAGTACTACAGACTCTCTTAGCAAGATTTCCATGTAACAGAAAAATGACAGATGCTATAAGGACAAAAAACAAGCAAATTGATAAGCCAAAGGGTTTGGAATTCCATAGTGTTTCACCTGAGTACCCCAATCAGATATTTGTCAACTATTGCTTCACTTATTCACACTGCAACTGTTTATATATAATCGACAAATAAATCGTATTTACACATACACACTTCCAATGACGACATAACTATTACTAGGCATCTATCATTTGGGTATGATTGTCTTCACAAAGCATATTTAGTTGGTAAAACGACTGACATGCCTAAAGTTCAGTGACACATACAAAGCACCCTCAGTAGCCAGCTGCAGTGCTCCTGCTGTGATCTTCCAGACCAGCCTCACCTGTACACTAAGTGTGCTAGGAGCTTCCATGACCTGCCGTTTTGGCAATTTGTCAGCACCAGTGGCAGTTATGTATTATAGCAGCGACTGGTGCAGGATCTGCTTGAGAAATCAATACAAAATGTAACTTGGTATTTTTCTCGGCTACTGCTGCGCTGTGATGCATTGCTAATGCGGCTGTTGTGTGGCACAAAGAGACGCAGTGAGTTATTGATGGCTCACCTCAGTATTTGAAACATTTTGTTACTCAGGATAAAGAACAGCCAGTGGGATGGCAAGTGCCTGGGCATTTCAACACTGCTGTCGCACATGAATTGGCATATTGCAGATATAGTCTGAAAAAGAATCCAATGTATCGTTTTAAACTCAATATTTTTTTATTTGAGTAATTCATTGTTCATTAGGCCAGTTATTTATTTTTAGGTTTACGATTTTTTTATAGTTATGTCTAACATCGGAGGAGGGGGGGGAAATGTTTTATTGCCACGTCAAACACCAGAGGGTGAAAAAGAGAGAAGAGAGATGAATGAAAAAAAGGGTTAATCAAGGCCAGTTGTATTTTAAAAGTTTTTGTATGGATTATTACAGTAGTGTTTCAGGTAACTGGGGTGGCTATTATATGCTTGTCTTGAATTGATTCATTTCAGTAATCAAATTTAAGATAAATTAACCATTTCTTCACAGATTGTAGATAAAATGTTATATAATATTCCTGATTAATGCAGTTTTGAGTTTTTCATTTATTTGGTTGGGTTACAATATTTTTTTTATTTGTAAATGTAAAAAAGTAGCCACAAAATTATATTGTTTTGAGAAAATCCCCAAAGAAATAAATGACATACATATAAGCATGAAAGTGTCACTGATAACTTTAAGATAGATTTTGGTTAGCATAAACGAACTACGTCTGCTACACCACCGTGAACGAATTAAGCAAAAGTTGAATGACAGCCTAAAGTGGCAGTGTATTTTTGACACAAATTTGGAAAAAGTCCTATATTTCATTTTGAAACTTTCATGACTTTGAAAACCACTTCTCTTACAGAACATTATTCACATGAATTTTGCACGAGACTGATCATTTGTATTTTGTATAAACAGTCGGAGAACAATGAATTGTCTGCTTAGTAATGCGGTACAACGCTACCGTGAAAGGTGTTCCCCACATTGTGAATATATTTTTTGTGAATATATTTTTTGGTGTCGTAATGCTTCTCGGCCATTCAATTTTTATGAGCATTTTGTTTTTCTGACATTAGATTTGTTTTAAAATAGATTATTCATAAAAAAATTGTCACATGAGAATGTTGGCGGGACATAAAAAACGCTTTTAATTTTTTTATTCCTCAAAATCTGGTCAGCGGATATGTAAAAGAAAAAAAACCATCTTATGACATTTAAAATATCTGCATCACAATAGTATGTTTTTGTTGTAGATTTATTTTTGACATTTCAATAAACATATTGGAATATGGGATATAATAAAACAGTTGTACTCTTTTTAGCTAGGGCTTATCTCCGAATAACAAAACAGGATTCAGCAATAACTTTTGCTCGTAAGTTAGCACCTTAGTTGAATTATTATAAAAGCCAAATAAATATATACCGGGTATGTTAAAATATTATCTATGTGATAAACTGAATTTATGCTGTTTGTTGAGAAACAAAGGATTAATTATGTTTTACAATCAAGTCCAGTGTTTGAAACCTGCAACGCATTGTTCTAAGGTTCTAAAAATAATAACAACTCTTGATAAGAAATTCGTAAAAAGCCATCCTGGAGAGCACAAGGTACATGCTTATGTTGTTGTATAATGAGCTGCAAGCAGAACAGTTCTGCATCTAATATTATTTATAATACTTCAATTAAAATAGAAATTCATATCCATTGTTGATGCCAAGACTCAACAATGTTAATACATTGTCAGTAATACATTTCAATAGGTAAATATACTCCTCCATATGTTCCCAGAAAACAATTTCAATGACTTATAAAGTTATACTCCAAACAGCCCTGTCTAGGGCTAACATAGGAGTGGTTTATTGTCAGAGTTTTTGTTCTATTGTTAGTGTGTCCAAGCTAGGTTAGACATTTATCCCCTGTGTGGGATCCCCTGGCATAGACATCAGGTAGAAGGGACCAACAGCGTTTAGTGTCACTTCCTAAAGACACAGACAAGGTGGGATGAACGAAATTGCCCAAGTTTCAAAATGGCTGTATACAAACTCAAACCCTGGTTGTGTCGACTGACCGTCTGTCTGGTGCACCAACCACTGAGCTACCGTACCCCCCCCACTGCTGCCCCATGCCTTCATACATACTACATACATTTTGTGTGCATGTTTGCATTCATCCATGTAACTACATATGAGGGACTTATGCAGCCTGGAGTTGCATTTTGCCTGTTTTCCATCATCAGCATTTGAGATTGGAAAGGGCTTCATCTGAAATGCCCAATAATTTGGTTATATTGTCCTGCCTGTAAGATCAGTGTGCTAAATGACTGAACCTTCCTTTTTATGGCTGTAATATCGGATGGTAGACGAGTAGGGTTTCTCAGCTTTGTCTGGTGCTATTTGACACACCCCCTCTCCCCCCACAAGGCCTTTCTGAGATCTGTGGAGCATGAATGCCTGGACAAATTTCCATTTTAATGAGAGCCACGTTTCCAAACCTGCAAATGAATACATCTGGGTTCGAGTCCAGCAGTGACACAGTAGGGGCCCGACAGCGAACCCGACACGGCGCTTTGTGGTGTCACTAAAGACTACCGGACAAAGCAGCGAGTCATGTGGCACGGAACTGCCAGGGGAACAATTGGTGTCGTGGAAGTTGGGCAGGTTTAATTGGGCACTCGTTGTGGCTTTGTGTTTAACAGGGTTGATACGATTGGAGTAATGCGGAGGAATATGGTTGACTTGGCCAATCGGACAGTTTGTTTATGTTTTTCATTTCTCTTGAATGACATCTTCAGTTGTTAGCTGGTCTTGTAGGCACGTGTGCGTGCGTGCATGCTTATGTGCATACACGTCATTACACGAGCAGGGAAACCATTAATTGTTGATTTTCTCACACCTTTGAGAGTATCAACAACTGAGACGTACCTGGTGCATTGTTTTAATTCGGAAATAATATGCAATGCAATCACCAATTCATAGTCGGAAAAACCTGAACGATTCCATCGTCCGTTCAGCTATTACCAGTTTCATGTATCACAAGGTAAAGAAACCTAGCAGTAATTATGTGCCCCATAATGCTGATAATTTAAAATAATTGAGCTAATCACATGCACTTTAAAGGATTAAAGTGTTTTTGCTGTATGTGCATGGTATTCATGAGGGGGGAGACAGTCACTGTTGCTGTTGCTGACCATTATAGTGCTTCCTGGGCCCTGTGGACAATTTGTCCAGCCACTTTCGCATTAACTTTGACCTAATTTTTTTACCGTGTTGTTTGTAGTGTTGGGAATCGGTTGGAATTTCATAATCGACGATCAACTTTTGATTGGTTGGGCCTTGTTTAAAGACTACATATCAGTTAATGTTACAATTTATATGAAGTATATACATTTTTATGTGTATATATATATATATATATATATATATATATATATATATATATATATATACATACATACATACATAAATACTGGAACATACGTACATACACTCATCCCGTTGAACATGCCATATTTCATAACCAATGACGACAATCGATTATGGATTTTATAATCGATCATCACATCGCTAAAGCCCAACCAATCGATTTTCGATTATAGTTTATCATCGGAACAAACACTAGAAAAGTGACAGAAAATAGTGTTCTATTGAAGGACAAATACCTGGTAGTGATGATACAAATCACCATTGAAATGTGCCTGTGTGCTTTCAGTGTACCATTCTCCCTAGGGACCTCATCTGTGTATGTCACCAGGCCTTCTAACTAATAGGCATGCACATGCTTTTAGCAAATTTGAAAATGCCGTTTGCACACAATTCGGACATGAGGTGTTTTATGTAAGCTTGCACTTTGTGCCTGTCACTGAGGCTAATAGTGTTGCACAGCAGTCCACAGGGAGACAATTCAATGGGACGTTTTCATCAGGAGAATGCCTGGTGAGTTGGCACATAGATGCTTGTGAGTAAAATGTGAATGCACCAGCCACATTTGCATCTATTACCAGCGGGGACCTTCTCATTATGGTGATTCGGTTGATTTGAAATCTTTGCTGCTTGTAGGAATTAGTGGCCGGTGCTGATTGAGAATTGGCAGGTATTCATGGTGCTTCTGGTGATACGTGATGTGAATTTCGCTCGTGGTTTATGGAAATATATAGCAATGTTGACAGAATTTATTGCCTCCCGTTGCATGCAGTAGGTCTGCTAGTCCTGATGATCGTGATTGGAACAGTTTGTTATAACTCGCAGGGTGATGATGTTTACAAGTTGATTTTTTGTGAAAAGGAGAAGGGATTAAAAACAGGGGAAGATGTGGAACAGACGGTATTGATAACATGTACAACAACTGTCGGCCAAGAATAAAACTATGGTTGAATAAAACCACGGTTGAATAAAACCATGGTTGCGGGTTTTGTTAATGCACATGCATGTTAATATTGTGTATGTTTGTGACATCATTGTGATATGTTTTCGACATCATTGCGATATGTTTGTGACATCATTGCGATATATTTGTGAAATCATTGCGATATGTTTGTGACATCATCGCGATATGTTTGTGACATCATTGCGATATGTTTGTGACATCATTGCGATATGGTGGTGGTGGTTTCCCTTTCAATTCTCTGAAATTTTGCTAAGCTAAGGGTTGCTTGTTTTCTTTGACCTGAACAATAAAAAATCTTTATTGCTTAAGTTACCCCATTGTTCTGGGGGAACCATATACTACTGTGGAACATAAAAAAGCAGTTGTAGTTATGTCCAGTCTGCAAATGTACACCCTGGAATACTTTCCACATTCGTTTGGTTCAGTTTGAAAATAATACACTGTGGAAACAAAGTTCCCGTTGTAGTTAGTTGCAAGTCAAAATTTGGGGATGTTTTCCTGGCAGATAGTATATATATATATATATATATATATATATATATATATATACATTCTTCCTCGTAGTTCCCTTTAATTAAAGGTGTGAGGCCAACTAGCTCTTTCAGTTGTTATCCTCTTCCACTGCTCCCTGTTGGCAGCATTCTCCTCCACTTTTGATCCTGCTCTGCCTTTCTCACGTCTTAAAGGTTCCTCCTTAATATGATTTTTCCATAGTTGCAATTCAAATTCATCTTGTGAAGAATCAGACCTATGTAGTATCCACTGCAACATGCTAGTTTGTTTGTGCAACTTTTGTGTGTAGTTTTTGTGAAATCATCAGACAAACTATTAAATTACTTAATGTTTGGGCAAACATTAATTGAAGTGAAAATGGAAACGCTGAAAGCTCACGAATTTCACCCTTGGTGAAATTTCGTAAATTTGTCGTGTGATCGGCGAGAAGATGGAAGTCATGCCCATGATCGGCATTGACCCACACAGTGTTTACCAATGTGGATATCCACTATTTTGAGCCTTACGAGATCTAACGACAAAAGTTCATTCTGTCGATGATTTGAATAAAAAATAGGCATTTCTTTGATTAAATTGACTGCAGATGTTCCATTTAAACTATCCACACACTACAGATTTGCACATCAACAAACCAGATTTGTGATAGGCTAAATCAGTTGAGGATGGAGTTTTAGACAAGCCATGTAGAATAATATTTGTTAGAATACGTCTTTTAACGCACCACACGCACATGGACACCAAACACCAGCACACACACACTCAAACATGTACACATGCATATGTACACCTTCAGAAAAATTCTGCTTGGTTTTATAAATTATGATTGTGCTGATCTTATGATGTCCTTGATAGTTATTGGAGTGGCTGAATAAACTCATCATAATTATGGATACATAGACTTCATATCCATGGTGATTATAACAGCATTCTGTGATCTTCATGACAGTGACGGCTGGTAAAATAGCTGACCTAAGAGATCAATTTTGCAAAAAGATTTGGGCAGTAAATGAACAGTAAAACATGTAAATTGACAAAAAAGAAGATATTCGTAAGTGTTGCCAATCATACGTCGACTGATTAATCTGTGAGTATGTATGGATAAGAGACTGACAGGAAGGCTTTCCTGCAGACTGTCTGCCACAGATTGGGCAGGAACACAAAGCCACAGTGAGCCAGGTCATTGCAAGTGTTAATCTCATGTCTGGCCAGGGAAGCCTGACAAAGACTAATGATTCATCTTTGACAGTGAAGATGGCGATAAACGTCTCCCTGGAGTTTTAACGCAATGATGCTTCTTGTTTCTGCATGAATTTCTAAGAAAACGGAAATCTGTTGAAGACATTTTTACTTGTTCCTCTGCTCAAACTGGAGCTTACGGCTGAAAGAACGCTTCCCAACACACTCTGCTTTGGGCTGATTTCTTTTTATCTTTCATTCAAGGTGGTTCCAAACTTTGTCGTTTCATCAGCAACTAATTATTTCTTAGTCTTCCCTGTTCTTTTCCCATAAGGATTTTATTCCAGGGCCTGACTCGTGACATTTTTGGTTTCTTTCCGGAGGGTGCATCCTATCCAGATTTATTTCCTTTTCTCAATGTTGTGTTGGTCTGCCTTTGTGAATATTTCTTACCACAGCATTGGAGAGTTCAAACTTGAAACTCAGTTTCCGACAACTAAAACAGGACAGCTAGTCAGTCAAAAACAGTTGCATGTACAATGTTGTCGAATTGTTTATTTTGACTCAACCATGATTTCAGCAGTGACGGAGCAAGCATGGCAATATAGGAATTGGGAATTAAATCAAGATCGTGGATGCTTGCAAACATTGTCTATTGTTGGCAGGTTGACCTTGACACATTGTCCGTCTCCTCACTGTATGTTCAACACCTGGAGTTGTTTAGATGTGGTTGTGTTAACAATGTTACTGCTAGTTCAACCAGGACAGTAATCGTCACACAGAAGGCAGTCTCCTCTAATTACCAAATGAACATATTGTGTCATCAACAAACAGTCATTTCATGGATGATTTAGAACTGAGTTACTAATTAACAAGTGAGGCACTTTTAACTTCTCTGAAAGTGATTCTGACTTCCGCTAAGAGTCTTCAGTTGCTGCTCATGTAGAGTTGAAAGGAGGAAGATTGTTTAATCGTAAGAGCCACAGGACTCTGGTTAGGTCCCACTCTTCAGACACACAGAAACACCTCCTTAATTGCCCTCATTCATAAGTGGTTGTGGTGCTCAGATGTCCTGAGTGGTCCTTTTATTGTCCTATCTCAGTGGCTCAATGGAACACTGTAATGATCAGCCAGCAATTACATAAGTTAGTATTTATCTGGGTTTTGTTTTAGCTTATTAAATGTGCTGCAAAGCCTATGATACACCAGACATTCCACCTCATACGCATTTCCCACTGGCAATACATATTTTCGGCAGGTCAATGGCCCGATTTTAAACAGATATGTTTCAAGTGGAAAAACTGTGATAAAGTACACATTTTCTTGTGTTCATCACACACAAGTGTAAACTTATAGCAAGCTTTAAGCAGTCGAAGCAAAAATACTTGTGTTGCTAGGCAGATTTCCTGCAAAATCTAGCAGATGTTTAATGTCAGTATGTGTCATAGCCTTGTAGAGGGAGGGTGACACTCAGCCGTATTGGTATAGGTTGATTAATGCAGATGTAACAAGGCATTGAAATAACTGTGTATCAAAGTAGTCAATGTGACAATGTAATACAATCAATAGTAATTTAACTATTAATAGTTATAGTTGATAGCATACTGAGCTATCTTTAGTAATGATACTTACCAAACAAATCAGCAGGGGTGATTGTGTCACTTTAATAATAATAATAAATTTTGTAGACTTTCAACTTTATTTGGTAATTTGAATTCTTATTTATTGACCTAACATCAACAATCATTGATCAGATGATTCAGAGCAGTGTCATTCGCGGATTCACCATTTTGAATCAACTGGTTTGACGCTTCTTTCCTGGCTATTCACTATTCTACGATACTATGCCAATAACTACGGAACTGTCACAATAGCATTGCAATAGTAATACATCTATCGCAATACTGTCCCAAATAGTCACCCTTATTGAACAATTTAATGGACCTATATGGCTTTATACAGAATTTCAAGTAAAAAATATGGATTTCAACAAAACTGTGGCAGGTCTACATCTGTCTGGCCTCCTTCCTCGTCATATCTCCCTCCATTCCTGCAGTCACTGCTCAAAGCCTGCTAGGGGACCGTATTCACATTTGGCATTAATGTGTTGCAATTCAGAATCTGGTACTATTTAGTATCTGGTCTTGAACATTGTAAGTTAAAATAATGCAAACATGATTTTGGTAGAGAAATGTGTTCCTCAAACTGTATACAGTTGAAGTTGTCAGTTTGTAAGTTGTTCTCACACAGAAATAGTGCCAGTTTTTGTTGTTTGTGTGTTATAAAACCTGTTTTCTTGTTTCCAGGCAAAGAGGGACGTGGCTCCAGACCAGGTAATTGTTTTGTTGTTTTTTTGTATAATCCATTGTAGCTAGGTATTTGTGCATTTTCAAAACCTCTCAGTTGTTATAGAGCATTTCTCCAAAATTCTCCTGATTCAGAACTGTCAAAGTCTGGTGATTAGGAGATATTTACCGATTCCTATAGATCCTCTGTCCCTTAGTGAGGACAGTCCTCACCAGTAGAAAAGCCCATTTCCATTGCATATTTGGCTAACTCAGATTGGTAATTGTGCTTAGGATTTAGTGTGATGAAATTTACCTGCATGAAATATTTGTTGCTGTTGTTGCATCATAGGACTTGTTTGAATGTGTATGAATCATAGGATCTGTGCTGTGCTGAATAAAAAAATGGCACTATGCTTATGCAGTCTGGAGAAAATCGAAGATATTGTTGTGGCATCCTTCAAAATGTAGGAAAATTCATCCAGTGAATTATTAATTCCAGACAGCAGCAGGTGTATGCATTTACATGGACGCAATGTCACAGCAAACTCAAATATCAAACACATTGGCTATATATTTCCGGTTAAGTTTGACCTGATTGTTAATTGGAAAATGCACAATAATATGACAGCAGGTATTCAACACAACTCAACACTGGTGCAAGCAACAAGTATGTATCACACTGACATTGTAAGAAGTATAAAGCTTCAGTAGATGAAAACTTTGTGGACAACTGAATGCTGATGGCTTGCTATAAACATTCTTGGGGTCAACTGCATTGTATCAGTTCCAATTACAGGCCAGTTAAAGCATACCAATTCCAATTCCACCTCAGAAATATGAATTCCAAAATACCAATTCCAAAGAGTATGTAAAATATGTACGTGGGTTCAAAGTACATCAGCCCCATGTCTGGTCATTTCACTAATTTTCAGTGTTTGTTAAACTTGTTAAAATGATGGTTTACCATGTTCCAGTTACAAACTAAATAGTTACATAGTGTAATTGAAACATTATTTGAACAATTTTTTGGAACATTGATACAAAAATAATAAAAAATACCAATTACATTTTCACCAATTCCAGTTACATTTAAAAACAAAATACCAATTCCAGTTGGATTGGCATTCCAATTACAATGTAATAGAACACAGATCTGGTTATAAAATCTATAATTACTAACATGTTGAATATTTCTTGGATGTTCACACTTCATTCTGCAGTGCAGTGATGCAGTGAATCGTATTACACACACTTTTGATGATTAACATCTTAAAACTAAGTGATAGGTTATTTCAACACAGCACACATTCAGCCTGCACAAGATGATCAATTGCCATGTTCCTTGATCTCATCTGCAGTGATCCTGTCTTGGTGAGATACTGTTAAAACAGTCAAGTCATTGATGTTGTCTGCCTCTTGTCTCTCTCATGGCTGGCTTCTCCAGCTGAACAAACAGTGGTGGGTCATCCATCAGTCCAGATGATGCACACAGCTCTCAATGTATTTTCCTGGAAGATGCTAGATGCTGAGTTCAGCCTAGTTACTTTACCCGTTGGTGGACACGTTAACGTTTTGCATGATAATAAGACTTTCTTCAAAAATTATGAAAGATCTTACCTGACGTTGTCATTATCTCATTGACATGCTGATCGAGTTTAGTAAAAATGTGACATTTCCAGCTTTTGTAAAATGCCTGCATATGCCATACCCGTCAATGTTGACCAATATGTGCATGAATCAAACCTGCCTTGTGACAGAACAATACCAATTATCCTTCCTCCTATTAAAATCATCTAAAAATCTGCAATTACAGTGTCATCAGCTTCTATCAGCAAACATGGCAATGTGCCAGCTCAAATGCAATTAAGTCAGATCATATATTTTCATATATCTAAACGTGCTGTGCCCTAAGTCCGTCTGTAGCACACCAGATTCAAATATTTCTAATACCCCAATACTCGTAATTCCTACATAGCTGTTCATAGGTGGAAACTTATAGTTTGTGCGAGCATGTATGACACTAAGCATGTTTTTTGATGATCATGTGCCTAGACTAACTAATGAAACAGAAACATGCATGCATGCATGCATGCATGCATACATACATACATACATACATACATACATACATACGTACATACATACATAATGACAATAATGTCAAAGTTGGTTCCTATAATATATGGATGTATAAGTTGTGGTGCTTTCTACCCCAGCTAAAGTGTGCAGTATACACCGCACACCAAGGAACTACCCTAGTGTATACCATCTACTTCATGGCAAGCTGTAGATGCATTCTGCTACAACTTGGCTACAAGCCCGCTGAGCACTTAGAACAAGCCTGCTGAGCACTTAGAACAAGCCTGCTGAGCACTTAGAACAAGCCTGCTGAGCACTTAGAACAAGCCCGCTGAGCACTTAGAACAAGCCCGCTGAGCACTTAGAACAAGCCTGCTGAGCACTTAGAACAAGCAGCAGGAAATATTTTGACCTGAACCTGATGTCAGCACACTACCATTGATGTCATGTTTAGTAACAACACATATTTAACATAAACATGTATAATATTGCTAAATTATAGTATAAGAAATTGCTGTGAAATGCTGCACTGGTTTACGTTCCTAGATAGAACAGATACTGGCACAAATTAAATTCCAAATGCTGAAAATGCTGCAGTTTTATAAATCATCGAGACAAAACACAAACAGTGTGTCTTTGTTCAGTTTAATTTTTTGTATGTTATACACTACGGGCATCTGCATCTAGTCTCAGTTGAGAAACTTGTCCTTGTCAGATTTCATTGAATATGTAGAGTGGTTTTAACTGGATTGTCTTCTAAATAAGAAACAGAAGAAAAGCAGAATTTGTTTAACGTTTTTGCAATGGTGATTAGAGCTTTAAGACGTCATAGAAAATTATTCACTTTGCATACATCGCTACAATAATAGTCATTTTTTAAAAGCTACACAAAAAGTGAAGGTTCTGTTTGTTTAGACTTGCGACCATGCCTTCTTTCTGCTGGGTCATTCACGTTTGGACGGTGCTGAGCAGTCGTCTGCTCGGATGGCAAACTATCGTTACAATCACGTAATCGATGTAATCATAGCTCGATGTCCCAACGACTTTCCGACAAGCTTTCATTTAAGCGACAGGTCCAATTTCTTAATTGGTCTGCTGACACTGGCTACTTTGTGTATCGGGAAAACAACCTACCAGTTACTAGCTTTGTTTTCATTGAGCGCCATTTTGTTTTGGTCGTACGTAACAAGATAGGTGCACTGCTGCGACACAATCGCCAGGTGGCGCGCTGCCGTCTTCTCGACTGTCACACATGAATTTTATTATTTAATTTTGACCTTAGATCAGTGGTAATGTTAAAATGCGCAATCAACTTCACGGCTATAAACTGGGTTGATTTTGAAGGAATTGTTTCTGAACGCCGCCACATCGTTTCGACTTTCGATTTGTACTTTGTCAATCTCTCACTTCATCGATACTTCCTGTTTTCGTACCGTCCGACAGATCTGATTTATCACCAGCATAAGGGGGAGGGTCAAGGCCCGCGTATTTTTTTTTCGATCGCTTGCGAAATATGACCACCGTTGCGGGATGCAGTGCCGCGCGGTGATTTTTACGACACTTATCGATATGACACCATGTAGTTATTCGAAAAGCACATAGCTTTAACATAATTATCAGAGGTAAATGTTTTTCAACATATTCTGGTGGTTATTATTGTATGTCATATACATGCAGTATCATGGTATTGCTACATCGATGTTTTTCAATCTGGATAATTATAAAAATGTTAAAGTACCAATTGAGTGAGAGTGGGGAGGGTGTATGAATTAGTACGCTTTGTATGAATAGGCAAATATCGACAACTGTGAGCGGCCTGTATAAGAAGACAGGCGATCGTATCAATAACGGAGCGCTGATAGCGAAACTGTCTATTGTACTACGAACATTGCCCGAAGGCTGTGGAAACCACGCGTCATGTTTGCACCTGTTTGCACTGAGTTAAAGTTAAATCTATCTTTATGTAGAGATCAGTGGTTAACACAACTAATTTATTTTTAAACAGAGATTAGTGCTTAAAACAAGAATGTCATGCGCAGTGATCTCACACGCATACACACATACAGCATTACGTCACGTTCGTAACCTTGTTGTTTGATTAATGTTGGCGGCGTGACATCAGCTGACTTCCATTGTTCTCAGCGACCCGGTGAGGGGTCTACACTGGTTCCAAGCAAATGTTCAGATTCTCCTTGCACAGCTGGAATTCTTATTAAGCTACACTGCATTCTACATTACGATGACCAAACATACGTCACGATTGTCGTTATTCAAGTTCCTTCTCACAACTGTACACTACCATTCATTACTAAAACAGGCGAAGAGCGGGCTGCACTTCCACTGCGAAATATCTGATGGCATGTAGCTCAGCGCTAGATAATTGCCCATGAAGTCACATGAAATGTTATTTACAAACATGCACCCGGTGAAACCATGTCAATATAATATATGGTTAGCTTAAGCAGAGCGGGTTATATATTGCCGGTGATTCTTTCAGTGAACCTGACTGACTTCTAAGTGAATGAGTGTTGGATGAACGTCAAAGAAAGCATCAGTTACGGTTGATATTCTCGCGCTCGACGGAAGAACGGTGCCGTGAGCGTCGTTGGTACAGAGCGCATTCACGTATAGCAAAGCTTGTGGGGTTGAAATACACGTAGAATCTTACTATAACCAAGCAAGTGTTTGTATGAATGTCGGTAGTATAGGTGTGCCTATACTAATGTATGTATGTATCATTGTATGTATGTATGTTTGTATGTATGTATGTCAGTCAATCAGTCAGTCAGCCAGCCAGCCAGCCAGCCTGCCTGCCTGCCTGCCTGCCTGCCTGCCTGCCTGCCTGCCTGCCTGCCTGCCTGTCTGCCTTCCTGCCTGCCTGCCTGCCTGCCTGTCTGTTATGCTCTTCCTGGACGCTTTGCATCTCGGGCATCAAACATTCAGGGGTTCATCTACGACCCGCGGTCGGGTCCTCAAAGTACATTTTTTTCTCGAAATTCACCCCGCTGTTACCATTTCTATGAACAATCGAATTACCATTTGTTGTTTTTGCGTACAACTGTTCTCGACGCAATGCGAATAATCGCGTACAACTGTTCACAGCGTCAATGGTCTTTTTTTCGATTGTCCAAAGTTACGTCATACAAAGGTAAGGCGTCGCTACACGTTATAACTGTCAGTATTACTTCGAAATTTCCTGACTGCACCGATTACCAAGGCATAGATGGATATTTCTGTGATACTCTTGTGTTTCCTATCATATCGTGTGCACGAGCTGCCTGTTCTCCCGTCGGGAAGATGGTAATTTTTGCTAGTTATTACAATTGAAATGTTACGTTGCGCTGACACGTTAAGTGCGTACAGCCTCCGTGAAACTGGCAGCGCATCTTTTTCAAATACAGCCATTGCAATTATCGTCTTCTCTTATAGACGAAGTAAGGTGCGTTTCACGTTAAAGTGAACGCGCGTCGCATGGGGCATGTATATGGTTTGACGCCACACCGGTCCGTGGTGATCGTAGTAACGAGTTTGGCAGATGCAGACCCGTCCTTGGATCGCGGTCGATGGCGGGTGGCGGTGAGTGACGATGCCGCCCGGCCGCCGTCGACTGTTTGTCCATGTGCGTCTTGCCCGACCGGGCGCGTGGGGAACACACGCGCGCGTAAACACGCGCTGTCCGCTTGGTATGCACGTCTTTCATCACCGGATGCCCGCACCCACAACCGCTGCCATTCTCACCCGTTCTGGCGGCAATGTTCCTTTGCCAGTCACCCTTAGCAGTCGTCTACTTGAGCGTCCGAGAGCTGTCCGTTCGTGCGCATCTTCTCGCTGGACACAACCCGAAAGAGCTGCAGCTGGATTAACGTGGAGTTCAGCACAGTGTCGAGTTGAATTCGTATGGGAGTGGATTTTACGTCGCCGCATCTCCGGCATTACACAGATCTTACATCGATGTTACGTCTGGTGTTGTTGAATTAATCGGGATCCGGCCACTGGTCACGCGTGCCGTGCTTCCTTGGTGCATCATTTTGCAACGTTCACTGCGTTGACGTTCGTTATAATATGTAACAAACGGTGATGTTATGTAAAACGAATTTCATATTAGTCACTAAGTGGTCTTATCATTAAACCTCCCGATTGTGTCAGCATCTTACACGATTTCATTGACGACTGCGTGAGGCCACAAATTAAGCGTGTTTCACATTGCGTAATCAGGACCATAGCGATGAGGATATGCCACCTGGTGCGACACCTGGCGGCGTCGTCGCCCATCATCGTCTGTGACAGGTTGGTGCGGTGTTTCGTATTTCTTATGTTGTCGCGGTGTTCGCCGCTGTGATCACGATTGATTGTGAGTATGGTCGCCACATCCGTCCCGATACACCCGTTCCGATACACCCGGTACACCCGTCCCGATACACCCGGTACACCCGCACTACGCTTTGCCAGCATATTTTATGTTTGGTTAAAATCGTCGTCATTTTATTTATAAGCATGAATTCTGTGTTAGTCTGCGACTAAGCTAACTGGTCCTAAAATAGTTTATTATTGTAATTTGTGTTAAAAATGGTCCGCACATTTAAATGCAAATGCAACCAACAAAATACTATGTTAGACCCGGTGCTATGTTAGACAATGCTATGTTAGACAGTGCTATGTGAAACACAGTACTATGTTAGACACAGTGCTATATTAGATACAGTGCTATGTTAGACACAGCAGCCAGAACTTCAAAACGCCACCTATTTGTTTTGATTTTTCACGAAATGAGTCTGAAATGAGACGAGCGAAAACATCGAATCGATGATGACCTGTAAGAAATTCCACGTGAAAGTGAGAATGACGGACGCGCTGGATGATATCACAGCAGAGAATGTGCACTCCACGTGCGCCCTGCGAACGTCGTGCCGCGGCGCGCCGTGCCGAGTGGCTGCCCAGTCTTCGCCGTCGCGAGCGGCGCGTGCAGCCTCTTGATGCACGCTCGCGTTACGCGCCAATTTGTCGGCAGCTGACGTCGTCGCCTCACTTCAAAGGCGGCTGCAACTGCGGGAGGACATCACTGCCAGCATCACTGCCAGCATCCCACCGATGATGCCACTGATACCGTATCATGGAAGGCAATCGTCGTCTTTCTTTTCGCGCCGTCGCGGCCTAAAATCTCGACTGCTTGCTGCGCACGCTCACTGGAACAGTTTCAGATTGTTACTGTAATGTTACAACATATATTACAACATAACCTTTTGAATATGCACCGTTTACGTAAGAAGAATCTTACGGTTGTTGTTGTTATTAGGAACTTGTTATTATGACGTGATCTCGACAGTCGATAACATTACTGGTGTGACCTCTTGATAACATAATTACGTTATCTGCCGCCTACACGACAATCAGCGGCAAATACGTTTAAACACACAAAGTACACCAACTATTTTACACCGACAAAAAAGTGCTGAAGCGTAATAAAAGTTACAGTTTGTTGTTATTATGGTGTTCTTTAGAAAGGACATTCTAGAATGGTATCATCCGTTGTCAGAGGTAGCTCACTCGTTGACAAGTAATTACCGTGCACCTACTGCTCCTGTTGAAAGATTAATCAGTCAGCAGCCGTTATCTGCGTGGTCGTCAATCGTATATTACGCGTCGTGTTGCTGTGACTAATGAATGCGAGCGATCAGCGATTACTCGACACGGCCGGCTCCGGATGATCGCCAGGTCGCTCGCTATCTGGCGTCCTAATATCATCTCAATATAACTGATTGCGCGTGCCCGCGCGCGTGACGGCGACAGATTTCACACCTGGCGCTCGCGAACACAAAGCAGTGTCCCCGGCCATTAGACCGCCGGCTAGGTGCAGTCGATCTAATCTCGTCCGCAGCTTGTGGCGCGGTTGAAAAGTCGCGACGCGCCGAGACAAAAGCGCGCCGATCGGCGGATAAGACGCGGAGCGCGTTTTAATCATGCTCGCATAATTGTACGTTATTAAAAACGGCGATAAAAGAACTGTGTTGGATTGTTTTCGGCGATATTTGACCGGCACCCCAGCCGTCAAACGCCCGTAGGAATGTCGCGTGCTCTAGCACAGAGAATCTTCTCATCGGCCGGGCAAGGTTTGATATTTTGCTCGATGAAAGCGAACGTCTGAAATCGCTGACGACATATTTACCCCGGGGGCCATCGATAAAAGCGTATTTGTACTGTGGATAGCCGCAATAAAGGGCGTGTGATAAACGCTATGCCACGAACCAGCTTCGTGTCACACAATATAACCGTTTTGGATGTGCTTTCAGTATAATATGTAACGCACGGTAACCGTACACGTGGTTATCTTGTTAATAGGTTTCCATGTAGTGACTTTTGAGTGTTGATGACCAGCGCTGAAGACGCACGTGCTGTACTGAGTCACTGACATATCGTTGGAAGAGATTTAGTCGATGATTTGAAAAACAGTCGGTTGGTCCAATTCGCCCGATGCCGTAAGCAGTACCATTCATCATGGGACGGTCACGTCGTAAGACGAGCCCTGTCCGACCAACGGCCTCCGCTTATGCAAAGCGGCTTGTAGCGGCGACCGGTGACGTAACGGGTACCTTGGCACCGTTGGAATGCATAAGCGTCCACACCTCGAATCCCGTTGATTAAAGACCGGGCAACAAACACCACTTGAGTTCATCCGTGTCGTAAGTGTATTCAACGCTGCTGGAAGGGTGACAGCTGATTTGGGATGCTGGATTAACAGACATACCATGTGTCCAGCGCTCTGGAGAGGTCGTGTGATCCTTTTCACAACTAGCTCACAATGAGCAGAATACCCGAAGTGCCCACTCAGTACCAGGCCCACCTGTGACAGTGTGGCTGGTCTTCCGAGTTGCGGGAACTCCCCCGCCGAAGGAGGGGCGTGGGACAATCAGTGTGTCCGTGCCGACTGCGGCTTTCTCCCGGTGCGGGCCGACGGGTCTTTGACGGATTTGCCAGCGGGGAACGAGCGTTAATTGTCACCCGAGGCCCGCTGTCGCACCCCCGACGGAGTGTCACATTTTCGACGGAATCCACTCGGCTGAGATTCCGACTGCGTGTCTCGGCGTCAGCACGCAGCGTCGTCGTTATTTCAGAACAGTTCAACTTGCCGCCGTCTGACAACTTGCCGCTGACAAGTCCTTTAGACGTTTATGTGTGATTCTTCTGTCTCAGTGTCGATGTTATGGCAGAGAATCTGTACAACGCCGTGGTAAGTAACACTTGGTACACAGTTGAATGTCACCCCGGTGATTTAGAACGATGCACCGATACAGGATTATCCTGTATCGTGATTGCACGTTAATGTTCTGACGATGCAGCCGAGGAACAAGCAGCTGTCTGGTGATATGTAGCTGTAGACGACTTCAAAGATACTTAACAAAAAGTAGTCTTCGCGTTGAGGTGGTCTTGGCATGTGTGCGAGGATAGCGCTAACGACCACATGTGGCATAGTAGAATATACCAGCACATTCGGCCGGCACGCTCGGCTCTAGGTCGGCGGTGACACCTTCGCCTGGCCGGGGTCTTGCCAATGTTCATCAAAGGCTTCTCCAATCATAGGTGCTCAAGAAAGGTGTGACTCCGTCAGCACAGCTCAACTGCTGCAGACGAATGCAAACGCCCCGTGTTGTGCAACTGGTTGCTTTCAAAGACCCCAACAACTATGGACGTGGCGTGAGGGCGTCACACATTTGAGTTTGTTGTCAAATTCGAGCGTATGCCCGCGACGCAAACACCCTCTGTTGTCGGTTTGCCTTTGTCGGGAGCAAGCGCTGTTGAACACACCCGCGGGACATTGAGAACATCACAGAAGATGCACGCACGCACGCAAGCACGCGCGCGCACACACACACCCACACATTTTAAATTCGTGAACTTAAATTTTAAATTCGTATCTAATGCGGTAAAATGTCAACTTAACTAGTCGATGTGTGGGAGAGAGAATAGTAAAAAAAACGAGTCGTGTTGCAAAGAAGCAACAATTAAACATCAGAACTTAGCTGAAACACTCAACGCGAGATTGACAGAGGTGCCAGAGTATTTACGGAGCTGCCAGAGTATTTACGGAGTATTTTTTTTAATGAAATTAATCCATCGACACGAAACGGACGGTGGTGCATTCGACCATTGGGCAGTGTTGTCGAGTATTGTTGCGGTACAACTATAATTATAATATCATGATACGCAAGATGCTATAGCACAAAGCAACGGATTTTAATTGCGGACCAGCCAACCGTGTATTGGGTGTGTGTGGCAGAAGTGGGCTTCCGCCCGCTTAATTGAGTGAATTGGAGCCGGTGTCCTGTTTCGGATGACAATGCAGGTCGTGCCGTGGAGCTGATACCGGCAGACCCGATGCCGGCCGCCGAGCAGACAAAGGCCGGCCATTCATCCGCCGTCGAGCTATCTGCCCCTTGGGCGTGATATGATATCGCGCGGATGATTTGACGCGGATCGCGTGAAATGAGGCTGCCGCTCAGACGACCCTTCATCCGTGCTTGGGCCGGGGTCAACCGGTCCCCTTCAGACGTTGCCCGTTCGCGAGGGTAATCGAGACGGATCTGCAACACGACCCCGGCGAAAGCGGGACATGGCTCTTGAGTTCGTGTGCGTGTTTGAATCTGCGAGTCATCGGCGTGCGTGCGTGCGTGCGCGCGCGTGCGTGCGTGCCCTCTGTCAGTAAGGCCTATGCTGTGCGCTGTACATTAGTGAGAGGTGAATGTCACCAATCACTGTTTGTCTCTAGTCTTTCATGTTGTCGTTCGGGCTGTGACATGTTCCACAGCATCAATTTCACACATGCGTTATTCACCGTAAAGGACTGTGCCAATTTTGAAGGACTGTGCCAGTTGTGTCCGTGCTTTCGTCGACTGCGCCGTCAAAACAGTGTTGACATCGTTGAAATGCCTGCATGTCTAGAAGAAAATAGACCTAACGCGTGTGTAAGGTGTTACAGATGACTGTTATACAATTCACTGACCCGAGTAAGACGTAGTAGTTGCGCTTTTGTGAGTAGAAGTAGGCTTATTGGCTGCGAATGCCGGAAGGTTAATTGCCCGCGAGAGCAGGGTTAATATTGCGTTGTTATATCGGTACGTGCCGTGTATTGAACGTCACCATAAAGAGACGTGCGTTGCACGACTATTAAATGGTTATTACGTACGATAAGCAGCGTAAAGCAACATAAACACGGAGCTGCATAAATGCAGCCAGTGCGGGGGGGGTTCAAGTATAATACAGACAGCACTCATCGTAAATGATGAACTTCCACAGATGTCATACATCAAGAGAGTACTGGAGTATAACTGATAACAAGACATTTGACATTTGCGAGATACGCCCTTGTCCCGGAGACACTAAACAGATAACGTCGTCAATGGACAATATTGGGACATTGTAAATATTTCTATTTAGGGGTTGAAACTCTCGTTTTTTTTCTCGTGGTACACATTATGGCATTGCAGGTCAATCAGATATTATCGCCAAGTTGATTGCGCATTACATATAACAATGGGCCAGAGACAGGTGTTGTATGTTAACAGACACAATGCGTGGAGGCCCGCCTACTTCAAAACAGTGTTGTTACTTCGTAAGTTACCGTTGTAATATATTATTATTTGTTTTCCTCCTATGCCGGAGAAGATGGATTAAGATACACATAATTTCACCTATAAAAGGAATATCGTACAGATACAGGTACAGGTACAGATACGGGTACGGGTACAGATACAGGTACAGGTACGGGTACGGGTACGGGTACAGATACGGATACGGGTGCGGGTGCAGGCGGGTACGGGTACGGATACGGGTACGGGTGCAGGTACAAGTGCAGGTACGGGTACAGGTGATGAATAGACACCATTAACGCATTAAAGGAACAAACAACCAAACAGTATACATTCCCTAAAATCATTCAGTGATGTCTACTGTCTACTCTACATATCCCATCATTCAATTAATGTTTTAGATCACTTAATAATTATTTAGGCCAGTTTACTTCAGTTATTGAGCCTGTATAGGTGCCGACATTTTGGGCATTTACCTGCGAGTGCGTGACGTCAGACATCCACTACCGCTAGCGCCACAGGTCTGTTGTCTGTGCACAAATTCTGTTGGAACAGCGTCTTCTTTTAGCAATCTCCGTTCAGGCAAGCCCAGTAGCACATGTTCCACATCCTTTTTAAAACACTGCTCTGCGAAATGGTCTTCACAAACCACTTTGCGGTGAAAAAATTATTTGTCAAAGGTATGGCCAGTCCCGATATTGTGCAGCCATTTAATGGCCAGGTCGCGCTTCGCAGGAAATTTTGTTGCATTCGGTATTTGAAAAAACCTTTTCCGTTTCCCTACACCTTCTCCAGCTTTGTTTAGACATCCGTATGCCTGGCATTCAGGCGTACTGCTATTCAGTATACGGTGTCGATCGCTTTCTTATTAACGTTTTGGTATCGTGTCACCCGCTGTTGACACGTTATGCCTGGGGTAGTGGATAGCTTACGTCATACTAACGCCGTCTATCGCGTTACTTCTCGTGAATTTAGCTACAATGGCAGCGCACAGTATCGACCAAAATTTAGGCTTCAAAATGAGTTTTAAGCTATAAAAGGTTTTTTTAAAAATTACAATAAAGCAAAGGAAACAAGAATATACCCTCTTGAATTGTTTGAGGGAATCATGTTTAGTAGTAGTGGCGCAGCGAATTCAGTTTAAACTGTTGACTTTGATGCACGGTGCCGTGCATGCAAACACTCCACGCTACCTTGCTGACCGTATATCTCCCTATGTTCCCTGTCGCAGTCTTCGTTCGGCTGACCAATCTCTAATTGTTGTTCCTAGGGTAAACCTGGAACGGCTCGGCCGACGAGCTTTCCCGTGTGCAGGTCCCACCCTCTGGAACTCTCTTGCAATAGGGCTAAGAATCAACGTGATTCTAAACATTTTAAGAGGGACTTGAAAACCTATCTCTTTAATAATTTTTTTTCTCGTAATTGTGTGTGTGTGTGTGTGTGTGTGTGTGTGTGTGTGTGTGTGTGTGTGTGGGTGTGTGTGTGTGTGTGTGTGGGTGGGTGGGAGGGTGCGTGCGTGCGTGCGTGTGTGTATAATATGTGTATGGATGTATATATGTATATGTGTGTATGTATCTGTTTGTATATATGTATGCATATGTATATTTGTGTTATCTTATGTAATGCCTGTATTGTAATAATTATATTCACTAGTGTAATATATTTTATTAATTTATTTTTTATTGTAAACACCCCTGATTCTATTTTTAGAGTTGTGCGGTGTCTAAATAAGCTTGATGATGAAACTTGAGTATTGACGTTTTGTGACGGGTGTCACTGTAACTGTCTCGGCACGTTCCAACTGTGAACGATAATCGTGGCTAACTGCAATCCGTTGCCCTTGAGTACACTCGCAGTGTGACGGCTCATTCTGGTATGTCAATAGGCGAGTTAATTGCTGTTAATTGTAGACGACTTTAGCGAGTATAAGACTTATTCGCTGCCCTTACAGACGCCGCTGAGCCGTGGCCCGTGTAACTGGGCAGTGTATTTTAACGTCGGTCGACAAACTTTCGAGCTCGTGCTCAGAAATGTTTTATTTTTTCGCCCCACGCCTCGTCGTGGCATGGCACACGGACCAGCTGTGTCAATATTGCCACAGTCTTGTGTCGACGTCGATGTCATTCGAGATTAGAACCAACGCCACTAATTGGTGCCGCCGAGTGCAGTGAACGACGGGTGCAGAGTGCAGTGAACGACGGGTGGCGAGTGCTAGCCGCGTTCTAAATCTACCTGGCTCTTTAACACGTCCGCATAACGACGGGTAATCACACTAAACGTAGCTCTTATGTTGTATTCACTAGTCTGGAGTATTTTTTATATACGAACAGGTATATATATATATATATATATATATATATATATATATATATATATATATATATATATATATATATATATATATATATATATATATATATATATATTTATATGTGTGTGTATATATATATGTATATATATATATATATATATATATATATATATATATATATATATATATATATATATATATATATATATATATATATATATATATATATATATATATTTATATACATGTGCATATATATATGTGTATATAATATATAATATATATATATATATATATAAACATTTATGAACATATATATATATATACATGTATATATATATATAATATATATATATATATATATATATATATATATATATATATATATATATATATATCTATATATGCATATATATATATATATATATGCATATATATATATATATGCATATATATATATATATATATATATATATATATATATATATATATATATATATATATATACACACACACATGTGTGTGTATATATATATATATATGTGTGTATATAATATATATATATATATAAACATTTATGAACATATACATGTATATATATATATATATATATATAAACATTTATGAACATATATATACATGTATATATATATGTGTGTGTCTGTACGTGAATCTGGGTAAAACTCCACCGGGGATACAGAAGGCTTCATTTCGTATACCCCTCACTGACATGTTAAACACCCGCGTGCATTATCCACCTATACAACTACTGAACATGAGATTGATGTTGAGAATGTTTTAATCACCTCTACAACGGGAAGTGGCGAATGAGACCGAGGGATGGGGTGGAGAATGAGAGCGGGGGATACGGGGAGTGGAGAATGAGAGCGGGGGATACGGGGAGTGGAGAATGAGAGCGGGGGATGGGGGAGTGAAGAATGAGAGCGGGGGATGGGGGAGTGGAGAATGAGAGCGGGGGATAGGGGGAGTGGAGAATGAGAGCGGGGGATAGGGGGAGTGAAGAATGAGAGCGGGGGATGGGGGAGTGGAGAATGAGAGCGAGGGATAGGGGGAGTGGAGAATGAGAGCGAGGGATAGGGGGAGTGGAGAATGAGAGCGAGGGATAGGGGGAGTGGAGAATGAGAGCGAGGGATAGGGGGAGTGGAGAATGAGAGCGAGGGATAGGGGGAGTGGAGAATGAGAGCGAGGGATAGGGGGAGTGGAGAATGAGAGCGAGGGATAGGGGGAGTGGAGAATGAGAGCGGGGGATAGGGGGAGTGGAGAATGAGAGCGAGGAATAGGGGGAGTGGAGAATGAGAGCGAGGAATAGGGGGAGTGGAGAATGAGAGCGAGGAATAGGGGGAGTGGAGAATGAGAGCGAGGAATAGGGGGAGTGGAGAATGAGAGCGAGGAATAGGGGGCAGTAAAGACATCCTCACCCCAGACTTCAGGGATAAAGAGGAGAGCAACAACAACATTGCGAATTAGCTCGTGTTCTCCACTTAATGTGCGCTGTCTGTCTACTTGAGATGTGTCACTGCAGATATACTGCAGTGTCAGTGTCAGTGTCAGTGTCAGTGCGTTCGGAGGCTAGGTATGGTCAACGTAGCGTATATGTTTGTCAGCCATAGCTTATCGGTCGTCGTACACACCAAGCCCCCGAGTGTATACACCAAGCCCCCAGTGTATTCACCAAGCCCACGAGTGTATACACCAAGCCCCCAGTGTGCCATTACTTGTGATAACAGGAATGCCATAGCCAGTAAATGTGTTTTACTTAAGTGATTCGTCGATAGATAAAAAATGAATTTCTGCCTTGTTCCCCATTTGTAGACCTGTGTTAGTCATGCGCGTGCGTGTGTGCAGTGCCGATGAAGGCTGTCGACAAAGCCCCGCGGGTGTATCGAGTTTCCATCGGTTGGCTTTGGACGGCGAAGTTCATTTCATACAACTGTCATGCAACAAACACCTTGACGTCGACGTCTCTGACAGGCCGACGATGGTGTCTCGCGCCTGCTTTGTGTGCGTGCGAGCCGTCTGTCGGGCCGGGCGGGGTGCCGATGGGAGAGCCTTGTCAAGACCGCGGTGTCCCGTGGCGGCTTGGCGCCGACTGACGGGTCGTCGACCGGAAGTCGCCTCTCAGAGGTGCGCAGAATGTCTGCGGATATTTCTACGTCCGACAGAATGGGGTGGCGGGTTGATGAATTGGTGGGTGGGGACGCAGGATTAAAAAATAAATCTGGTGTGACTCAATTTTTAAATGACCTTTTGTCTGGTTGTATGTCGAAAATCAATGTCGTAGTCATTCTTAAATATAGTTTTGACATATGTGACATTTTGCAGATGTTGTGAAGGAAATAAGATTCATGTATGGGATTTTTTTGGACAAATTACCTGTTAATATTCGCGACCAACCTACCCCGTGGTGTTGATGCTGTGTTTACGCCAGAATATGTAGGCCGAGGTTGATGTATAGGCTGTGGTCGAGACGTAACTCCCCTGCTACGACAGGCGTGAAACCGTTCGCTACAAATTGACGACTGCACGACTGACTCGGCTCGGACGCGCGGCGTCGTTGCGGCGAGAACCGTGGGTTGGTGCTCGCGTCGTTTGTCGTGGTCTGTCCGGTGAAGAACGCTTTGATGACAGCGACAATTCATTGACTGAGGAAGTCATCCCTTGCCGTAATCACGCATAGGTTTAGTAGAAATTGTAATTTATTTTCGGGTCAGAATTTGTATTTCCGTCCAGTCGTTGGGCGTGTTGTGTTTGTCCAGTGTACGCCTCATCGTCCAGTCTTGGCTGCCCGTCCCCTAAAGACCGACAAACAGCGAGGCTGATGGGTAGTTTTCGGCTGACAAACTGTTGGCGACTAAAAGTGGGTAGGTATACGAGGGCGTCACTGCCTGTCAGCTGTCGTCTCTATTGCTTCACCGCCACCTTGTGTGCCGTCTTCCTGGTCTTCTTTTCCTTACAATGCCTCTCACTTTCTTGTTAGACTAGCCCATCGTTTATTGTCTGTTGACGACAAATGCGTGCTGTTTCTAGTTTTATTGGTGCTGTTTTAATTGGGCTCCACGGTTTTACCTCCGTAGGTCGTAGGTCGTAGATCGTGGCGGTTAAACGTATTTAGCTGATTTGTAGCAGTTCATTCTGAATACGTAGTTCAGCGATTTTAATTGTCCCTGCCCATTATAGGCCTGCACACGATGACTAATGAAAAATACTAATATGTTTGCCTACGATATGACAACGCATCTACTTACAGATTAGTAACAAGTGGTATAATTGCAAACAGCGGGATCAAACAAAGCGTAGCAATAGATTGCTATTTGTCAGCTACATGTAGTTGGGCTTTTTTCGTTTTCCTACTCGTGTCTGCCATGTCAACACCACAAACAACAGCAAACCATCGTGTCTGCCAAGTCAACACCACAAACAACAGCAAACCATCGTGTGTGCCAGGTCAACACCACAAACAACAGCAAACCATCGTGTCTGCCAGGTCAACACCACAAACAACAGCAAACCATCGTGTCGGCCAGATCAACACCACAAACAACAGCAAACCATCGTGTGTGCCAGGTCAACACCACACACAACAGCAAACCATCGTGTGTGTCAGGTTAACACCACAAACAACAGCAAACCATCGTGTCTGCCAGGTCAACACCACAAACAACAGCAAACCATCGTGTCTGCCAGGTCAACACCACAAACAACAGCAAACCATTGTGTCGGCCAGATCAACACCACAAACAACAGCAAACCATCGTGTGTGCCAGGTCAACACCACAAACAACAGCAAACCATCGTGTCTGCCAGGTCAACACCACAAACAACAGCAAACCATCGTGTCTGCCAGGTCAACACCACAAACAACAGCAAACCATCGTGTCTGCCAGGTCAACACCACAAACAACAGCAAACCATCGTGTCGGCCAGATCAACACCACAAACAACAGCAAACCATCGTGTGTGCCAGGTCAACACCACACACAACAGCAAACCACCGTGTGTGCCAGGTCAACACCACAAACAACAGCAAACCATCGTGTCTGCCAGGTCAACACCACAAACAACAGCAAATCATCGTGTGTGCCAGGTCAACACCACAAACAACAGCAAACCATCAATATGCATCGTTCTTTTTGTGTGTCTACAAGAACATTCTCACGTAAATAAACACCCACGTGTTGCAGTAAACCATTGCGTTGCTTCCTTTATATAACGACGGTTACTTAATGGTTCTTATATAACGAAGTCCGCTCAGTGTTCTTCCTCGCTCCTCTCTTTGTAGAGGGTCGAGGGTAGCCGTCTACTGCTTCTGCGCCCCGGCCGCTATCCCGTTCTACTTCTTCCTATCGACAGGCTCCTCCTTCCACGTGTAATCTTCCTCTACCTTTCTTACATCCCTCGTGACACAATCGTCCGGCCTTGGATTACTCAGTTACGATTAGTAACCGGAATCTTTAAGAATAACTTACTTTTCTGTATCCAGGCATCAACTATAAGCTTACTGATATTATGATGTTATAGAGCCGTTCTAAATGCATGCAGTTTCTGAAATGGGAAACATTAAGGATGCTTTTTATTATATATAGAGCGTCTATGTTGTGACTTTTGTGCAGTCTGTCGCTGTTGTGCTTTTAGTTGACTTCACTTCAGCACGCGCGAAGTTTGGTCGGCTTTTCAAAGAATTGTCATCGTTTAATTGAAAGCGCTTTTGAATTTTTATCCAACGAGACAGCGCGCGTGGTCGCGACGTTTTAACCGGTGGGTGCACCGGAGCTGGTACCTGACGGACAAACTGTACAGTTGTATGGCCGTCACGTCCGTCACGCCGTCCGGGATCAGGGTATATTTCTATGTGGCCGTCACGTAGCAGGCATCTTTTTATGTGGCCGTTGCGTAGCAAGCTTCGGGACCAGAAAATGTTTCTATAGGGTCGTTACGTAGCAGGCAGGGTCAGGGGCCAGAGTATTAGTAGCTTGTTCCGGGCCATGGTATCTTTCTATATGGCCGTCACGTAGAAGCCTCCCGGGCGGCGGGCGGCGTGCCTGCCACAGCTGACGGCGAATCCGAGCGAGTGTGCCAGCTTCAAAGACGCGCTCTCGGTGATCGCCTCTCCAGATGCCCCGTGTCTCCCGGCCGCCCCGTGTCTCCCGACCGCCCTGGCAGCCCCATCGCGTATCGATTTACGCGCGTCTCATTTATCGCCGCCTAGCCCCGTCTTCGTGCTGCCGATTTGTCAGCAGCGCCGCAAATAATGAGTCGGTAATGATAAAAATGCGACGGGTGTACCTTTTCAGCTGTTCTGTCTATCTGGTTGTTGCTGTTGGCGCGCGGCTCGACTGGCCGTCTTCCGTAGTAAGGCGGGGTAGGCAGGCATCACCGCGTTACTTTCTTTCCCCACGCGTACTACCTTAGGGTCGTTCTGAGCGCTGGATGCCGTTTGGTTCTTCAGTGATCAGATCTTCTTCATCAGACGATGTTAATTGCCCGGGTCCAGTTGATAGTGGTGTCCATAGAGTTACATCATTAATCATCCCCCGATACACTTTTACTAACGGGTGTTCTGTTTATGTATGTGGTGGTGCCTCATAATCATGCGCATTCACCTTGGGTGGCAGTCTTGTTAAATCTTGTTAAATATGTTAACTCATATAAAATAACCTGGCGTAACCGGAGTTTATGTTACCGGTTTTTAAAAGCCTTAATCGATTCGGCTAGTTTCACTGATTCTGGGAGATCATTCCATGGTTCCGGCACGCATGTTGTTTCCACCGAGTTGCACACAGGACCACGCCGCTGACGCCGGCCACGCGTATAAGTCCATTCATTTGGTGGAGATGTAGTGACGCTAATTAGTAGTGGCTCGCGGTCTCCATGCAAAGCGATACACTAACGGCTGGGGTTGGGCCGAGTAGACATTGTTTCGTTGTTTTATGGGGCTAACGACGGTAAACACAGTTCTGGAAAACGAATTAAGTGTGTGCGGAAATGTTGCGAACGGAAACCGTTTACTGCCGTGGGTTACTTCCCGAGCCCAGGACGCCAAGGCTGTGACGCGGTCCATCTGATTTGACTTCCAATGACTTTACCTTCTAAAGACTGTTCGCGTTCTTGCCGCTTCATGTGCTATTTGTCTGTGCATCTTTTCCGTTTTTGTGCTATGTCTTATTCAGGTAAACCTGTCTTGTGTTTTACCGTGTGAGTGGGTTTACATTGGCTCTTTGAGTTCAATATAGGTTACACATTTACCCCCGGATATGATCTTTACACCCCCTGACATCGGGGGAGGCGCCAGGTAAAAGCGACTACGTTTTCGTGTAACGTCACAAACTAATTAAATGGTGCGTACAGACTGTACAGTTATGTAATAGTGTTAGTTTTATAGTTGAACGACGACGCTCACTTCTATGTGTATGAACATAGGTGGGGGGGGTTTGACACTGGTGTCCTCTTTAGAGACGGAGTGGTGCGCACATTGAGTGGTTCTTGTGTATGCTCTTACAGACGGCTTCTTGGGTGCGTCCCGTGCCGTCCAAACTGTTGCAACCACGTCAACACGCAGATGTCCGCTCGCTCCGTCTGCAGCCGGCCGAATTGTCGGTCGCAGTGGCAGAGCAATTCTGCCAGTCGACGCGTCTCGCTTGGGCGCGCGCGATATGTAAATGCTCTGCCGTTCCGCGGCCGCCGCGGCAGGGAGTAAAGTCTGACGGCAGCAGCGCCGCCTGCCTGGGGCGTCGCGCACTGTTTGTAGTTGATTGCGTGCTGCGGCTGCGGCAGTGGCAGCAAGCAATCAGCGGCCGCCGCCGTTCATTCGTACACCCGCCACTGGATGCGACGGTCGTGTGTGCGTGTGTGTGTCGTACTACTGTCGCTGTGGTTCTAGCGTTGCTGTCCCGCTCTCGGATTAGCTGACATGACCGAGTCGCTGCGACGTATATAAGGTGAGTGTCGAGCGTACACCTGCGGTTGCCGGCCGCGCTGCCTTGCCCAACTCGGCAACAGATAACGTCGGTAAAGATGGACCGATATAGCCGGCGCGCGGCCCCCGTACTGGCCGCGACAGGCGGCCGGGCACGCAAGCGTGAAATTCCCGGCCGTACAAAGCGCGCGCGGGCACAGATGTTATCGCGCGGGCCACCGGGTCTACAGCGGCTGGAATCACACGCGACGAGGGCGCTCTTCACAAATTCGGCGCCCGTAAACAGCGCTGATACGGCCCGGCGTGTCGGGACTTGGGTCGGGCTGTGTACACACAACACGCGATGTGCCGTGTGGCTTAGCTTGCTGTGAGCGGTCGCTGTACTGGCACACCCGGGTCTGACTGATGTATTCTTTTAAGAGCTTTTAAAGACCTATGCATAGGCTCGCATCGTTCTGCGCCGGTATCAGTTGCTGGTAACAGCTAGTTTGTCTGTATTTACCTATATTAAAACGTCACGGAATGCCCGTGTCTAGTATAACTGTGATCGGCAGGCGCTGAATCTGTTCGTACCTGGGGTTGACGCACGGTCTGGCATTCTGGAAAGGTTACACATTCGGAAGCCAGTTTTTTTTTTGTAAGGTGCCTGCCTGGGTTATCAGCGGAGGAGTTACCAAACATGCCTTCCCATGCCAGCATAGGATCTACGTAAGGTGTGTCGGCGTAGGAGGTACGAAATAGTTGAATTACGAAGTTGGCAACTGTTTCTATAGGGCGCTTTCGCTAATCCACACCGACATACCTGAATGAAGTGTGTTGCCAGGCGGACCGGACTGTGTACGGATCGTACACTGCAGGTCGGACGGTGTACGGACGTACACTGCCCACGCGTCGTTGCTGTGCCACGGGACGATTTTATTCTTGAACACGAGCATCGTTGTTACAGTTGTAATGTTGTTACAGTTGTAATGTTGTTGTTCTGCGGCAGTCTGCACCCGGTCCGTCGTGTGTGCACGCGACAACAACACGTCGGGATTACCGGGCATCGACGTATTAGAATGTGGCTGTCATTGATTACCGGACCCATAACGAATACCACGCTGACAATTAATGTCATCTTGACTATTATAGACGTGTTGGTCTTTTGTTGGCCTGGTTCTACAATCGATGCTTCGATTGGTTCTTGGTTGATTCATTCGCGTTCTCACAAGATCAAAGACGCGCCTGTTGCCAACTTTGTAGTTCAACTCTTACGTCCCTCTTAGGTGGACAGGCAGAACTGGATACTTTGTAGTTCAACTCTTACGTACCTCCTAGGCGGGCAGGCAGGACTGGATACTTTGTAGTTCAACTCTTACGTACCTCCTAGGCGGGCAGACAGGACTGGATACTTTGTAGTTCAACTCTTACGTACCTCCTAGGCGGACAGGCAGGACTGGATACTTTGTAGTTCAACTTTTACGTACCTCCTAGGCGGGCAGGCAGGACTGGATACTTTGTAGTTCAACTCTTACGTACATCCTAGGCAGACAGGCAGGACTGGATACTTCGTTATATAAGAACTTACTCTGCCCTGTCTTTGTCTCGCTTGTCGTTGTTATTTGATTGGTATGCAGAACGGTGTCAACGAACTCGGAAGCGATCGTTGTCTACCGAGATGATTATCTAATGTGATGAACTAGAAGAGGAGAGGCGGTAATTACCAGTGGACGGGGGGGGGACATTTACTGTTAATTGCGCACTTCTTCAATCCCAGGCACGTGCAAACCGAGCCTTGTTCGTCGTTTAAAGAGCACTTGTATTTCCAACAGTACACAATCTAGTTGGTTAACTGATAGGCAGCTGGGTGTGTCATTGATTAACTGAGATGCAACACGGTGTTTCATTGGTTAACTGATAGACACCAGCGTGTTTCATTGGTTAACTGATAGGCAGCACGGTGTTTCGTATTGTCTTCGTTCTCAAAACTTCTCCATGTAAAATAAAATTAAATCATCCGATGAAAAATCGGTGTACATTCCGTTAAAATATTTTATTCGGTATGCTTTAAATTGCCCGCTTCGTGGAACCGATACTTTGTGTCCGTAACAGATGTGGCCGCGTTTTGGATGACTGGGATAACATATCGCTAGTGCGGCTAATTGTCACGTTTCCTGTGTCTACGCAAACATGTTTGACAGCCGGATAATAACTGTTGGTGCAAAACTAGGCACATCACGTTCACGAATGGTTGTGGCACACATGTACGTTTACAAAACTAGGCAGATCACGTTCACGAAGGGTTGTACCACACATGTACGTTTACAAAACTAGGCAGATGGTGTTCACGAAAGGTTGTACCACACGTACGTTTACAAAACTAGGCAAATCACATTCACAAAGAGTTGTATCACACATGTACGTTTACAAAGCTAGGCAGATGACGTTCACGAAAGGTTGTGCCACACATGTACGTTTATAAAACTAGGCAGATCACGTTCACGAAGGGTTGTACCACACATGTACGTTTGCAAAACTAGGCAGATCACGTTCACGAAGGGTTGTACAACACATGTACGTTTACACGCTTGCGTCGGACGCGGCTTTGTGCGGATATCCGGCTAATTCTGTTTTGTGCGGTTTGCACCTGCTGATGTACACTGATGGTCGGCAATGTCGACGCCAGCTGCTAAAAGTGGAACTCTCCGCCGCAGCTTAATTAACGGGAGACCGAGTCGGAAACGATAACAAGTCTGTATTTCGTACTATCAGTCGGGTGCTTTATTATATCACTGTTCTGCATCTGAGATATGGTTACATGTGTGAAGTATAGATTAGAGTACCGACTTATATTTTGTGTTGAGTGTATTTTGGTTACAGAATACTGGAAAAGGAATTAACAGCTTGTTGTGTCCCACAGTGCAGTTATGTGGACGTTGTGTCCCACAGTGCAGTTATGTGGACGATTGGTCAGATTACGACGTCATGACGCGGTCATCGCGTTCGATGACGACGGATCTATTCAATACCTCATCGCCATGAACGCATGTGTTCGGTGCTGTCAACTATCGGCGATTGTTGCACGGTTCTTCGTGACCGATTGCGGATGTAAGTTGCACCAAAATGAAACATCAGTGTTCAAGTTTTTCTCACCATATGACCTACCCCCGGGGTACTAATCAAAGGGAACACGTATCGTGTTCCACCGAGGTTGAAATGTGTTTTCTTTTTTATTCCACTGTTACGGATAGCAAGCACGTCGTGGTGGAATGTCGGACGTTTTTACGCATTCCGTTGGCGGGGTTATGAGCGGTGTGACGTGGCGGTCCCGTGGGCTATCGGGAGTGACTGTTATGCAGGCATTTACAGCTGCGACATTGACATGTTTGACAACGCTTTTATGGAGTGTCACGCAAGGCAACGTAACACGTAAATACCGAGCACGACAACCTCGAGAAATAAGTCTTTAAACACTCGCTGCCTTTGTGGACGTTTCTTACTCGGTGTGACGGCCGCAACTAAGGCTACCGTGTATACTATTTTGACTCTTAACTGTTGACATTTTATCAAGACATGTTAGTAAACAAACGTGTCAGAATCCAGATGTTACTTTCCACACTGAGCGCTGAGTGCGTTGAAAAGATCATATTAATGTTGACATCCCGATCCTTTGTTTCCACAATTGCAACATAGCCAGCCGACCAATACAGAAGAACGACTGGGGTGCATTGTTTTCAATGTCGTGACCGGGAGGGGGGGCTGAATTCTCATTAATTTATGTTGTCAGCCGTCGCGGAAGCCGTATAAAAATACATTCGAAAAACACTGGTAAAATCTATTTATTCAAACGAAAAAAAATCGCTCCTAATTAGTTATACGTGAACCATTTCTTCATTATCCATGCATATCTAAAAGTTAAGATGGTAATATACATTTAATTTTGTCGACGATTAGTGTAGTGGTTTACGACGAAACTGGTGGATCGCACAGAGCGCGTGGGGTCAGCATTGTCAAGGGATAGTTGTCATGTTGGCCACAGATGGCGCTGTTGGGCGGCTTCCTGTGCTCACGAGTGTGTACGGCTGCACGCAATGTCAGTTCCGTTGAGGCGTTCGGCCCGGAATGATGCAGTGGCTCTACTTCCGGACTAACGACGAGCATTGACGGTGGCGGTGCGAGTGTTTAATCAACACAAAGTCCACAGGTCGCGTTATCTGTGATACCCTAACAATGGTGGCTGCACGGACTGGTTGCGTGATAGCTGTGCACAGTTGCGGGCGCCGTCAAAACAATCGGTTCGTGCTCACGCCGGCGTTATAATCGCCGCCCACGGGCCGTGCTGGCTTGCAGCGCGATTTGAAATATTTAAATCCTTCTAGCCGCTTCAAATCCCATCGCGTGATTACCGCCGCACACGTAAGCACGACTGGTGCTGTAAGCTGACCTCCAGCGGGCGCCTGGTTATAACGAACGGTACAATGTCTAGAACGGACCATTTGCGACGTGGACACATGTCTGTTGAACGTCACACACGCTTCACTGTATTCGAAGACGCGCATACACTCACTGTCACGTACACGGACACGTATAAACCGACAACATTCACGTACGTGCGCACGTATACATTCATAATGTCACGTGCACGTACGCTGTCACCTGCACGCATACACTCACACAGTCACGGATACGTATACAATCACACCGTCACGTACACGGGCACGTATGAACGGACAAAGATTCACGTGCCAGGGCACGTATAAATTCACCGTGTCATGTACACGGGCGCATATAAACTCATAGCGTTACGTGCACAAGCAGCGGATGTGTGCACAATGTCAACTTACATTCGGGTGTACACTTTTCTCGGAAATAGGTGTTCTCCCGCAGCGAGGTGTAGGCGCTGCGAATGACGTCGACCTCTCTAGTGGACGCTTGGCAGAGTTCGTGTCGACGTGTTGCACGCTGCCAGATCGATCTCCCGGATCACACCTCAAAGTCAACTTCCCTAAATCGAATCCACTTGTACCACTTGCACGCCACGTACGTCCGTGTAGCAGTCTGAGAGTGGACGAAATGTTGGCGGAATACGATAATCGTTAGCCAGGTCGCCGTGTGACCCATTTACGAGTTTATACATCGCTATGAAGAGTCAAAACAATGGAGGTCCATTTTGATTTTTTTTCCATGTGATTGGTTGGATAGGAGTCTATTAAACTAACTTCTAACACGAACATTAAATAACGAGGAATCAAACCAATGAAATTCCAAGTTTGTATGGTAGAAGTTAGTGTATTAGACACATCCAACCAACGACATGGTGCAGATTACATTGATTTCTATTGTTTTGACTCTTGTAAGATGGGAATGTAGTGTAGCGTGTTTGCGCAGTTCTGATGAATTGGTTGAAAACATACAAAGGTAATAGCCGGAAAACATTCTGGGTGAACTTTGACCTGTTCCGGAGGGTAATATTTATGACGTTTGCGTTGTCACGAGACGGTCGCCAAGGAGACACGAGAGCCTACGAGGAAATGGTAGATTGGCGCGATAAGAACCTAGATTAATTGGAATTGGCAACTTTCCGTCCTGAACACTTACACGATGCCGAATTATTGTTGTTGTTGTTGATGATAATGATGTTTTTGTTGTTGTTTAATGGTCTGGTGGTGTGACGATTATTTCCATTGTCACTTCCCAATGCGTCATCGGTTCCCAGTTTCCGTCACGTACATACCAGTGTAATCAGTTCGAAACGCTCACCATGGAAAACGTTACGGTCGTTTTTATAACCAAAGGTAAAAACGCTAGAGTGCTTTCAACCAGGTTCAAAACACTACAGTGCCCAAATTCAAAACTGATCGTAGTCTTGTGGACTTACGTTGACACCACTACCGTAGTCTTGTGGACCTACGTTGACACCACTACCGTAGTCTTGTGGACCTACATTGACACCACTACCGTAGTCTTGTGGACTTACATTGACACCACTACCGTAGTCTTGTGGACCTACGTTGATACCACTACCGTAGTCTTGTGGACTTACATTGACACCACTACCGTAGTCTTGTGGACCTACGTTGATACCACTACCGTAGTCTTGTGGACCTACATTGACACCACTACCGTAGTCTTGTGGACCTACATTGACACCACTACCGTAGTCTTGTGGACCTACATTGACACCACTACCGTAGTCTTGTGGACCTACATTGACACCACTACCGTAGTATTGTGGACCTACGTTGATACCACTACCGTAGTCTTGTGCACGTCCTACGCCGGGGCATGACGAGGTCGTGCACCGACTGAACTCGAGTCAGTGGCTCGTGGTTGCGCCATCCATTAGGGGGGTTACGGGGATGCCTGTGCCAGCGTGGGTCTTCACCGACGTGACCTCATACAGCCATTAGACGGTAGAACAGTTGGCTTCGAAAGTTTTGTTACCCGTTTTCATAGCAAAATTACTTAACTGAAACCTTCATTTATTGTGCGTTCTGCGAATGTTTACTGTAATATTGGGCGATCGCTTGCCAGAAAAGTGTTTCCGCTCGGCATTGACGGTGCCAAAGTAAACAGAGTTACCGGGGTGGTCTTCCCGTCCACCGGCGGTGGCTCGTGTTTGTTTTACACGTGGACGGACACCTATAGGGACTGTGACCGGCTTTGGTTTGACGACGCCACCGCGTCAACAAGGCGATGTAGACGTTGCGGTTTCTCCTGGAACTGTCGCTGTCCTTATAGCTCTCAGCTGTGTCAACACCAGACGCACTCTCCGGTATCGCGGGTTTACGGCTTGATAGCTGCTCCAGAAAGGGCAATTTGATGGTGGCGCTAGTGGGCGGTGGTGACGTCACCGTCAGTGTTTGGCACGGATCATTGACGGGATCATTTACCAAGGGGCGGATCACCAGCGTTGTTGCATTGGCTGCAATGGTAACGTTGCTGCAATGGTAACGTTGCTGTTGTTGCAGTTTAAAACTGCATCATCAACTGATTTAGCCTATCGCGAATCAGTTTCGTTGATGTCCTAATGTGTAGTGTGTGAATAGTTTAAGAAATATCCGCAGTCGGTTTAATAACAAAAGTGGGTACTTTTGTTCAAATCATCTAAAGAATTGAATTTATTGTTAGATCCAAAACGGTGCACACTTTATGGGGTCAAGGCTGATCATGGGCGTGACTTGCATCCTCTCGCCGATCACATGACAAAGACTGATCATGGGCGTGACTTGCATCCTCTCGCCGATCACATGACAAAGACTGATCCAGGGCGTGACTTGCATCCTCTCGCCGATCACATGACAAAGTCACGAAATTTATCCAAGTGCGAAAGCCGTGATTTTTCAGCGTTTCTCATTTCAAATTCATTAAACTGATAAAAGTGTTTGCAATTTTGGATATCCACCACTTTGAGCCCTTTGCCAGATATAACGACTAAAGTAAATTCTTTCGATGACTTGAAAAAAAATACGCACTTTTTTTAGTTAAACTGACTGCGGGTGTTACTTAAACTATTCACACACTACATATTAGGACATCAACGAACTGCATTCGCGAGAGGCTAAATGAGGATGCAGTAAACTGTTTAAGTGAAATTGACGGTTCGTTGGCGTCCATTTTCATTGGCCCTTCCTGCAGACGTTTGTTGTAGCTGTTGTAAACACGCGGGTATTCAACACCCACCACAAGAGGCCGCCACCGTTATGCTATAATGGCACATTTGCAAACATAGTAGCACAAATAATCGGACATGGTCGTTCGACGATGAAATCGTAACTGCATCCCTGTATTGGATAGAGCATATTGTTGGCGCGGTGGCGTAGCGGACAGAACATGGAACAACTCTCAGTCGAGGTGCTCGTACATGGAACAACTCTCAGTCGAGGTGCTCGTACATGAAACAACTCTCAGTCGAGGTGCTCGTACATGGAACAACTCTCAGTCGAGGTGCTCGTACATGAAACAACTCTCAGTCGAGGTGCTCGTACATGAAACAACTCTCAGTCGAGGTGCTCGTACATGAAACAACTCTCAGTCGAGGTGCTCGTACATGAAACAACTCTCAGTCGAGGTGCTCCTAAAGCGCGATTGCTGACGTATGATATGACGTAGACGCTGACACTGATTGCCTGGTGGCGACGACGTCACGCGGCGTGTTCGCCGCCGACAAACGACGCGATTGTGCGCGCGCCGTCGTCGCTTACAAACGGTGCTCAGCGGCCGCGATTAGTCACGAGTCGTTTGGCGCCGTCAATGCGGGCGGCGTCGCTGAGGATGGCGCCTCGTCACGCCGGCGATGTGCCCCGGCGTTGTGCCCGACCCCCGCTGAGGCGTTGTCCGTGGTCGTCTCGGTCGCCGCAGTTGTTTAGTGCGTCTTGACGTCGCAGATATTGCACGCCTTTCACATCGCCCGTCGTCGTCTTGTCGTTCAGTGTCCGCGCGTCGCCACTTGACCGCGTCGTATCCGTGCATCGTCACTGGACCGTGTCGTGTCCTGTGGTGTCCGTGCGTCGTCACTTGATTGTGTCGTGTCCGTGCGTCGTCACTGGACCGTGTCGTGTCCCGGCGTCGTCACTGGACCGTGTCGTGTCCTGTAGTGTCCGTGCGTCGTCACTTGACTGTGTAGTGTCCGTGCGTCGTCACTTGACTGTGTCGTGTCCCTGCGTCGTCACTGGGCCGTGTCGTGTCCTGTAGTGTCCGTGCGTCGTCACTGGACCGTGTCGTGTCCTGTAGTGTCCCTGCGTCGTCACTTGACTGTGTCGTGTCCGTGCGTTGTCACTGGACCGTGTCGTGTCCTGTAGTGTCCGTGCGTCGTCACTTGACCGTGTCGTGTCCGTGCGTTGTTGTTCGGTTGATGTATATGCCTGCCTAGTTGTTGCTACAATAAGATCACAACCTTACGAACTGGGAGGTTAGCGAAAGCAAAAGTAATTTCGACGGCGTCTACGTACATCAATACGTGGGAAAACCACAACATTAGGCTTCCATTTCAGTGGTGCTAATTGAGCGATAAGATTCTGTTCAGGGTGATATTCAATTACCAAGGTTGACAGAACATGTTTACAGTAGTAGTTTAGAATGTGTTGCACGTTGACGTGTGTGTTGGAGTGTCCGTCTTTTGACTTCTCACTAAACGGTTGTCGGTGTAGGAATCCAACACACACTTGTGTTTAAGCAGAAAGACTATAGTCCCACATGTAGCAAAACAATGAAAACTCCAAAGTTATGACCGACAATTATGGTTTGCTCAGCTACGATAACATACTTGGCTAGTTCCTCATAGAAATGTTCGGATGGCACTGTACAGACACTCCCTGCGCGCCGGGCAGCGCTGTGCGGGCAGTCGTCAGACCTTTGGATGACGTCGGTTGTAGTACAATAGCAGTTTCACACCAACTAAACGACTGTCACAGAACCGACCAGTGACCGCGTAAAACTGGCACGAATGTATAACAGATCGAACAATGGCGCCGCCTGGCGGATGGATTGTATCGCACTGCGTTCTCGGCGCTGCTTTCAGAGTCGATTTTCGACGGTCCCGAAACAAAATCGGTGGGGACTGGGACGCGGGGAGAGAGAGGCGGCGAAGGATTGCATCGGATCCTCCTCTCAGGTGTCGTCGACTCCACAGCACACCGCCATTGAGCGAGACGCGCCCGGCATGTTTATTTGCAATTAGCCCCGTCGGTCGGGCCGCGATATTCGATCCGCGCGCTGCCGTCAGCGCTGGCTGCGCGGTAGCGGCGACCGGTCCTAGGCCACGCACTCGTAGTTGTGTATTTCGCGTCGCTGTGTCGGCATCGTTGCAGCGGTATAACGTTAAAGCACTTCAGCAGTGGACTCGCGTTTTGGTGTTAGGTGAATTCATAATCGCCATTACTAGGTTCCGGTTGTGTACTAAATAAACATCAATTGTCTCTTCGCAATCTACAATTGTGCACGCGCGATTAAGAACACACGCCAAAGTCTATTAGTCGGCATTGTTTCAATATGTTCACGTGTGGTTAATGATAATAATAGTTTACGAGTTGTTATTATAATTGAGTGGAGTCTTCTCGTGAGAGTATTGAAAGAGTCATTAATTACATGTTCAAGAAGAACAATCCACCGATCTGCAATACTGACGAAACATGCGTGCGTTCGTGCGTGCGTGCGTGTGTGCGTGCGTGCGTCCCTCCTGCTTCCCAGTATTAACACGTTTTTATTTGAACTTGTATCACCGTAGCCACCTGTTGTAGCGAGTTGCTGCGGTGTCTTTCCGGTGGTGGTAGCGTTGCCTGGGTCCACCCAAAGAGGTGTTGCTGCAACGTGATTGATTTCCTAAAAGCTGTGTAAAGTCAGTGCCCAGCCACGAGATGGATGAGGCAGAAAAACACACATAGCTGAACACAATGCGGCATATACTCGATGAATCATCGTCATTTCTACTTTGTTAAATGTACACAACTGAGTAAGATTATACAAGTCAGTCTTGTTCAGGTGAAATGATAGCACCATCACTAAACAACTAACTTGATGTATAAAAAAATCACTGCAGTTCTGTGGTCGTTTCTTTACAAGTGATTACCACAGTACCACAATATAGTTCCACAATACAGCCAGTCGTAATTCGTCGGATTTAATAACGCCTTGCGATGTATCAACGCAGTCAAACCCTAGAGAAGATGCACCTTAGATTTCTTTAAACGTTGATGTTCGCAGATTATGTACATAGATGTCTGAAATGAAGGCGTTGTTTGTGCTTACTTTGACGCGTTTGTTATTGTTAATAATTGAGAGTTTACATATGGTGTTTCAACAAATCACGTTGTGTACTACATTATGCACCGCCTAAAAGGTACAATATTGCTGGTTTCGCAACGGATGACTCGATATACGTTCCATGCCTTAGCGTATGTTTGCATGTCATGTCCTCATTGTAATGCTCGTCTTCCAATTAAATGTTTTACACCATAATTCTGCCTTGTGCAGTTTCGATCGGATACAACTGGTTTTGATAGTTTCTCCTTTTAAAGCTACAAAAAGTCAGATCGTTTTTGTCGTAACATTGTGTTATATAGCATAATATATAATTATATATATATATATATATATTTATTTATTATATATATATATATATATATATATATATATATATATATATATATATATATATATATATATATATATATATATATATATATATATATATATATATATATATATATATATATATATATATATATATATATATATATATATATATATATATATATTTATTTATATATGTTTATTTATTATTTATATTTTTACTGGTCAGAAACATTCAAATTAAAAAGATTACAGTCAAATTATATATTGACGGTCAATATGTTAGAATAGATGTACCCTCATTTATACTGTAAAACATGATTTTACGATAGCGGTCAGAATTTGAACCATTAATGCAAGGTGTCAACATATGTTTCTAAGCCATATATTCTCGCCATTCCACCAGCCATTGAATGTTACAGAACAGCGGGATCCTGCCTCACAGGGAATATAATTATACGTCCAATTTGTGATAACAATGCAGCCCTGCGCCCGCTGTCGAACACTGCCCGTTTTACGGTAGGGTTTCCAATAACGCCCCGACCCGTGTAATTTATCTCTGGTCGTTCCCCCTAACCAAGCAATTAACGAGTGCGGGCCGCTCTCCGTGAGGCGAATGTGTCGCCGCTCGGTCAAGCCACGCCCACTGACCTACTTTACCCGAGCATAATTCTAGCGACCAGCTCCGGTTGTCAATCGGCGAGCGCACTGCGCGTCCGTCGGTTTGTGTGCGTGTGGACGATTATACTATGGACCCATGTGGAATATATCTGTGTTTCGGGGTGTTGTTTACGTCGCTAGAAAACGGGGATTGAGTGTAGCAGTGATAGAACGGCCGCGTTTGTCGGCTGGCGATAAAAGCGCCCGTTATTGACTATGTGTCGGCGTGATTGATAGTTGTGGTACGTCTTTTTATTTTCATGTCGGCGACAACAGCAGTAGAAGCCGACGCGTCGAGGTGCTAGCCCCTGTGCGGGACGATACGTGTACGACGAAGTGGGTCGAGGCGCGCGGGAGGATTAGCTGTGCCGCGGCGTCCGCTAGCACGGCCCGACGCCGACCGGTCGACCGGCGGAGTCGCACTCGCCGCTGCACGTCGGCTGTATGGAAGGGGATGGGCGTACGCGGCGGCCGCAGCCGTGCCGAGTCGCTCTACTTCAACGCCCTGCTGATCGTCGCTGTCGTCTGCTGCATAGCGCCCGTAGCTGGTACGTACATATAGATAGAAAACAGGAGCCGTCAACGCTGCAGTTGTACGTTTAGAAAGGTTATTGTTGTGTTATGTTTTTGTCCGGACCGTGAGAATTGTACCTGACGTACTGTATTTTGGCGTGCGTGCGTGCGTGCGTGCGTGCGTGCGTGCGTGCGTGCGTGCGTGCGTGCGTGCGTGCGTGCGTGCGTGCGTGCGTGCGTGCGTGCGTGCGTGCGTGCGTGCGTGCGTGCGTTGTGTAACATGGTTCCGTTATGTATTGTACAGTATGTTAACCATGTGACGTGTGTAAACATACACTTGACATGTGGTGCGGCCTGTACCAGCGCATTTCACGTTATTGTTACTGCGAGAAGTGTTGGTTCGAGGAGCCCGCTTGCAGGCCCGAGCATTTACGGCCAATGTGATGCCATGAACTAACACCCGATAGTGCGTAATACACAGAACGGGTTGTCTCTGCACACCAACTAGATGGCTGTGAATCTATCAGGAACACATTAACCCAACTGGTTATTTATGAACACATTGAAAATACACTCAAATTATATCATTTTAATTGTGTTTGCACGCGCACACAAACAGACAGACAGTGGTATCCGCACAGTCGATGAAACAAGCAGACAACCCGGCGTTCAGTGACCACGCGGGGAGATGGGGGGGTGGGAGCACCCAGCGGGTGCTTCCCTGCGCGGTGTCTCTGGTACAGTCCAAATACCCGATCACTTGGCCGGCCCGTAATGTGCAGCGACGTATGCCTCACGGGGTCGAACCACTCGGCGTCGAGGCGGACTCGTGTGGGTCCACTGCAAGCAGCCGGGGACGTTTAACAGGCGTTAACAACGTCCCGGAAATGAAACCGGGTTAACGCCGTCGCGTTTCCCAATTTCCGGTTCCGGAACTGTTGCTGATTTATGCAAATTAGACGAGCTGGACTTGTATTTCCCCTGTGGTGGTAATATCGTCACGATCTGCCATAACAGTGAATAGTGACTTTTCTTTTACTGGCAATTGCCAATGGCACCTGTATGAAAAGCACACATCATAATCCATTCTTAGTGGCTGGGTGTTACGATAAAGGAAGAATAGAGATCTGGCGGACGGATAAAGCGATAGTCATACGAGGAACTATTTTCAGCCTGTTTACACGACGGTTGTATTAGAAGTTGCTTTTACTGCGTAGCGTCAAGTGTCGGCGACGGTTGAAATGACGGAACCGGAGACGAGCGTTGTGTCCGTCGCTATGCCGCCCGGGCGGTGGCGCGATGCGACCAGCGTGAATGCGGCCCCGTTTGCCAGGCGTGCAGCCACAATGAGCCGGTTATCGATTACACCGGCGGCCGGGCGGCCAGTGCTGTAAACACACTTCACGCCGTGTCTCGGGGGACTGACGATGCAGACCGGTACAGCACGCACGCCCCGTAGTGGTACCCGGCGCACTGCAGCCCAACTTCCGCCGTCGAAACATCCGTGGGAAAAGCAGCGCCCGCATGGTTATGAGCAACGTTGTTTCAGCGGCGGCCTCTGCCCGGCGGTGTCGAGCTAGCATGTCCCGGGGTGTCGTGGTTGCGGCGTGCGGAAATGGGTCTACCAACAATTATAAAACTTACAAACAGAAGATTGGTTAGAACAAGAAGGCTGTAGACTAGAAGTGGTGACTTGAGGCAGGTCTCAATCTCACAACACATACCTGTTGCTATGGCGAACCACTTCAAGGTCATTATCTACTATTGATCACAAACTCAGTTACAAAAGCAGACCCTATATTCACTTAACGAAACCAGAACATGTTGTTGTTGTTATGTTACGGACGCAGGGTCTCGGTCTCGTACCAACACCTGCAATGGCAGAGTGACATGCGCTGTCGCTCTGCCACTTTAGTGGGCGATGGTTGGTGTGTTTAACGAAATCTCACGTGACTGCTCAATCCTTCGATTATAACAAATGCGCTACTTGGAATGAATAGATATGACATAGTGGAATGCTAATTAAACTGCAGTTAGCCGTTCGCAAAACCGGAAAGCTTGTAAACCAAGACATTTATCTCCCAATAACTTACTTTTGTATTGATCAGTTGTAGCACAAAATTGCCAAAATTTGTCGGATTTTCATGAAACGAACACCACTGCGGAGGTCTCATCGTGGCCTGACGGGAACGTCCCACTGTGTATGTCTAGCAGTGAGATCAGGGTCCACTATTATGCTGGGTGTTAAATTTCTAGGTCGGATTGCAGCTACTACAAGCGCCTCATCGCAAATTACATCGGACAGCCGGAGCAGCGTTAATTGTTTTTATTTTGGTGTTCTGGCTTGTTATTCACGAGAACGATTTGTTAGTTTTCTTTATTGTCAGAGTCGCTAGTCCAGGTCTTGAAACGTTCTTGGTTAGAACCACATTTAACCCCACAAAACGGGTGTATCATCCTACGTCATTATAATTTAAAAGGCAGGCGACGAATTACGACTACGCTTACCTTTATTATTATTAGTGAGCGATTTTTTTAATTTTGCGATCTGAAAAGCCCGTTTGGAAAGTTATGTTATGTCAACTACTTTGATGGTTTCTCCTCTTCAATAATGCTTTCTCTAGTCCGCCTCTCCTGGGTCACTTTGTTATCAGTCCACAAAGCACGCTCCAGCTACGTAATCGTAATAAGACGAACACAATTTCTTTGCGCCTCAGTCCTCGGTAACCCGAGCTGAGAGGGCAGAGGCACGGCTAAAACGTGCTAAAATCTATAGATTCATTGTCGAGCTTTGCGGCGAACTTTTTGGTGTTGTGCATCGTCAAACGGAGAAGAAAATGGACACATTTATTACTCGTCCATCCTCCTCAAAACAAGTGGATGCAAAAAGGTCGAGAACCGCTGCTACAGATGACGGCGACATTGTATTATGATTCCTGACGTAACACTAATGACTTCCAAAGAGTTGTTGTAGCAGCCAAGAAAGACCTTGGTGCAGTGTGTGTTTGACCTCTCGGAACAAAAATAATATGATTGTAGCTGTAAGCGGTGAATGTAAATATGCCGGTTGCATAGATGGACCTGCCTGACAGGTAGTGGTACAGATCTTCAGAAAATTTACCATAGTCGAGATTTCAGAAATGACAATGAGTTGATGTGTCCGTTCGTGTTTCAGCGACGCCTGAGTGCCGGACGACCGAGGCGTGTTGCGTGTTAGAGCTGCGCGGGTGCTGGATACTGTACGGCTGCGCCAAGGACACGCTCGGCGTGCGCGACGAGTTCTCGGTTCACGCGGCGTCGGGGCGTGCGCGGGCGCGCGCACCCGGCGATGTGCGCGCGCGCTGCACGGCCATGCGCACGTTCTCCCTGTGCATCGGCAACCAGAGCCGGCTGTGCCATGGCAACCTCAATTACCACTCCGCGCATCGCGGCATCGAACGGCAGATGAAGCGTTACAACTGCAGCATGCACGGTGAGCTGTTCCGGCCGGACGAGTGCTGCCGTCCCGGGCGAGGTCGGGCCGACAACTGCAAATCGTCCGACGGCTGCAATTTGCCCGACGTCTGCGCATACCGGAAGTCGTCGGGCGGCGCGCGTGCGCAGCACCGGCTGTGTTCGTTGTTTGGAGACCCGCACCTGAGGACATTCGACGGAGAGTTGGAGACGTGCAGTGCGCAAGGCGCGTGGCCGCTCGTCGATAATAAACACTTGACCGTGCAGGTGACCAATGAACCGCTGACCGGCAGCAAGGGCCGGGCGACCGCCATCACGAAGGTCAGTGTAGTTAGTAGTCGTGTTTTAGCATCCGGTCCACTCGCTCTCTTCTGGCAGTGGTCACCACTAGTATATCTTCTGGCAGTGGTCACCACTAGTATATCTTCTGGCAGTGGTCACCACTAGTATATCTTCATCGCAACGACATCGTAGTTACATTTCTGCATGTCGTGTGAAATGGCCGCTCTTGCATGTGTTTCGTTTTAATAGGAAACATGTTGCATGCAATTTACAATTGTTTCAGTCGGCGAGTGTTTGAGGTCTAGTCGAGCTGTTGCTTTGACTATCTGGAACTATTTCCTTGTGTGCATTTATCAGTTGTTATACGGTGTGTTGGAAAGGTTAGTTTGTGGCTTTGTCTTGAGTCTGTGTTGTTACGAAAGTTTCTGGGTCAGTCGTCTTGAAGTCGTAGCTCTTGGTCCATGTCCTCTCTACACGGCGTCGCGCCTGTCGACCGTCATTGTCAATGTCCATTTTGTGGTATCCTGTGTCCATCCATCTCAAAACTGACGTACCCCTCTCCGTTGTCTTCTTTCCGTTGTATTTCTTCTTTTCGTTGTTTTTCCTCTTTCAGTTGCCTTTCCTCTTTCCGTTGTCTTTCAGTTGTCTTTCTTTGTTCTGTTGTCTTTCCTCCATCAGTTGTCTTTCCTCCATCGGTTGTCTTTCCTCTTTCCGTTAACTTTCCTCTTTCAGTTGTCTTTCCTCCTTCCGTTGCCTTTCCTCTTTCCGTTATCTTTCCCCTTTCCGTTGTCTTTCACATTGTGTAGTTTGTAGAGCTGGGCGCCTCGTGCAGGGTCCACCTTTCCTCTTGGCATCAAATGAGGCACACCTGTCTTATCTGTGACATCATGACAACTTGTGACACATCGGTCAGTTGCACGAACACCCCTGACGACAGTCGGGTGAATATATTGTGTCGTCGGCAGACAATGGTTTCTGCCGTGGTTGTTGTGTTGCGTGCATCGCCAGGCGTCGTCTTGTCCGTTGCAACTGTATATACGCCCAACTGACATGCTTCGCTTTTGAATAACCCGGATGGACGTTCATTCATGTGGCTCTCGTTGACATATGTTTTGGTGTACGGACCGCTGGCGACACGCAGCGGCTGGCGAAGCAGAACATGTTTACCCGTTATGCATCATACCATACCACCCCGTTTACCGAAGTTTGTTATAACTATTCGATGTCATCCACACTGGAACTTTGTGGACCATTCTGTTCGATGTCATCCACACTGGAACGTTGTGGACCATTCTGTTCGATGTCATCCACACTGGAACTTTGTGGACCATTCTGTTCGATGTCATCCACACTGGAACGTTGTAGACCATTTCTTATTGTCTTGCTTTTATCGCATCCTTTCGTCCTGAAATCCAGCCATGTAGCTGCGTTTCTAAGGTGTTTGGCTCCGTAACCTTGTCGACGATATTGCGGTTACTGTGCCAGACATTCACATCCCTTCTCTCGCCAACATACAGTAGTTTATGTCCAAGATAAGCCGCTATAATGCGTTCTGTCTTACGTTGTCTGTACAGTACAATGCTTAGGCATTGATGTATACATGTTATGTACAGTTTTGTACACATAAGAAAAGTTCGTTTCGTATGTGTAGTTTGTACAGTGGTCCAAGCAATCCTGCACATGTCCGCAGCACATGTCCGCAGCGCTTTTTGATGGGATAGCTTGACAGAATGTGGCGGAAAGACAGTGAATGCGCCCTGTCCGATGCATGACATGATTCTTTCTGCGCAGTCCCAGGCAGTGCGGCAGCACTGGTGTTTGTCGGAGCGAAGGCTTTGTCCCGGCTAGAGGCCGTCCTCGCCGACGTAATGAATACTATTGTGGACGCCGTCAAACTGGTCGTGCTGACGCCCGCACGTCCTGAGCACAGCAAACACACACACGCACGCACGCACGCACGCGGGCTGAGAAGGAGCGCGGTTTATTTACAGGCGGGTCGAGCGAGCGACTGCCGACCCGGGTCGACGGATTGTCTAATTACATCGCGGCTCAACCGCCGCTCTCCGTGACTGGCACCTCACCGCCGCTAATAGGGCCCGGGCCGCCGCACGGACAGGGAAAGGGTTACATCGCCGCTGCCGTTTTTAGTTCGACATCAACTACATATTGTTCCGCGCGTGGTACGTCCTTCCTGGGTTTGCAGTTGGACGTTACCGTGCTCGAGTCAGGCGTCAGACGCGGTCTCAGTCTCACTAATATTTGTTTTAAACTGTCTGTTTTCCCAACATCGAAAAGCGTACGTCCTACGTAGTAGTTTTGTGGTACATATTGCTGAGTTCAGTTGTACCATTTCTAAGTTACTGTTAGACGTCGACGGTGACAATCTGCGACTGGTGACGAGATATGTCCATGACATCGGCCTTGCGAAGGAATGTCACTCTAGCTCATGCCGACGGCATGTGTAAAAAAATACGCTCGCTACAAAGTTGATCTATTGAAAACTATTAAAGCAGCAAGGTTATAAGAAATATATGGAAAAAGATGCTGAGAAGTGATAATGACTTAGAAACCCGACATAGTTGTCATTGTGGCATAACTATGCAATCACGTGATGATGAAATCGTGTAAACATGTGAGGTCGGTGGGAGATTGCTGACACGTAAACAAACCGGTTGTAAACACACCTCGTATTTGAGAACTCGCGCGTTTACAAACATTGTTATCGTTTAATAATAATAGCTATGCCGATATCTTTGCTCGCATAATTAGACACGTGTCTTTTCTAAAGGTTATACTAAAACATAGTAAAGCACAGGAGCGCCGGGGGCTGATTGTGATCAGTTGCTATGTATGAGGACTTGTGTGCAAAGACTGACTAATCACTAATATTCAATACCTGTGGCCGGAGATGGAAGGGGTTCGTGGTTCACTACGTGTGGCCGGAGAGGCAGGTTATTCGTGGCTCACTACCCCTGACCGGTGATCGTGATCCACTACCTGTGGTCGGAGAGGGTGGTGTTCTCGGTTCACTACCCGTGGCCGGAGAGGGAGGGTTCGTTGTTCAGTACCCGTGGCCGGAGAGGGAGGGTGTTCGTTGGTGCTACGATTGGGTGTCGTCGTCTGGAACGACTCGTGGTTATCGTCGTCGTAATTAGGCCGAGTTAGTGTGACATGAGCGAACAGCTGATTCCGGTAGTGCCATGCACTGACCACTATGTGACCTGAATCGTCTAACCAAGACAGCGATCTAACCAAGACAGCGATACGTCTGCGCTTATTGGACTTCTGATATCAGCTGTGCTGCGTGTACGACATTGGATTAATGCAAGTACGGCCGGTCGAATACACAATAATTGTTCGAGAAAAGAGGGTCCAGCCGCCAGCGCCCGGCCAACGTCGACGGCGGACGTGCCGGTGAGTTGGCAGCGATCCCACCCAACGGCAGCTAATTAATACTAATTACTAAGAGGGCAGGAATGTGGAATTAGAGTGGAACTCGCCAGAGGGGATACGCAGCCCCTCAAAGGACACACGTGGACGTCCGCCTACACGTAATTACGCTTTCAGCCCATCTTAACAATATCCACCTGTGTGCTGTACGCGCAGGTGCTGGCGGCCTAAGGTTGGCTGGTAGACCCCGGCCTGACTGCAGCTTGTCTGTGCAGACCCGCAGCGTTCTCTCGACCTATGTGTGTGAATGTTTTACGCCATTGTACCACGCCAAGATCTGGGAATTGAGCCCCGACGCTTCGGCATGGTTCATGTCGACGACTAGACATGGTTCGTGTCGACGCATAGTTGACGCGGGTGTATCATTGACCCCTTTCCAACTGTCGGCCCGAATGCCAGCACCCAGTCATGCGTGCAGCCTGGGCGACTGGCGTCGCTTGTAACTCGACACAGCGCCGACTTGGCTCTGCGGCCGTGTGGCGGGCGGTGCCTAGCACGGGTGGCTGCCGGTCGACATCGGAGCCGGGTGGCCGAGCGGGCGGCCGAGCGAGTGGCCTCGTGAGCGCTGCGCCGTCCTAACCTTGCTGGCCTTGGTCCCGGACGATGGCCGCCGGTCGATTGTCGTTTCACTTAGCGAACCGTTTACGCGCTTCGACACTTTGGCCGTCTCCTAGAAGTAGCCGGCGCTGCGAGCAACCTGCGGTTGGTTTGATGGCGTATTCTGATGGGCGCCTTCGAGCATCGGCCATCAAGCGCTCGCCTTTCGCTTCCACCGAATGACAGGCGACTATGCAGGCCACCGAAAATTAATTCGCTCAGGCTATTTGAAATATTATTAAAATGTAATAAAAACACGGAATTAAAACGTATTTCAAGTACATAATCATTATTATTACATATAAAATTATGCCGTTTTTGGATGAAAACTGTAACACCACGTAACGTAATGCGCGCGTTGATCTCGAACAATACCGTCCACTGTTAGACGATGATACAATCATACAATGGATTCTCGCTGAAAGGACCCAGTTGTAAGAAACATCAGCTTAAATGGTGCGCGTTTGAAATGCCCGTTCTGACCAGGACTGTTTTCTGTGCCCACGGATGCAAGAAACAGTTTTACCCAATATGTGCCTCACGGTTACAGTAAGAGTCCACTGACACTGGACTTTAAACGCCCCTTCACCAAAATGCGAATGCCGTCCACTTGAAAGCTAAGTATATGAAACGGAAGCTTTTGAGCCACCAACATAACCAACACGCAACAGGCAACGTACACATCATCAACAATAAGATGTTTAATAACTGGTGTGACCCTATTCTTAGAGGTTGACATCATAGTGGGAACATGTCCCGAACTGAGTCCGTATTACGTCGTGCTACAATGCAGTTAGTAAACGTGTCATGTGAAAGTATGTTTCGTAGCATACCTGCATATTTTACATAGAGAACGTAACTGTACAAAGACGAACTCGTCTCAACATTTACGTACCTTACTAAATATTATTTACCATGTTATTAATTTTTTCATTAAACAAATTCCACGTGCTAAGACTTGTTTCTTGTCTTTTGAATGGCGTACTACGTAAGACCACGTACTACGTAAGACCACGTACTACGTAAGACCACTTAAAAGGGCATGTATACTAATTATAAACAGTTGGTGTTCGACAACTTCACAGGCTGTCGCCAGTTCGTCTTCATCTTTATCATCGTATCAGCTACTGTCGGCTAACTGCTGGACGCCTTCCTCTCTCTTACTTGTTTCTCTTGTACAGTTGCATCTGGAGGGTTGTGTTTATTCTTCTGTGTGCTGCTCAGTGTATATTTCCATTGATTTCTGCGACTCCCAACCCCTGACTGTTTGCAGTAAAAGGGCAGTTCACTCCCGGTTCTTCCGTTTGTTTGAATGGTGTGTGGGACGGATCCCGCCTGTGTGTGAAGGGATGTACCGTCATGACCTTTCCCCGATGCACCATATCCATTATGACCTTCTTCATCTCAAGGACTGTCTCAGTGCCGTGGTGTTTCCAGAAATTTCTATAGGCTTTGTTTGTTCCTTCTAAATTATTCCTAACGAAGCCCAGCACAGATGCATTGGTCTATTACGTTGGTCTGTTACGTTGGTCTATTCGGAGGTGGTTATGTTGAGCACATCGAACGACGAATGGAGGAGGTAGACATGGTCTGTTGGCTGCTCATTAACCCACCCGATATAGTTGCCCCCCCGACCCCCCGCCGAGTGAATTAATTTGAAATTGAACGCCGTGCTCCACGTCGATATCGGATGCCTCCCCTCCCCCCAGCGACGGCCATGTGACGGTTCCCGGGGTGGTACTCCGTGCCCTTTACTGGTCTGGTTCCGTTACCGCGGGGTTGTTTTGTTTACATAGCTGTTGCCCGTCCGGGGGATACCGGTGAATGGGCTGAGAGAGAGGAGAGGAATGGGAGATGTTCGACCGGCCTCGAGCCTGGCGGGTATGTTTTTACCGCGGTTGTGTACACAGTTTTTTCCACAGTAAGGCGAACACCGCTCAAAGGCATGGCTGGAGACTTTCGGGTCATGGTTACTGTTGGGTTTGGCCTTTAGTGGTCGGGTTGGACTGCGTCACAAACGCAGCGTCAACGTTTTAGAAACGGGGATCAATTATTGGAGGTTTGTGGCACTGCGCATCAATACATTTTGTTGTAGTAATTGTATTGATAATAGTCGTCATTGTGGTGGTGGTGGTGGCGGCAGCAGGTGGTTATTTTAGGGAGCTGACAGAGATGGTTAGCGTCGATTCCTCAAAGGATTGCTGTTTCTGTATTTCTTGGCAGTCCTTGCGATAATGAATAGTGTGTCTACGTACAGAGTATGTAACTCGGGATCGTTCAACAGTAGCCTTTCAATGATCGCCTTTTGTTTCAGATCACGGTGATGGTAAAGCAGCACAGCGAGTGTGCATCGTCGGTGTTCGTCACGTACCAGGCGTCGGCGGGCGAGCTGCCGGGCGCCTTCGACGACGGCAGCGTTGAGCTGGGCGGCAGCGACCGAGGCTGCGGTGGCAGCGGCGTGCGGCTCCGTGAACAGTCGCCCGGCCGTCACGTCGAGATCCACCTTCGCTACGTCGACACGACAGTCGTGCTGCGTCGCACCGGCCCGCACTACAGTGTCGTCGTGCGCATGCCGGCCGCCATCATGAACGCGAGCATCGCCGACGACCCGGACGGCCTACAGATGTGCGTACGCGGGTGCCCGCGCAGCGAGCGCATAGACTACCGAGAGTTCTTAGCTATGCGGAACACGCGGTTAAAGCAGCAGCGGCAACAGTCAGGCACGGTCATGACGTCACCGGTAGTGACGTCACCGTTGTCGTCCGACAAAATGACGCGCGACGAAGCCGCGTCGCGATGTCGCGACGCCGGCGTCGTCGACTACTTCTTCGACGCGTGCGTCTTCGATCTCGTCAGCACCGGAGACCAGAACTTTACGCTGGCCGCGCGCCATGCGCAGCGCGACACATTGCGGCTGCTGCCGGAGTCGGCCGCGACGCTACGGAACCGCACGAGTTTTGCCGAACTCGACCAGTCGTACTGGAACGGTGGCCAGCGGACTAGTTGTCGTGCGTGCGTTACGGCGTACGTTTTGGTAACGTTGTGCGCGTTGCTGGTTAGTGAACTGCTTACGTCGGCTGCAGGCGGCGCCACTTGGCCCAGGGAACGATGTCGCGGCACGTAGCGGTGTCCGACAGCGGCGTGTAATTATTTTCTTAGTGTACAGGAAATCTTTATATATGTGTGTATGTATATATATATATATATATATATATATATATATATATATATATATATATATATATATATATTATGTATAATGTATATATCGTGTATATATAGCAGGGTATATCTATATATTTCTTGTTTGTGCGTGCGTGCGTTAAGTGAATGTTGTATGGCTGTAACAGTACAATATGATAGTTGCCCTACGGAGTACTAATATATGACTCGAACGCCCAAAGTACGTTCGTTCGGTTGCTGCTTTGCGGCGTCACGCAAGCCTTCTTCACGTATAGTCTGTCGACTGTCCGTCCACTAGCCAATGCCAGTGAGCGCGGCTGACGTTGCAGTCGCCCTGGTTACGACGCCGTCTCATTCATTCCTCGAATACGAACTTCACTGTCTGTTATGGGCATTATTGTGATTACCGGACGGGACAACGTACAACGAACGTACGGATTACTGTGTCGTGTTGTTTTAACGTGAGAACAGCTATGCCAGACCGACCCGCTGCTGTTGTGGCTGCGTCGATATTCCCTTGCCAGAGAAGACGACGAAGAAGAAACCGTTTGCGGGTAGTTGAACGGAATGCTATATATACATTACGTCGAAGGCGCCTATTTCGACTTGTCTTGACCGAAGTGCAACACCTTAACGTTGGCCGAATGTGTGCTGAGCACTCGGATTGTGCTATTCCGGCGTTGTAAGAATGCGGTCGACCTCGATCTCCGGGTGCGTCTACGTCGTTTTGAAGCGCGGCTCGCTCGCTCGCACACTTCCCGTGCATCATTTCGGATTCGTTACTTGGCAATATTAATACTCAGGACCGCGTGAATCGTGCGAGTCAAGTAGTAATGTAGTGTCCTCCGCTGCCTTGTCGGCGGGGACGCGGGCGATAATGAGGGAGAACGAACGTTGCATTGCTAGCGAGGAAGGAAACATGCAGCCAAATGCCTCCCCGCGTGCAAGTCTTCCCGGCAGTTTCTCCCTTGCGTGCAAGTCTTCCCGACAGGCGTTGTCGCAGCGGCGTGTCGCACGTCTGTTCGCTCGAGGGGATTGTACGCGGGCCCCTTTATTAGGGTCGCGGTGTTTCATGTCGTCTTCGTATCGTTTGCTATATGAAGTGTCGCTGTGTTATGTATAGTACGTTGATGTGCAGCGTTCTAGCAGTGGTGATAATAAAGACATACGTGTTGCTGCTGTATCAAACCAGTTGTACTTGTTGTGTCGTCTAGTAACACGATATTTGTAAATAGGTTTTCTTAAATTTTAGTGGACTCCCTTTAACAGAATCACTTCGGGTTGGCGCAATTTAAATTTAATGCTCTTTAGCATTCGTTTCTCTTAAACGAATTTCCGGTCAAAGTGGACGCAGAATGACGTAGAAGTGAATGAACGTCAAACACTTGTATTTTATTTCGTCCATAAATTACGGTATAGTAGCAACGAAATTTCGTAAATTAGCATTCTCGAACGACACCTTTTCTTACATAGACGAAACTCGCAACTTAGTTACGTAAATTTCTCGAGGGCTTGCTTGTCCGTGTTGTAACGATTACAGTCAATATTATTTCCGTTTTACGTGTAAAATGGGTTGTTTAACAAAACAGATCTATATTCAACAAACATCAGCGTTTTCCAAGTTTTCAGGATGATCTACAGAAATTAGTCAAAAGAAAGTTGAATACCATACTCAGATTTTATACTCCGTGATGATACATCGCAAAAGCAATGTCCCCAAAACAGTTTAGCCTCAATTGCGAAACAGTATTGTGACATTCGTGTGGATTGACGCACTGAAAATATTAGTCCGTGACTCCGTGGTGTAGATTTATTCCTAACCCGATCTCATATTTTATTAATCAAGCACAGACGACTGTTGCATCATCTTGTCTCTACATCCTTGCTAAACATGCTCGTCCCACATCTCATTTTTCTTATAATTCTTATAATGAAAACTCTTAAACAACGATGGTGGCTATTGAGCTGGTGCATAACAGGATTCGTCCGGATCTGAGTCCCGCTGTCTGAATCCGGCGCTCATGTGCGACTCGTCTGTATTTATGCTATAACATGTGCTGTCTGCAACTACAGTCAGGAATATTACGTTAGTGGCTTTCTCAGATTGTTCCTAAAAATGGTAGGTTCTGGTCAAATCTTTGTTTTCCTGGCGGCCGACATGTTGATAAGTGCCTGGCAGTTCTTGGAAATCGAAGGGCCGTCGGGTATACACCGAAGCAACGCAAACTCTCAATCAAGCTAGCTGCTAAGTCAGAACGGGAGAAGTTTAGTAAACAGAGGCCAAAATATATTGCATAAGTTGAGCTTACACGCAAAAGCATGGTCATATATTGGCAAGTATAGGACTATGTTTACAAATAGATTTTAATTTGGTGAGCTAATATTGCCAAACTGTAGCACTGCAGCGCGGCCCACGAGATTAAGATGCTGTGTGGTCAACAATGTTTTGCTAGTCATCCACTGAAGTGATATTCTTAACTGTAGTTGCAAATGGTTGTTTCTTTTAGGTGTAAATTATATGTATAGGCCCAAAAACGATTACTTTTGTTTCGCTTTAACATTAAACAGCCCTGGATATATTATAGTTCTCGACCACCCGATATTGTATTCACAGTATTCCTGTAACTGAAATTGACCATAATCAATATAATATTATACCCTTATGAATTTTCTGTCCACTAAAAGTCCAATATGTGTTAAGCATTTCTCTTTCTTCCATTCCAGTTGATTCTCGATACAGTTCCTTCGACAAATTCCTTAGATCTATGTCGTAATTGAACGATCTGTCATAATATACCTTTATGAGAACAACTCATAATATACCTTTATGAGAACAAGTCATAATATACCTTTATGAGAACAACTCATAATATACCTTTATGAGAACAAGTCATAATATACCTTTATGAGAATAATTCATAATATACCTTTATGAGAACAATTCATAATATACCTTTATGAGAACAATTCATAATATACCTTTATGAGAACAATTCATAATATACCTTTATGAGAACAACTCATAATATACCTTTATGAGAACAATTCTTAATATACCTTTATGAGACAAATTCATAATATACCTTTATGAAAACAATTCATAATATACCTTTATGAGAACAATTCATAATATACCTTTATGAGAACAATTCATAATATACCTTTATGAAAACAATTCATAATATACCTTTATGAGAACAATTCATAATATACCTTTATGAAAACAATTCATAATATACCTTTATGAGAACAATTCATAATATACCTGTATCAGTTTTCTGTATGTCCAATACGAGTATGAATTAATCATCTCCACCCAGAGATTAATAATAATGTAAGGATTTTCTTCTACAACATCATGACCCTGCTGAACCAACATCCAACGTACCATTAATGAAACAGACAGACTTCCAAAAGACACTGCGGCGTGAATGAAATTGCCCAGGTTTTGAAACGGCAGCTGGTGGTTTCGAACGCCGGTCTCATCGAGGAAGAAAGTAAGGCACATACAGTATGGATGGATAAAAGAGCCGCGATTGGGTGCGTCTCACGTTCTGCCTTATTTGTATATAGTAGATATATGTTGAAACATTTCTTTTAACATATCCAAAAGGTTTTGAGCTGAGTAGACATGTTTGGCGTCCTCTCAAGACAGCTTCGTCAGTACTAATGATGTCCTGGTAGGATGACGTCATCATACACGTGTGGACGTTAAGAGTCTTACGAATCAATCTGGCTTCTTTCACGTGTCTTCGCCTTCTGTGTGACTCTGCCACTTTTACTCCCTCCCAATATATGAGATGGTTCTCCATGGTTATGTCATCATGCCAGTACGTCATTAGGGCTGACGAAGCCGGCTCGAGAAGATGGCGACAACTTCTACTGATATAAACTCTTTTGGATATGTTAAAAGAAATATTTAAACATGAAAACAAATTATCCTGATAACTGTTCAACATAGTAGATATAGTGCCTTCACACCAGTTGCGTGGTTTACTTTTCTTTATCATAATCCGTCTGCAAATGCCAATAATAAAACCTTCTGATGACGGGAATAGTATGCACTTTATCGACTTTGTCAAATAGATTTCGGAATTAGATCAGGTACAACTTGTAAGCAAGTGATAGAAAGTCGTTGCTTCTTATACGCATGTCAAATGGCTAAATAGTGTATCAGCAACACTGAACAGGACACGCTAAAGACCAAAGTGGCTATG